>JAQFVV010006397.1:1295329-1895329 GCA_028023455.1 Epiperipatus broadwayi
TCTATTGTAAAATAAATAATATGATAATGTTGCCCAACTTATTAAAATATCTGAAAAGGATTTGATTTTGAGATGTTCATCAATACTTTGAAAGAATGTATATTTTAATTAGTGAGCCGCTCAAGTCTAATTAAAGATGGCATTTTCTTATTTTTGATTAATATGAATTCAATTTACAGCAGAAAGTTAGAGTAAAAAATTGAAGTATTTTTAGAACGGTTGTTTTGAAATGGTAAAGGCTACAGCTTATCAAGATCTCAGATCTATAAAACAATAAAGGCATTACAAGAGAATAATAGTAGAGAACAAAGTAGATGATTATCGTGACTTTCTTAAAGGAGCCACTGGATTCTGATCATTTGTAAAGAAGCATTTTATTAAGATTTTTTCTTGCTGTTTTATTTCCAAGCTTGGAAAGTGCATCAGATTTCTCTTATAAATCCGCCAGATTTTGCTTCACATTTAGCTTGTGCTTCAAAAAAAGTTATACAACATATTGGCTTTCAAAGAAACACGGAGAAGTTGGAACCTGCTCCAGTTAAAACCAACCGTATTTTGGATGGGGAAAAATGGATATGCTGGCCAGGCAAATCATAGCTGGTCATCACTAAGTTCCTAAATACCATCCAAAATGCTTAATATCCATGAATCAATAACCATATGAACTCTATGCCGTGTCTGGAGAACTTTTCATGGAAGCATTTATATTTTCATTAACTGATAATCATCGTTTATTGGATCAAGCTACTTTGACTGTTAACATCAATGGAAAAGGGGACGTATCGATTCGATTATATTAAACTATCTCGGGATACTTTGATTCATATTTGTTTATTGTTGTATTGAAATATATGCTCACAAAACATTTTATGAATTAACCTTAAATATATTTTGGGATCATCTAGCTATATGTAACCTTTTTTTTTTACTTTCGCTATTTTCCTATTTTTAACTATTGTACATGTTAAATCTATACTAATTAATTTTTTTATTGAAATCACTTTCCCAATTTCATTATATATGACTAAATCAGCTGCTCTTTGTGCCAACTTGATCTTTGATAATTTCTTTTAACCTTCATTTAATAAAGCCATGATATTTATTTTAGCTTTCATAGTTGCTCTAGTTGTACTAAATCTGTTTTGTTTTTTGTGCCATAAAGAAATGCTTAACAAAAAAAAGGTTTTTATGATCTATCGTTAACTTTACTCTAGAAGATCGAGTTGAACTTTTTTAATAAAATTGGGAAGAAAGAATTTGAACTGCAAATCAATTAACTGCTTTCTTTTATTTGTCTAATTAGTATTTGTTGCCGTATATTGAGGGAATAGCGTGAGGCCATTAAAGCTTTATTCATATTTTAAAGCCAGTAATTAAACATTATTTAATTATCAAAAACTTGAGTTTCTAGTTATATTAAATGCTTTATTTTTACTTTTCAATGATCCATCACGAACACGAAACACACCAACAAGCATATTTTTGATGTACTTCTTACACATTTAGCTTTTAGTTTTAGGATTTCCCCGTCCATGTCTCTTCCGCTGTTGCTAAGCTTAATGCTGAAAAAGAATTTATGTGTCTAGATAGTGCTGTCTGCTCATAATAGCTTCGAGACTAGACGAATAGGGCAGAGGTCAGCAAGGTACCTTGAATGTTTATCCTCATGTTTGGCCTGAGGTACTTTCGCCTAGTATTCGAATCAAGTTAAATCAATACATAAGTAATCTGACTGCTGCAGTAGATTTTTTTTTTTCCGTAATTCTGGACGCCATCGTGTGGCTATTCCAAATTTTCCATACCCTGCAATGCCCTGTATAACATTTGAAAGGTGGTATATCGTTTTTCTTTCTGTTTAACTATTAGTCAATATACAGATTTTTTCCCGGGTTTGCATACACATATATATAATGTTTTTTTTTAAATAACACTAAATAACGTTTTTTTTTTAGTTAATAACTTTTTTTGCTTCTAGCTTCAATGATGGATTTAGGTTACTTTTTAAAAAAAAATTAGAAATTTGATAAAGTTAGTTTTAGTTTATATAATATATAAAATAATATATGTAATTTTTCAGCCAGCTTCTTCAACTATTAAATAATACTTTTGCCTACACTAAGAAGTTAAAGGTGTTATAAGCTAACATTTTTTCCTATTTGATGAAGAATGAGATGCAATATTTTATAGTTAAAAAAGTTAACACGCCTGCTAGTTGTTTTTTAATTTAGAAAAGAAGATTTTAGAGTTGTGCATTTTTTAGAACCTAATTAGTTTTATCGTTAAATAATATTTTTTCTGAGCGTAGATATTTTGTTACATGAATGTCAACATACATAATTCATTCTCACCACTTTAAATTAGCTTCTTCACTTTAGATTGTTTAGTGATTTGCTTTCCGTAAATAATATGAAAAAGTTTGAATAAGAATGTTTTTCCCTTAAATATATATAAATGCAGTGTTAATATTTTGAGTCGCGTTATAAAATAATAATAGATTTATTTGCTTGATAACTTTGTAAATATCTTAGATAAATCCCTTTTTTCGCTAATAATTTTTTCATAGATTGGTGCTTGATAAGTCAAATCACTAATAAGAAAGACGTTACTTTCTGCACTGCTTTTATAAAAATGAAGGCTGCCATAATCGCAAAATTCTTTCGTTTATCGTTATTATTTTTAATGATGAACCTACCAAACATAAACTTATTTTGTTTCATACTAGCAACTTAATTTTATCTTTTTATGAAAGTAATGATGTTCTTCAAAGAATATTAGATATATTTTTGTATAACATATATGTCAGCTACCCTTTAGTTAAGATTTTTTTTTCCATTTCGGATTATGCTATTGAATCATTTATTGAGTAACCGTTAGGTGAAGATCCTTTGAGTAACTGATGAAGTCTTGTTTTAGCATCGCTTATGAAGATTTTGTTAAATCGCTTAGGTGAAGACCCCCTATACTTTAGAGTCTTTTCATCATTGAGAGCTTCAATAATAGGTCTATGTCTTAAATTGTTGCTCTCGCATTAATGTGACCAGCGTTACTTACCTGAAATAATAGGAGTATGCGGTTTGGTAATGACATTCGTTTCTAATAAATTTAGCGTTACGAAATAATAAAAGAAATATTTGTATAGGTATATCTGTTTGTATATTTAAAGCAGTCATATACGCTTATTTGGTGTATATATCATATATGGGTGTATATGTGTATACACTTCACAGTTTGGTAAAACCCATTTTTATATAAACGTTCTTTAAACAGTTTTTGATCTCAACAAGTGATTTGTAAAATCAACATACTTGATAATTGTTAATTCATTTTCGGGTTGTGACCAAAATGGTAGTTGGTTTCGATCCCAGGTTCATAATTCGGAGGGAACATATCATGGATTTTACTTCCATATTTTTAATTTTTTGTGTATATATTTTATCTTGTTAACTGACTAAATAAGTTTAAATTTTTTGTGTGTTATGACCAAACAAATTTAGGTTTATCTGGGGTTGACAAATTTCAATGGACGAGTGTTATATTTAGATTTAAATATCAGGTCATTTAAAATACATTTAATTTATTCATCCAGAGATTCTTTTGTTTTGTTCATAAATCAAATCAAATTTTTTTAAAGTGAACTGAAACTCCAGCGTAAAATTTTAATTGCATTGAAACTTTGATAAACTTTTATAAATGTGCTTGATCATTATCTTATTGATATATATTTGATATGGCTACTGTTCAATACCAGCGCTTCTTCTCAAATAATAAATTTGTCGGCAAGTGCAATCTCTCATATCGGATATCAAAATAGATCAAACTATATACTAGATGATCAAAATAAAATATGTGCAGAGTTTCAAACAATTTTTAAACAATATAATATTTTGTCTGCATATTTTTGTATATACTTGCATTAATGCAATGCATTTTTGAAGTTGTTTAGGTAAAGTTGAGAAATAAAGCTTTCAAGCTAAAAGTGGATTGCTCAGTTATATTAATATATAAATGATATTTTATCAAAACATAAATAAAAGTAAATTGATATAATAATATGGTATATAATATTAAAAAGATGACACGCAGGATTTTTTATATTTTTCCATGTATAAACAGATACATATAGGTATATAGGTTAAAATAGGACCTCAAGAGGTAGGTAAAAGCACGTTTTAAGTTATGTATTAAAGAATTTAGAATACTATTTATTGTTTTTAAATAACAAAAAATTTTTTTTCTTCTTCACATACAGACATAGCTCTGATATACATAATATAATATACTTTATATAGATTACTAAAATATTAGAAATAATTGTCACTTGTGTAGCAAAATAGCAAAAATGACCAACAGAAAAAGATTTACATTATGACACAAAGCAGGAGGAGGTAGTACCAATATTCCCAAGAGGCCAACAGGTACTACACAGAGAGCATAATTTGATGCTTCTGTTTCCAAAAGAAACAGATATGAAAATGAAAATGATGAGAACATGTTCCAAAAGACCATGAATATGATATCTCCACCATCGTTGAACTGGCTTGGAGGAAAACACAGGTTCTCTGTTACAACACAAGCATAGTCAAACTGATACCAGATGAGGATACTCAGTTAAAATGGCAAACAGAAAGCAAGATGATACACAACCTAAATCATTGATCGTTGAAGCTAATAGAGGAAGAGCACAAGTGCCTGGGACACGGCTAAATGGACATCAAGCCCAGGGAGGAGAAGACAATGGACAGATGATGTGACAAAAGAAATGAACAGACTGAACACAGACCAATCCAATCATACAACACAACAAATCTAATATTTATAATAATTAATCTCATGAATGCCTCCTGTAGTAAAATCTACAGTGGTTTAGAGGGGAAACCAGAAACTTCCAGATACCAATTTGATAGTCTCAAAATGTTTTTTCAATTTCAGAATGACTGAACAAGAAAGGCACTTATCATTTAAAAGAATCTCAGAGAATGGTGGAATACTTCCATCTATAAGTAACTCAAAACATTTATGGAATATGAGAAGGCAATAATGTCGTACTGGAGTGCAGAGTTGCAGCATGTTTATCATTCATAATGCATGAAACATACCCAGCTAACCATCAAGAGACTTATGCTCAGCTTTTTGTTGAAAAGTAAATCTAATAAAGCCCTAATCTCATAACCAATTATCCAGAAATGATAGGCGATGATTATTGCACAAATATGCCACCCTGGATTAGAAAATATTAATAGGCACCTTTAAATGTAGATATTGAAGTTTGAATTGATGCTTGAATCATATTGATTATAAACTTAGAAGAAAACCAAAATGATAGTCACAACTTCACCAAAATACACAAGGTACAGTATACCAATTGATCCTGAAAGTTTAGAAATTGCAAAACAGCAAATATAGCTAGTCAGACTAAAACAACACGGACTTAATTTAAAATATATAGGAGAGTGAACGAGATAGATAAACCGCTTTTATAGCAATAAGAAGATTATTAGTAGGCAAACAAACATTACAGCAACAAAGAGTAGGTTTGAACTCACCATACAAATTTCAATACCTCAATCTGAAGCAAACAAGTACTTTTTATACATTTTTTGTTTCACAACGATAAATACAACGATCCGAAGCTCCAATCATGTCACATCTGAAATTGAATTAAAGTAACAGACCTAAATAAGTTTATAATTCATTATCAGGTTTTGCATTAGAGTTAAAAATAGTTATGCTTGACAATGTATTAGTTAAATATTTATTTGAATAAATTTACTCTATTGATAAAATTGCTTTTAACTTATAGTCAAATATATACATCTAAAGCTGGATAATATAAGAGTTAATGCACCTATTAGATAAAATGCTTATTCTAATAAAATAATATATTATATTGTTGTTCCAAATTTATTATAAAATATTTAGTATGATTTGATTTTAGATACTCCACCAATATTTCAAGAATGTATATTTTGTTCATGACGTCAAGTTCACCATCAGTGATGGCATTTTCTTTTCTTGCTAATTAATAGAATCTCCAACTTTAAAGTAAGTAGAGTGCAAATTAAGTATTTTAAACCAGTTAATTGTTTTGAAACAAAAGAAGCAAGGGGGGCTTACTAAGATCTCAGATCAGACAAACAATGAAGGTATAGCTACAGAAAGTATGTCAGTAGGAGAACAAAAAGAGGATGACGACTAGATTTTTTAAGGAGTCATTTGATTCTGATTTGGCTTGTGAAGCAAGCATTTATTAAGATTTTTCTGCTGTTTATTTCAAGTTTTAGGCATTCAGATTTCTCTTGGGAGAAATCCGCCAGATTTTAGTCACATTTAGCTGTGTCATGCAGTTACAGCTGTCATTTTCAAACAATGGAGAAGTTGAACCTGCTCTAGCAAACAACCCATTTTGAGGAAATGGATATAGCTTGAATAGGTAACCAGTAGCTTTGTTTACTTCGCTTGAGTGGTTCCTAAATACCATCCAAAATGTCTAACATCCAATCAATAACCATATGAACTTCAGTTGTCTTGATAATCTTTATATATGGAAGCCATATCATATTTTCATTAACTGATAATAATTTATATCACATGACTAAGTTAATGACGTAAGAACATCATAAAAAGCATCGCGTATCGTGATCTACTATATTGAACCATCTTGTATGCTACTTTTTGATTCATATTGTTTTATTGTTGTATTGAAATATATGTCTTGCTATGTAAACATTTTATGAATTAACTTAACATATTTTGGGATCATCTAGCTGCCATATGTAACCTTTTTACCTTCGCTATCTTCCTTACTTAATCAGCCGTAAATATTTATATCGCTATGTTAAAACGACAATTAATTTTTTTTGTTGCTTAAATCACTTTCCAATTTTTATTTATGTTGTTAATTAAATCAAGTCAGTTTCTTTTGTGTGCTAACTTCATCTTTTCGATAAACATCTCTTTGTCCACAATAGTTAATAATACGAGTATTTGATTTAGCTATATACGCTCGTTAATTTTAAACTGTTTTAGCGTAAAGCCATAAGAAATGCTTCTACAAAAGGTTTTTGCGATCTATCACTTTATCTAGAAGACTATTGAATTTTTGACAAACGAAGAAAAAGAATCAGACCTAACCACCATTAATCCTGTTTTCTTTTTATTGTCTACTAGTTTACATTTAATTGAGAATACGAGGCCATTAAAGCTTTGTTCATATTTTAAAGCCAGCAATTAACATTATTTAATTATGAATATATATATATAAACATTAATGTTTAATACAGAATATAAAGATATGCTAGCAATACAATTCATATACTAATAAAGAATTTTAGTATCAAGCAACTAACTATTCATGTTGAATTCCAATTTCCTTTCTTTTAAGGCAGAAATAATTATTTCCATTTTAATCTTTACTTTTTTCTGATAAATTCTGCTTTATCTCAGAATGGTATTTTTAATAAAATTTTCTAGAAACAATTTACCTTAGACAGAATTTGAATAATCTTATGCTGGTAATTCTATTGCAATTTTGCAGCCAATACTACCGAATTTATCGGTAAAGATTATTTATTTCAATTTTCATTTTTATTACTAGATGTCAGAATGTATCAACAAAATCTATGGATATGAGTAGGAATTCAGGTAGATAGTTATATATGAGTTTTATACATATAGAGAAGGCATATGATAGAGTTAATAGAAATAAATTATGGGTAAGTTTAGAAAATTTGGGAATGGATGAAGCTTTAGTGGATATTATTAAGAAATTATATGAAAATAATTACTATGCATATCAAATAGGGGATATAGAATCAGTTAAAGTTAAAAATGGGGTGAGACTAAGGCAAGAATGCCCTACGTCACCTATTTTATTTTTGTTGTATTTGAGTGAAATGGAGAGAGTAATAGAAAGACTAGCAAGAGAGGTAGAGATACCATTAATAGGTGGCAAGGGAGTATATACTTTGTTGGGTCTTTTTTTCCTGATGTTTTTTTGTGTGCAGAAAAAAAAGATATGGGAGTTATGCTGAGGACATGTGCAAGGGTGGGTAAAGAGATGGGGATTAAGTTTAGTGAAGAAAAAACAAATATAATGATGGTTAATATTGGGGAAAGAGAAGATGAAGAAATTTTATTGGGGGATATAAAGTTAAGTGTGGTGAATAAATCTAGTTATTTGGGAATCATTTTAAGTAATCAGAAAACTTGCTTGAATTAATGGGAGAAAAAATTGTTAAACGAAGTAAGAAAAAGAAAGGGATTGATAAAGAAATTAACAGTGTTTTCATATAATAAATATAATGTAGCTAGAATTGTATGGAAGGGAGTTGCAGTAGCAGGGTTAACATATGGCAGTGATGCATTATGTATTAGTAAAGGGGTATTAGATTACTTAAAAAAAGTACAAAGGGAAGTAGAAAGACATGCATTAGATGCAGATGTGTGGATAGCAAAGGAGGCAATTCAAGGAGAAATGGGATGCTCAACTTTTTATATGAGAGATGCAAAAATCAAAATGAAAATGTTCAGTAGATTACAAGTTATAGATAATAAAAGAATAGCCAAAATAGTATTTAATTGGGTTATGAGTAAAGGACAGGCAACAAGATGGGTGAGAATTTATATCAGTATACTTGTACAAAAGGTGGGATGATTGTGTTAGGAGGATTGTTGAGTGTTATAGTTGTAAGGAATGGGATAAAAGAATAGATGCATTAATAAAGAATAGGCAATTGGAGAGATGGAGAATTAGTATGGAGATTAAGAAGAGTTTAAATATATGTAGAAGTAAACAGAACATTGTGTGTGAGTTAATTTATGACAATAGCAAGGAAAATAGTTTATTGTTTAAGGCTCGAATGGGATCTTTAGCAAAAAAGGAATATACATGTAAATGAAAAATATGGGTGGTTTAGTCTGCAAGTTGTATAAGGAAGGCATAGAAAATATTAGTCATATGTTAATTTAATGTAAATGCTCGAATGCAGAAAGGATAAAAATAATGAAGTTATGGAATAATAAGCATGAACAAAGTGATTATACAGAAAGTGGGTTATTGGTTTTTATGCTGGGTTTGGGAAAAGATAAGGGGTATTTATATATGAAGGCCATAGAATTGAAAAAAGTTATGTTATGGAAATGGTATGGAGCAGATTATGTAAAAATTTAGTGTGGAGAATGGAATGGGAAGGTAAAGTGGTTAACAGGTTTCTCTGGGCATAATAGCTGAGAGAATCTTGACTCCATATAAGAAGAAGTCACAATGCATCACATTACAGCATATCATATCACATGACTTGGATAACAAGAATGGACATTTTTTAAATAAAATTTGTCAGAGAGTAAATTTGAACATTGGAAATTTATCAAAAATTTATGAGGGATAATACATATGGTCTAGAAATAATGTATTTCACACAATAGATTAACAATTAGAAGAGAAAGAGGAAATGAATAAAATATAGAAAATTAAAATGTTGGATAATGAAGAGAGAGTATGTAATAGTATTTTCCTGAAGGTTTGTGATGATGGTGTTCTAGTTGTATTTTTATTTTGGACTATTTCCATCATCTATTATGAGTATTGAATGTCTTTAGAAAAATTTAACTTTATTTAAATATTTCAAAATCCCTATTGAAACGTTGTGCATATACTAACTGTTTGATTGAATGTATTTGGAATATTTAAATAAAGTTAAATTTTTCTAAAGACACCCATATTAGATGATGAAAATAGTCCAATATAAAAAAAAAGTATGTAATAGTGATCATAATTTCTTTGTAATAGAAATGGTTAGTAATGTGATGGAAAACAGTAATAAAAGTAAAAAGGATAGGGTAATATGTGGATAGAGAGTGAATGATAAGAATAAGTTAGAAGTTTATAAAACAAAAGTAGAAGAAATCATGGAAGAATTTGTTGAGGATGAATATAAGGATTGGTGCAGTGAAGTAGAAAAATGGTAAATAGGGTATTAGGTGAGAATATCCAGAAAAATAAAATTAATACAAAAGTGAAAATTAGTAAAAGTGTAAAAGAGAGGGGGAAAGAATGCAAAAATTATAAATGTGCTATTAACAACAAAGAAAATATAAAAAAATGTTAATATTAAATGGAAAAACTATTTAAATAAAAAAAAAGTTGCTAAAATAGATAATTATAGAGAGAGAATGAAATTAAATAGTAAATTATTGGAGGATATTAATAAGAAAGGAAGAGATGGGGGTAAAAAAATTTGGAAATATATTAAAATAAGGAATGTAGGGAAAAGAGAAATAGTATTATTAAATGATGAGGAAAAATAGTATAGCTCTAGATAAGAATAGAGACCATCTTAAATATGTATTTAATGGATATAGAAATGATGTTAGATATGAAGGACAGAGTGATAACAAACAAAAAAGCATATATTCATACAAACATTAGTTTTGCAAAAAATTAATTGAATAAGGCAAGAAAGAAATTGAAAAGTGAAAAGACAGGAGGTTTAAGTGGATGGGCAGCAGTGATGATGATAAATTTGGGAAATAGAGCAATATAAATTTATTATCATGTTTTAATAAGATGGCACAGAAGATGTAATTTTCAGATAGCTGGAATAATACAAGAGTGAGTATATTATTTAGAGTAAAGGGTAAGGATTATCGAAGAACAATTATAGATTGATAATGGTAACATTAGTGTTGTATAAAGTTTTTGCATATATGGTGGCTAGAAGGGTGGCAAAATAAATGGAAGAAAACAATATAGTGGGAGAAATGCAAAGAAGTTTTAGATCAAATAGGCATATAGAAGATAGTTTATTTGTAGTCATACAACTTAGAGATATGAGTAGAAATATGGGTAGCAGTTATATATGGTCTTTATAAATACAGAGAAGGAATATAATAGAATGAATAGAAACATATTAGTAAATTTGGAAATGAATGAAGCTTTAGTGGTTTTTATTAAGAGATTGTATGAAAATAATTACTATAAATGTATCAATTAGAAAATATATAATCAGGATTAAAAATGGAGTGGGACTAAAGCAAAGATGCCCTATGTCACCTATTTTGCTTTTGTTATATTTGAGAGAACTGAAAAGAACAATAAAAAAGACTAGGAAGAGGAATAGAAATACCAATAACAGATGGCAAGAAAATGTATACATTATCACATCTTTTATTTACTGATGATATTTTCTTGTGCACAGAAAATAGGGACGATATGGAAGTTGTGCTGAAGACTTGTAGAAGGAGGGTAAAGAGATGGGGATCACATTTAGTGAAGAAAAATCAAAAGTAATGATGATAAATGCTGTGGAAAAAAAGGGATTTCTTGGGGGATATAAAGTTAAATGTGATCAATAGATGTAACTATTTGGGAATCATCTTAAGTAATGAGAGAAATTTCTTGAATGAATGGAAGAAAAAAATTATAAATGAAGCAAAGAAAGAAGAGGGATTGATAAAAAATAACTTTTATATAATAAATATAATATAGCAAGAATTGTATAGAAGATAGTGGCAGTAAAAGGTTTAACTTATGGTAATGATGCATTATGTGTTAGTAAAGGGGTGTTAGATTATTTATAACAAGTACAAGAGAAATGGGAAGACATGCATTAGATACAGATGTGCAAATAGCAAAGCAGGCAATTCAAGAAGAAATGGGATGGTCAAGTTTTCATATGAAACATGCAAAAATAAAAATGGTTGGTAGATTGCCATTTATAGATAGTAAAAGAATATCCAAAATAGTATTTAATTGGCTTATGAGTAAAAGGCAGACAACAAGATAGATGAGAAAGTAGTATGGAATGGAGAAAATTTGGATAAAGACTTTATGTCAGTATACTTGTACAAAAAGTGTGATAATTGTGTTAGGAGAATTGCTGAGGCCTATAGTGGCAAAGAATAGGATAGAAGAATAGATATATTAATAAAAAATAGGGAAATGAAGAACTAGTATGGAGAGTAAAAAGAGTTTAAATATATATAGAAGTAAATAGAATATTGGGTGTCAAACAATAATGACAAGGAAAATAGTTTACTGTTTAAGGCTCAATCAGGATCATTAGCAACAAGGGAAAATGCATATAAATGGGAAAATGTAAGTGATTTATTCTGCAAGTTATGTAAGAAAGACATGAAAAACTACTGACTGAATGTAAATTCTTAAAGCAAAAAGTGTACTAATAATGAAGTTATGAGAGAATAAATATAAACTAAGTGATTATACAAAAAGTGAGTTCTTGGTCTTTGTGTTGGGTTTGAAAAAAGATAAGGGGAGGTCTAGATATAAAGGCCATGAAATGGACAAAGATGATGTTGTGGAAATGGGATGGAGCAGGATATGAAAAAATGTGGGAACAGCTTAGGGTGGAGAAAGGAAAGAAAAAATAAGATGATTAACAGATTTTTCTGGGCATAGTAGCTGAGAAATAGCCATATAACATCCCTTCACTTAGTTTAAAATTTAAATTAGAGAATTCAATTTTTACAAAACGGGGAAACTTGTCACATTTTATTTGTCAAATTTAACAATTTTAAATAATTTTGTTTTTATTTTCAAGTTATTTTTAATTTTGCCATTATCAGTTTTATTTCCATGACTTGTTTACTTCAGAAATAGCATAGTAATACTGTCATTTTTAGGTCGTTTTTCTACCATTATCCTAACTGATATTAATGTAGGTTTTTTCCCATAATGTTAAAACTGAAGTTTTGCTTTTGATTTATTAATTTTAAAAAAATCTGAAGAAATCGGTACCTTTTGATCAGTTGAAAATCTTTAAATATTTTTACGCCATTGTTAATGAAAGAAATGATCAATTCTAGGGCATTGACCATTTTAACTCTTTAGAATCTGTTTTTCACACCATTTGTAACAAATTACTTTGAGAAAATTTTTACAATAAATACAATATAATTTTTTGCTAGTTTATTAAATATTTCTGATTATTTTTACATAATAATTATTTTATAATTATTTAAAGCAAAATGAATATACATATACCCTTTGATTTTATTTGTATGTATTTTATTTTTAAACAATAGAAGTTAATAAATTTGTGTCTAACATTAACAAAAAATCTATGTTGTTATCTTATGACATTAATTATGTAATATCATTACCTGACAAAATTAATAATATGTTAGAATCTTTTGTAGATATTCTAAAAATTATAAATCTATTTTAAGGCTTTAAAGCAGAATTTGAGAGGTTTAATAGAAATTATTTATTTGTTTATACTTTAAAAATAAATGTAAAATAAAAACGATTTTGTTATTATTCTGAAGAATGTTTTTTTCTTACATCACTGAATGATGCATTATGTTTTTATTTACAAATCAATTTTTAAATGTTTAAAATGGTCAAATGTGATTTTTTTAGAATGTTTTTCATTTGTGAAATTAAATTAGAAAGAAATCAAGTCCATTTATTTGACTTTTAATATAAAATCAAAATTTTATACAGAAATGAAATGTTAAGCATGGGCAAGAACTTCTACCAGGTCTAATATAAAAATTGTCAAAATTTGAAAGGTGTTAGATAAATTTAGTAATTATTTTGTTAATTAAATTCTGTTTTAGTCTCCTATTTGCAGTGAAATCTATGCACTTTTATATATTTAAGTTCTTAATATTTCATTCAGATACGTGGTGATATGCCAAATATATTTCATACCAGCAAGCAGAAATATTTTAATAATTTTATCCTGAAGATAATATATTTATCTTCAATTTAGTAATTATGATATAACACTTACTTATTTTACATCTGAATCACTGTTTTGAAATTAAAATTCATTAATAACTGATCGCCTTGCAATCATTGCAATAATTTAAATCAATTCTGAATTTGATTTCATATATAATTGTTACAGTTTGCTTTGTTATACTGATAAATTATGATTTTAAGCATAGTTTTACTTATTTAATAATAGAATTCTGGCCAGGGAGATATCAATAAGGCATATTTAGTTATAATTCTGATCCTTTTAAATATGCTTTCTCTCCCTTTTTTTAAAATCTGATTAGAAATGTGAATTAATTGTTTGTTAAATAAGGGTAATAATATATTTAAGTAACCCCTCTCTCTCTTTATAGCATATTTTAAGTGCCTATAGTGAATGTACATAGGGGAAGTTTGACCAGTTCTCTCTATAATATATGTTTTTTTAGGATTTATCTGAAAATAATATAACCTTTAGTTTGATGGAATGATAATTTGCATCATTATCAAGTTATATTATGAGGCTCAAATATTAGAGAAACATAGTAAACAGTCACAATATTATCACTTTAGTAATTAAATTATATTTCTGGCTAGCATTATCATTTATCTTTTCGCAAACCATCATATTAAATGAATATTATATTGGCATACTAAATTTTTATATGCATAGATTCGCTGCCCACGAAAGTCAGCTAATACATTTAAATGAGTCTGAACACTGTATTACCCCAGAATGATTTCATTCCATTGTATAATACCTGTGAGCATCTATTTGATCTCAATGTGATCCCTAAATAGTGTAATTTAATTTATTTTGTTTTTCATTACTAATAATTTTAATAAATGTATTTAAATTTATCCTGTCTTCATTATTTTTTTATCATATCCCAATCCAATCCACTTACTTATTACCAGATATTATTATAGAAAATGTCAATATTATATTATCTTAGCCATTAATAGATGTTTAGTCCAATTTTATGTGTTGTGTATGGTTAGCCATAGGATCTCATGTTTTTCCCTGTTTGGACATAGTTCATGATTAAAATTAATATCCATGTGTAACTCAGAAATGTGACTCATATGGTGTTAAATCACAGAGTGCTGGTGAATAAGTTGGAGCTTGCTTCAAACTCTGAATCTTACAATCCCATTTCGATCAGCTTTAGTGTATTGGAATCTGGATTTTGTTATGTGAATGTACAAATCTGACCGTTACAATGTAGATTAATACATTATCAATATATTTTTATCTACCAAATGTTTTTAACATTCTTAAGCTTTAATTGTAAATTAGATTTTAGCATTGGGTGAACTTCTTATTATCAACATATAATGCATTGGCCAAACTTATTTCTTGCCATATATAAAAATAATTCAAGTATTGGTAAAAAAAAATTGAAAGTCAACAGAAATTCCATTCAAAAAATAATGAATTTGAATTATTCATTCTTTTTTTATGTTAATCGAACCATGATTAGTTTAGAATATATAATACATTATCAATATTTTTTTATTTTGCAAATGCTTTTAACATTCTTAAGTTTTAATTGTAAATTAGATTTTAGCATTGTGTGAACTTCTTATAATCAACCAATAATGAATTGGTCAAATTCATATCTGGCCATATAAAAACAATTCATCTGTTAGTAAAAAAGTTGAAAGTCAACAGAAATTCCATACAATAAAAAAAAGTTTGCATAGTTCATTCTTTTTTATATTTAGCAAAATGGTTGAGAATTTTTTTTTACATTTTCCAAAATAACTTATACATACTAATATCCTTATAGTTCTTATTACACTATTGTATATGCAACTTGTTAGATTGATTTTGTGAAATTTGATATGTACATATTTTAATGAATTTTTTAAATAGAATTTTAATTAAAGCTTTTGAAAGTTTTAATGAATTTTTCTATGGAAGCACTCATTCCCTTCAATACATGGACACATTGTTCCCGATGAATATCTAATTAAGGATGTACAGAGGTTCAAAAAAGGGGGAAGAAATTAATGGTTATATGAGATATAAATGGGTATATTGAAGAAATTGATGATGTGGATAATAAGAATGGACAGCTTTTGGAAAAATTTTCTCAGAAAATGAATTTAAGCATTGGAAATTTATCAAATATTTATAAGAGTCAATACAGACAATCTAAAAATAATATATTTCACATAATAGCTTATGTATTAGGAGAGAAAGAGAAAATGAATAAAGTACAGAAAATTAAAGTGTTTGATAATAAAGAGAGAGTATATAATAGTGATCATAATTTCTTTATAATAGAAATGGTTAGTAATGTGATGGAAAATTGTAATAAAATCAGAAAGGATAGTGTAAAATGTGAATGGAGAATGAATGATAAGAATAAATTAGAAGATTTTGAAATAAAATAGAAGAAATCATGCCAGAGTTTGTTGGAGATGAATATAAGGACTGATGTAGTGAAGTAGAAAAAGTGGTAAACAGTGTGTTAGTGAACATATTCAGAAAAATCAAAGTAATACAAAATTGAGTATTAGTACAAGTGTAAAAGGGAGAAAAAAAGAATGCAAAAATAAAGAAAATGAAAAAGATGTTAATATTAAATGGGAAAACTATTTAAATAAAAACAAGTTGGCTAAAATAAATAATTATAAAAAGAGAATAATATTAAATAGTAAATTATTGGAAGATATTACTAAAGGTGAAAGAGATGGTAGTAAAAAAATTTTGGAAATATATTAAAAGAAGGAATGTAGAAAAGAGAGAAATAGTATTGCTAAATGATGATGAAAAATAATGTAGCTCTAGAGAAGAATTAGAGACAATCTTAAATAAGTATATAATGGATATAGAAAAGATGTTAGAAGTGAAGGACAGAGAGATAACAAACCTAAAAACATATATTAATTCAAATATTAGTTTTACAGAAAACATAATTTAATGAGACAAGGAAGAAATTGAAAAGTGAAAAGAAAGTGGAAAGACAAGAGATTTAAATAGATTGGCAACAGAGATGGTGATGAATTTGGAAAATAGAGCAAAATTGAATGTATTATGATGTTTTAATAAGATGGCACAAATAACAATTTCCAGATAGCTGGAATAATACAAGAATAAAATCATTATTTAAAGGAAAGGATAAGAACCATAGAAAGTTAAACAATTATAGACCAATAGTAGTAATATCAGTGTTATATAAAGTTTTTGCATATATAGTAGCTCGAGGGGTGTCAAAATGAATGGAAGAAAATAATATAGTGGGAAAAATGCAAGGAGGTTTTAGATCAGATAGGTGTATAAGAGATAGTTTATTTGTAGTCACACAACTTATAGATGTAAAAAGGAATACAGATAAATAGTTATATATAATTTTTACAGATATAGAAAAAGCATATGATAGAGCAAATAGAAATAGATTATATGTAAGTTTAGTAAATTTGGAAATGAATGGAGCTTTAGTGGATCTTATTAACAGATTGTATAAAAATAATTACTATATGTATCAATTGGAAAATTAAAAATCAGGCAGAATTAAAAATGGACTGAGACTAAGGCAAGGATACCTACGTTATCTATTTTGTTTTTGTTATATTTGAGAGAAATGGAGAGAGCAAAAAAAATACTAAAGAAGAGAGGTAAAAATACCATTAATAGATGGCAAAGTAGTGTATATATTATCAGGTTTTTTTATTTTCTAATATTTTCTTGTGCAGAGAAAGAAGGAAGACATGGAGTTATGCTGAAGACATGCACAAAGGTGTGTAAAAAGATGGGTATTAAATTTAGTGAAGAAAAATCAAAAGTAATGATGATAAATGCTGGGGAAAAATAAGAGAAAGAATTTTTATTAGGAAAATATAAAATTAATGTGGTAAATAGGTATATCTATTTAGGAATCATCTTAAATAAACAGAGAAATTGCTTGGATAAATGGGGAAGAAATTGATAAATGAAGCAAAGAAAAGAAAGTGACTGATAAAGAAATTAACGATGTTTTCATATAATAAATATAATGTAATAAGAATTGTATGAAAGCAAATGGCAGTAGTAGGTTTAACCTATCGTAACAATGTGTTATGTGTTAGTAAAGGGGTGTCAGATTACTTAAAAAAGTACAAAGGGAAGTAGGAAGACATGCATTAAATGCAGGTGTGTGGCTGGCAAAGGAATCAATTCAAGGGGAAATGGGATGATCAAGTTTTTATATGAGAGATGCAAAAATCAAATTAAAATGTTCAATAGATTTCAATTTATGGATAGTAAAAAAATAGTATTTAATTAGGTTATGAGTAAAGTACAGACAATAAGATGGGTGAGAAAGGTAGTATGGTCTGCAGAAGATTTGGTTAAAAACTTTATGTAAATATACTTGTATAAAAGATGAGATGATTGTGTTAAGAGAATTGTTGAGTGTTATAGTGGTAAAGAATGAGATAGAAGAATAGATGCATTAATAAAAAAAATAAGGAGTTGGAGAGATAAAGAACCAGTATGGAGAGTAAAAAAAGCTTAAATATATATAGAAGTCATCACAATATTGGGTGTGAGATAATTTATGATAATAGCAAGAAAAGTAGTTTACTGTCACAGGATCATTAGCAACAAAGGAATATACCCATAAATCTAGAAATATGTTTGATTTAGTCTGCAAGCTGTGCAAGGAAGACATGGAAAATATTAGGCATCTGTTAATTGAATGTAAATGCTTGCAAGTAGAAAGGGCACAAATAATGAAGTTGTGGGAGAATAAATATAAACAAAGTGATTACATAGAACGTGGGTTCTTGATTTTTATGCTGAGTTTGGAAAAAGATATTGGGGATCTAAATATAAAAGCAGATAGAATGGACAAAGATAATATTGTGGAAATGAGATGGAGCAGAATAGAGAACAATATGGAAAAAATCTAGGGTGGTGAATGGAAAGGGAAGTTAAGGTGACTAATAGATTTCTCTGGACATAGTGGCTGAGAGATTCCTGATTCCAATAAAAGAGAAGCCACAATGCATCGCATCGCAATGTTTAAAAAAATGTTTACGTAGAAAGTATTTTGTTATCTGTGTATTGTAATTCATACTACATAAATGGAGAGAAATATAGTTTTTGGTATTGCAAAATAAAATTTGATTTTATAAATATATTTTTTTTTAATTGAATTTTGTTTGTACTATGTATTTAATTTCTCACCTGCAAATGGAGCATGAATAACATGTTATGATGTTAAAATTATATACCTATTTTTAAAAATTAGTTTATCATTTGCAAAATATTTTTAAACTAAAATTCTAAAAGCTGATCAAATACAATAATATAATTGATCATAAAAAGTTATATTTATTATGATGCTGTTGTTGATAACTGGTATTATTATTTCATATATAATCCATGGAAACAGCTACATATTGCATTGTATACTTTATTCTACTAACGAACAGTCATAGGTACATCTAGTTTATATATATATATATGAACTGCGAATAATAAAAATGTTATATATAAATAATTATTTCTTTATTAATTTTTACAAAAATATGAATTTGGATGCTATATTTGCAAATAAAAATTTAAAATCCATTAGTCATAGATTCAACATCCTCATTCTTTTTACAGTACTAACTTCACCAATAAAACCAAAAAGACCTCAATACTACAGTTAAAATGTTTCATTATCATTGACTTAATTTTTCCTACTAAGTTTTATTAATGAGAATTTAATTGTGTTGTTCAGTATGTAGCTTAAAGCTATGGTAACCATACAAATTGAATAATAAAATCATAATAAAATATAAATGACTTACTAAAATAATGATCACAGTTTTGTGCTACAGAAGATGGAACATTATAATCATTCTTTCTAGAAAATTGTACATAACATTTTTTATTGCATATTTCAAAAGATCTGCAAAGATAACTTGTAAACATGGTACAACGCCAAGCACATTCTTCAACTTGAAACTCTCCTTCATAGGATCTTAGTGATGACTCAATAGTTATATTGGTATATACTTGAAAATCCTGAAGATAATTTCCTTAAAAATTTAAATATCAGATATGTATGTATTAATTAATAAAATTCTAATAAAATGCTAATAATATATAATCACTGGACTAATAAACTACGCAAGTACTATCTGAATAAATGCTTTGTTTTTTATTGCTGGAATTAGTTATTGCAAACATAAAATAAATCCAATGAATATAATTTTTACATTTATGTTTATCAATTCTTTCACAATTGTAAAAGCAAATTCTGATGTGAGTAGCATATTGATATATTAAACATATGGATAGTTTATTGATTCAGAGATTCTATATATTGTAAATAATACAAGCTTTTTTTATTTTAGGACCATCTGTAAGAAAATTTTAATAATAAATCTTTGCCCAAATTTAATGTATTTAAATTCCTATTCACAGTTTCTGGCCCTTTGTCTTTATAAATGGGGACTTGGTATTCAAAGATAAAATCATATAATTGTGCATCTGAAAACCATCTTCAATTCCTTATTTACAATCAAAATAAAAATCTAAAATTCAAGAATTTACATCCCAATCAATCTCTTTCTATAATTATATTGGTTTTTCTTATATCAATAACTAAACAGTTTAGTACATCATTGTTTTTTAACAGTACACACTTTTGTTCCTTGGGGGAAATGTATGTATCAGCATAAATTCTCTTGACTTTTTTCAACTTATTCATTTATGATATAAACAAAAATAGCTCTCTATTTAAATACTATCTATTGTATACATGAGTAATTAGTGATTATCATTTAAACTAATCATCACACTGGAATCTGGATCTTGACTTTATTAATCAAGACTTGTGATTCAAAGCTAAGAAGCAGTCTTTTTCTACTTTGTACAATTAGCTTGATAAAATGATATAAAGAATGTAAAGATAATTTTTTAAAACCACATTAAACAAATTACTCCATCTTTTAATTTTCCTTTTTTTTTTCAAAGATAAAATGACTTATTTTTTTTATTTTTAAATAATCAAACGATCTATTGCATCAGAATTTATCCATAAAAATAATATAAAAGAACTGAGATTCATAAACTTTGAGCTCTAGAAACTATCGCTCTAACCACATTTTACACAATATTTTTAAACTCCTTTGAAAGTTGGTGGTTTGAATGATAGAATAATGAATACATTAAAATTCATGTGTATAATATTTTACACTAATAATCTGAGTTTATCATTTTAAATATCTTTTTCCATACTTCTTTCTATATCATCATAAAATTATATTCACATAAACAAAAAAAAATTTCTTATGGATCAACTGTTTGAATAAAAATTATTCATAACAGTTTAAAGATCAGTTTAATTTTTTACAATAGAATATTAAAGAAGTATACACCTGGGTCTCTTTTACGTGGATTTATTTAACGCGATTTTGAAGTTACGCAATCCACGTTTCTCCGGAAGTCAAACTTCGATAATGTGCTATTACTTTAAATAATAAATTTCTTGCACTTACGTCATATTGAAAGTAATAGCACATTATTGGAATTCGACTTTCATCTTAGTAATTTCAATATTTTCAGTGCTTTATAATAGTAAGATTTTATGCAATAATGAAATTAAAATCATGATTTCCACATTTTATGTATACACACATTAAATTTTACAAGATTATGATGTAAATTTGTTCAAACATTGTGCGTGTTAATTTTGCATTTTAAATCACATTCTGTTTTTGCTTTTTAAAAAAGAACGTAATCAATTATTAATCATTTAGTGGCAGCAAGTTTATTTTTAAAAGGTGAGTAATAGCAGTGGGCACAATTAAAATTGAAAATTAAAAAATTAAAGACAAAAATAAGAATTTAATTTTTAATTGTTAGATTAATTACTAATTATGTTGTCACCAGAAAACCATTAACACAATATGAGAGTGATGTTGGTGCTAGTTGTATATTCTCTTGTGAAGAATCTGATTTTTTACCAGTTTGCAAATGAACCTGTTTATCGGCAAATAACGATAATAATTAAAATGTGTATAAAAAATGTAAATTACTGTAAATTATGCATAAAAATATATTGTTTTGAATAAAATTAAATATTATAGTTAAAAAAAGTTTGTCTTGTATTAATTTTTTTCAAATTTGAAATTTTTTATTAGTCATATTTTATTTCCTTATTTTTTTTTTTGTGCGAATTTTAAAGTAATTTTATATTGGTGCTTTGCTTTTATGCGATTTTTGAAAAATCACAGTCCATATCCCCCCTTTTTCAAGGTAAGTTATGTCTATTTTTGCGTGATTTCGTTTGTGCACATTTTCTGAGGAACCTATCTATCGCATAAAATGAGACCCAGGTGTATATGTTTTTATTTTTAACTTTTCTAACTTTTTAAACATTACATTTTTATTACTTTAATTAAATTTGTTTTTGTGATAAATATATAAAGGAAGAAAAATAATTCGGTACTGTGGTATTAGAGCTGCGACATCAAGAATTATAATCATTTAATCATTAAATTAATTAGGTTATTAAATCAAAAACATTTTAAAATCTACATTAAAAAAAAACAATTTAACAAAAAAAAATACAAAAAGCATTAATGTGAAGAATAGTTAATCTTTTGACTGCTAATTATATTACTGGTCATCTGAGGTAAAAATCAAAGCTTTTAATTGGCCAACTCACAAACTGAAGACAGTCAATTGTTAAAATATATTTATCTTTTAATATGATATTTACTTTAGTTTCATTTGTAAAAAGTATATTAATAATTTGTCAGGTTATGAAAGTGAACGAAAATGTTTTCAAAAATAAATTTCTATTTATTTATTGTAGAAATATTTTGTAGTGGCAAATGTAAAGTGAAATATAGTAATCTAATTAAAAAGAGTTGCTGATGTAAATTTTTTTTTTTTCACTTTTATGTTACGGAAAAGTAAATATTTTTTTTGCTAAAATCTTAAATATTTTTACTAAAATCTTAAATATTTTTCTGAAACAGTTGTATTTTTAGCCTGTTTTATCAAAATTGTTTATAATTCATCAAAATTACTCAAAAAAACATTCATTTATCATTTTCAAAATAAAACAAAATACAAATGTAACTCTTTACTTTTTGGCAGCCATTTCCTTTGCTGTCAAAATTTACACAGCCAATAAGATTCAAGAGAAGGCGAAGCTTTGCTATTCTTTGACATATTTGGGCATTTACATTGATTTTTTTACTTGTAAAATAATTCAAAAGAGGGCAGCATCTTACAGAACTTTTAAAAATCTAACTATTGACTATACGACTATCCTAGCATTAAAAATAATGGAATTAGAGTGACATCAATCATCGACAAAAGGTCTCATAAGCTTCATCACAAAGTTTTAAATGGGTGTTTAATCAAATGGAGTGTGTGTTTGCATGTGCATATTCTGCGTAATCTATTTTAATACATTGTACAAGCTTACACCTGCATTTACATATGTAATATATGTGGGATTCAAACTCAGACTTTCACATGACCTACAACTCTCAGTGCCATCTTCCATTGCTGACTTACCTGATCACACACATGTTGAAAAGATAAATAATCACCAATATATGTATTTCATGCTAAACCAGCATTTATCAGTCAGCTTTATATTAAGATAACCAATCTTCATACTTTAATGAGTGCTGATTTAGCATGAAATATGCATATTGGTGATTATTTATCTTTTCAACATGTGTGTGATCAGGTGAGTCTGCAATATAAGATAGCACTGAGAGTTGTAAGTCATGTGAAACTCTGAGTTCGAGTCCTGCATATAATACATATATAAATGCAGGTGTAATGTGTACAATGTATTAAAATAGATTATGCAGAATATGCACATGCAAACACACACTCAATTTGATTTAAACATGCACTTTAACTATTCTTCACATTAATGCTTTTCATATTTTTTTTGTTAAATCATTTTTTTTAAATGTAGATTTTAAAATATATTTTTGATTTAATAACCTAATTAATTTAATGATTAAACGATTATAATTCTTCATGTTGCAGCTCTAATACTACAGTACCAATAATTCTAATCACACTTTCAAGACAATTTGATAATTAATAGTCATAAATTTAATAAATATGTTTTTCTATAAAAGTTTTATGTTGGAGTATTTCCATCATCTATTATTAAATGTTGAATGTCTAGAGTCTAGACAATGTTTTTCTATAACTCTTAAATAAGTTTTAAAATAATTAACTAATTCTAATTAATTGACATTTAACTCATATTTAATTTAATAACTTTTATATCAAATTTAAATTAATTAAATGATATTCATTATTTCAAATATTTATTAAACACAAAACTAAAAAAAAATATTTCATATTATGATTGTATTTATACAGTTTTTAGTTTGCATTTGATAACAGTATTGTATGGAGAGAGTTATTGCTATGTTAACAGAATTGTAAACATAAAAAATAGTGGGCCTGTCATCTTATATTGATTTAATACCCATTCCAGCCAAAGGATGTAAATAATTAAGGTTATTACAAAACCAAAAGCACCAAAATATATAGATACTGAATTGGGTTCAAATCTATGTGACTAAACAAATGAATTAGTTTGCATTGACCACATTATTGTATTTTCAGTTTGGGCTTATATCTTTATAATCAAGTAAATAAAGTAAAAAGTGGCTGCTGAAGAGATGCGTTAAAGATCTAGATGTGGTACTTTCAGATCCAAGACACCTCCCTGATAAAAGTCATAAGCTAGAGGCTAGCCTGGGGATATGGAATAAATAAGCACTAGATAGTGATTTTGATGCACTAACCATCTAGCATCCTTTCATTACTATGTTTTGCACAATATGGCAATAGTATATGGACAATGTTGCTACTGTGTATATTGCATTTTGCATGCAATATGTTAACATTATACACATGCACAGTTTAAAGCGTCATTTACCACATACATACACATACACAGTATAAAGCATTATGAACAATTTCAATATTTCTTTTTAACTCTTGAAGTTGTATCTTTGTAATTTAAATAAATTAATAATTTTAATTATAAAATTGTTTGGCCTTTTGATATTACAATTAACTTTTAGTCATGTTAACTTATTAATTAATACAATTGTTTTTTCCTTCTAAATTTGCAGATTATAATTAAACACACACAAAGACTGATGATGTTAATTTAACATATATATATATAATGATAATTCGTAAAAAATTCAAAATACTTACGATAATAATGATCACACTCCTCAGATGATTCTGTGTTTTCTTCTAAAGCAGGAGTCCAATGTTTTTTATATAGATTGCAGTAAGAAATCTTTTGAGTACTGTCTTTACAAAAGTCAAAAGATTCGCATTGGTTATTCAGGGTACAAGACTTACTACATTGTTGTACATTTTTGTCTTTAATTACATCTTTAATAGGAATTTTTAATCTCGTTGCTTTTTTTACGTTATAAAATTTTTTATAAGAACCTGAAAATAGTAGCAAAATATATTTATTATAAAAGTATTCTACTGCTAAAATATAGTAATTGAAATTTGAACACAAATTGATAAATTCAGTATCCCAAAAAAATTTTGCTTTTTCGACTTTTTTTTTTTGCTTTTTTTTTTTTTTGGTAATTATATATATGCACATATAAGGAATCAATAATTATATACTACGTAAAAATGATAATTTATATTTTTAAAAGTAATTAACATTATAAAAATAAAACTTTCAAAAAAATTGATTTTTAAAATAAACGTTAATTTATTTACTTAATAGCAAAATTTGTTTATAGCTCAATTTTTTTCTTTTCTTGTCATTTTAATTCTTTTCTATTATCTATGTTATAAAGACTTTTTTTTTTTCATTTTCTCCCCCCTCCCCATTAGTATTTAATTTCTTTTTTTTTTTTTCATAAAATAAATTAATCAATTCATACATTTTAATGTATTGATGAAATATCATTTGATATTTCTTTTATTCTATTATATAAATAAGTTATTATAGTTGTAAATATATAGGTTATGTTATTTTATTCTACCTATTGCCAAATCCTAAGTAAGATGGAATATTAATTACTATATCAACAGTTACTATAAAATATTCGTCTCAAATAATAATAATAATAATAATTATTATTATTATTATTATTATTATTATTATTATTATTATTATTATTATTATTATTATTTTGTTTTACTATCTATTTTATTTTTATTTATTTATTTTTATTTATCTCTTTCTTTTTCTCTTTTTGTTTTTATTTGTGTTGTTTCCATTATCTTTGTGGGTAACATGGTAGGCCTTTCTTGTTTCTACATGAATGTCAGAGGTATGAGGACTAAATGTGTTCAAATTAAACAATTTTTTGAAACAGAACATTTACATCTTAATTTACTTACAAAAACTTGGTTAAATCAACAATTTCCTGATTGCTCTTTTCTTGATGATAGATTCAGTATTTTGCGAACTGACAAATCTATGGATAATATTTCTCGAAGTGGTGGTACCCTGATTGCTCTTCATAAAGATGTTTTTTATAAAGAACTTTATTTTTTTTCTTCTTTTTGTGAATCTACATGGTGTGAAATTACTTTAAATCACAATTTTAAATTTATTTTAGGCAATGTTTACCTCAAACCCACTTTGTCGTTGTTGGAGTTTGATTATTTTTTGACATCTCTTGAAGATTTTCTCATTGGCTATGATAATGTTATTATTACTGGAGATTTAAATGTTCCAGATTTATATCAGGGTAGAATTGCTACACACTTTTCTTTTTTGTCTTCTAAAGCTTCTAGAATGTTACAGTTCTGTAAATTTTTAGGACTTAAGCAATATAACCCATTTTTTAATTGCTCTCATTGTACTTTGGATTATATTTTATGTAATTCAATAGTAGTTAGTAATTTTCAAGTTGTCTCTGTTAATTTTCATATTGATGCTCATCATTCACCTTTTGAGTTTTATATTAACGTTTGTCACTCAAAGATTAATTTTTCTAATATTTCAAAAAGGATTATGGGAAGGGTAATTATGTTGATTTTTGTAGTAACTTTTCTAGGGTTAATTGGAATTTTTTGTATTCTTTTAATGATGTAAATCATTGTTTGGATGGGTTTTTAAAGATTCTTAATAGTTGTATTGATTTGTATATTCCCAATAAGCGGCTTTTTATAAGAGTTTTCCTCCTTGGTTTTCATGATCTTGTTAAAATTATTAAAAGGAAGTCTTATCATCGTAGACTTTATTTTAAAACACATAATATCTTTTTTTATAATAAATTTATTAATTTCAAAAGATTGGTGAAGCATATTTATAAAAGAGATTTGCAGAATTATATTAGAAAAATTGAGGTTAATATTTCTTCTAACCCTAAAGAATTTTGGGATTTCATTAATAAGTCTGGTTTGGGTAAGAAAAGGGTTCAAGCTACTCATGGTTTCACTTTAAATGCAAATGACTTTTCAAAACATTTTGCTGATGTATATTCATCACATGATATAATATCTTCAAATATTGCATTATTTTGTAATTCTTCAACTGTTCATTGTAT
The DNA here is from genome assembly GCA_028023455.1 of Epiperipatus broadwayi. Taxonomy (NCBI): domain Eukaryota; kingdom Metazoa; phylum Onychophora; class Udeonychophora; order Euonychophora; family Peripatidae; genus Epiperipatus; species Epiperipatus broadwayi. The sequence goes on from JAQFVV010006397.1 coordinate 1,322,574, forward strand.
GATTGACCATATTTCTAAGGATGATGTTGTTATGGCTATTAAACGACTTAAAATTCATTCTAGTTTGAGAAATGATAATATTCCTTCATTTATTTACAAAGGGCTAGCTGAATTTATTGCAGTACCTCTTGCATTTATTTTTAATTTATAACTGAACTCTTGTGTTTTTCCTAATGTGCTTAAGTGTGCCAAAATGGTCCTAATTTTTAAGAATGGATCACATGATTGTGTTAATAACTATAGACCTATTTCTGTTTTACATACTATTGCTAGAATTTTTGAAAGGTGTGTTTATAATAAAATTATTTTAGATGTTTGTAAACTCATTTCTTCTTTACAACATGGTTTTATATCTAATAGATCTGTAGAAACTAATTTGTTAACAATTTATGATCATATAGCTCATGCAATTGAGGACCAGCAGAGACTTGATGTTGTTTATTTTGATTTATCAAAAGCTTTTGATAAAGTAGATCACAGTATTCTTCTTCACAAATTATATCAAATGGGTTTTTCTACTAAGCTTGTTTATTGGTTTCAATCCTTTCTTCATGGTTGTACTGCATATATTAAATTTAATAATATTATTTCATCTAATTTTAAATGTAATTTGGGAGTTCCTCAGGGTAGTATTTTAGCACCTCTGCTTTTTAACATTTATATGAATAACCTTAAGGATTGCTTAAAATCTTCTTATCTTTTGTGCTATGCAGATGACTGTAAAATCTTTAGAAGAATCACATCTGTGTTTGATTGCACTCTTCTTCAAAAGGATATAGATAATTTTAGTGCTTGGTGTGATCTAAATAATATGATTGTTAATTTCAGTAAATGTTCCTTAGTCTCATATTCTAAAAAATCTGATGTTTTGCATTTTTTTTATTTTATTAATTCTCACAAAATTATTTCTGTTGAATCCCAAAAAGATTTGGGAGTTATATTTTCTAGTAATGGATCCTTTCTTCCTCATTTGGAAATGATTATTGGTAAGGCTTTAAAAATTATACGTACTATTCTAAGATTTGGTTATCATTTCAGTGGTGATACAAAATTTAAATTATTTTTATCATTGGTTCTTCCGATCATTGAATATTGTTCAGTCATTTGGAATCCTAGCTCTAAACAGGGATGTAATTTATTACAATCAGTATCTAATAAGTTTTCTAAATATATTTCTTTGGGAAATTAAACTGTTGTTCATCTTTCTTTTAGAAGACAATATAGAGATCTCAAATATCTTTATAAACTTATTAATAAAATAGTTCTTTTATCTAACACAATTTCTACTGTTATAATTAGATCTCATGTGCATGATACTCGGTCTGCTTCTGTTTGTTACATTAAAACTTGTCATTCCAATGTTCTTAGATTTTCTCCTTTATTTAGGCTACCATCTTTATATAATCAGATTTGTAGTAATATTAATTACTTCAATTTAGATTATAATCAATTTTGTAATGTTATTAAATTTAAATGTCAGATTTGATTGGTTTAACTTGATTTTGTTTATATATATATTGTGCCCTTTTGTATGGGTCACCATTTAAGTTTTGTGCTAATCTAATAGAAAATTTTAAATTTAAGAAGTATTTTAAATGTGTGATGTTGACTTTGCTTGTGGTAATGTTACCATAAGTTTAATTAAAGTAATCTATGAGTATTTGATATGTGAATTGTGTTGGTATTGAGAGGATATTTAAAATGATGATGATTATGATGTAATACTGCATTAATAAATTTAATAACAAATGTTTAAAGCTAAAGTATTTAAAAGATAAGTTAAAATTAGATAAAGATATTTATTAAATTCAAAATATATGTTAAAAGTGAATAGAAATATTTTAAATTATAAGTGCTTAAATTGAGATTAATATTTGATTTTAATCATATCAAATAATTATTTTAAAATCTGATGTAATATCTTATTTATTTAAAAAAATATTTATTTTAAAAAATGCAATTGTTAGTTTATTTTTAGACTATGAAGCGTTTCTTGTGTTATAAAAAAAAAACAGATGTTAGTTAAATTTACACAAGCACGCGTGGAAGTTGTCTAATAAAGTTGCATAACTATTTTACAAAATCATGTTATAAAATTTATAAATAATACGTGAGTTATCACGAGATAAAAATAAAGATATTAATGTAAAATATTAAATTCGATTTTAAAAAAATGATCTTATAAAAGTTAAAATTTAGGCCAAGTGAGAAAGAATATTTCAAAAGAATGTTTAATAGGTTTAAATAAACGATAAAGATTATTTTAAAAAAATGTGATAATATTAAATATTAAATAAGTCATTATTTTATTTTAATAGTGAGTTGATAAATATGTAAATAAGCAAAGTTTGATTGTTTAAACGTACCAATCAGATAAGGAGTTTCTGGCAGTATATAAGCTGGATTCAATTGTTGAGGGGGGCTCTCTCTGTAATTAAATTTCTAAGGTAATCGTGCTATTGAGAAAATAGCTAAGTAAATTTATAAACGCTCTTAAAATCAGTTGTAAAATCATAAGAGTGTTATTGTATATAATTTTATAATTTTTAAATGATAAGTATGCAGTAGAAACTTAATAATTCCCTATTCGTCTTCTCAATATCGAAACTCAATTTACGTACAAATAATCAATGGAAACATCACATATCGGAGAAATATATCAGAAACTTTATGCTAGAAAAGTAACAGACGCTGGATTAGTACAGAAAACTATAAGATGGAGAAAAGTAGTATTTTGGACTATAAATAGTTTTAAAGTTAAATTACTATTGTCTGTTATTAATAGATATTTTAAAGAAATAAAAATACTTCTGTAAAAAAAAAGTATTTTTGACAAATTATAGAATTAAAGAATATCTTAAGTAAAGATATAAGAAACAGTAGTAAGTTTTATAAATACTTGCCTTGTTAAGTCTTTGTGCTTAAAAGACTAAATATTGACGATTTGAAAAGGCAAATAGATTATAAATATGATTATTTAAAATCGTAATATAATAGAAGTACTATATTGAAGTAATCTAAACGCTGGACGTTATAGATGGAGAAATTAATTCTTACCTGAATATGTTAATTATAAATGCGCAAGTAATACATGGATGTCCAAATCAAGTCAAACTAAACCAAGCAAGCCAAGTTGATTAAAGTAATTTAATGAAAATAATATATAAACTATAAATTAGTTTAAAAATAATAACTTTAAAAATAATATTTTATGAAGAACTGGATCCAGAAAGAACTTATAAACTATTTTTTTTAATTTTATTTGTTTTCTTATTGGAACTTATTTTTTTTAAAAAAAAGAACGTTATCATTTTATTATAAACTTTCAAGAAACACGTGATTCAACGGAACAGGAAATAGTGTTCTATTGACTTTATACGTAGGATATTTGTTAGAACTTTTATGGTAGAACAAAAGTCGTCGCTGGAATATGTAATATAATTTTTATTTTATTTATTTAACATAAAATTTAAAATATTATTAAACTATTAAAAAGTAGGTTAGGTACATTTATTAAATAGTAACTTAAAAATAATATAATAATTAATTACATAAATTTATTTTTATAATTAATATAACACGGAATATTCTAATGAATGTTTATGAGTGAAAATGTGAATGATTTTTATTTTATGAAGCTGCAAATTCCGAAGAATGCTGGATCGTAGATTGGACATTATTGTTATTATGGTAAAAATATTGTATAATGATTTTAATGAATTTAATATGTTTTTTCTTTAGATCAACTGAATATTATGTTGTTGTAGAATGAATGGATAGATATTTTATGAAAACACATACATTATATTGACAACGAACTTTATTAAAATATGCATAAGTTTTAATTTATAGTGTCAACATGTTACAACATTACGTAAGAAGCTTAGAAATAATTATATGATTCTTTCGTAAATAATTTTGATATTTTTATTTATGCTTAGTATTAAAATGATGTTTATTATTTATCTTAATAATTATTTTATTTTTGCAATTTAGAAAAGGATTTTAAAAGTCTATATATTTTTTTTTTTATTTTGTTTTATTAAATAAATTAAGTTACGTTATGGGTAGAAGCTTATATTTGGATTGAAGTTTATTAAGTATAGACAATGTAGTATAGGTAGTTTAGATAATGAATATTTTATTTAAAATTGATGTTTATTTTCCGGAAATTTTTAGATAAATTTAGAATATGTTTTATAGATAGAAATTTATTAGAAAGGATTAAAATAATACATAAAGTAAAGTAATGATTTTTTTTTTTTTTTTTTACATAGAAAAGAATCATAGAATTTATCTAAGGTAATGCTTTATGAATTTAGAATTGATAAATGATTTAAATAATAATATTTGAACAATAGAAATATATAATGCATATTTGATAAAACATATAACAGGAATTACATTAAGTAAAGTATAAGTACAGTCAATTATTTGTTTTACATTACAAAGATACATTAATTTTATAAAGCTATTAAGCAATGCTAATAATAAAGTAAATACATGATAATACATTGTAGGTGATAATATTTAATTAATGTAGTTATTTAATAGGTAGAGCTACATTATGTACACATGCTACATAAATAGTCTTGACATATATTGTTATTTGTAGTAATTAAAGTACATTACTATTTATTTTAAAAATCTGAGTTTTGGAAAAACACACTGTAATATTATTAATATAGCATTTGAAGGAATGTAAAGTTGCTTACTAAGTACATGAGTTAATAACAGTGTAAGCCTCTTATATTTGTATTTCTTATTTTTATTTATTTGTTGTCATAAATTTTAAACTGTAAATAGTGTAAATAAATTTTATTTGAAGTTATTGTAAATAAATTTGTTAATTTGTTTTAAAAGTGTGTCGAGTTTCATTATTTTTACCACAGCATTTTGACATCAGATAATTTGAAATAAACATAATATTTGCACAAAATGAATTTGTTATTATTACTTAGAATTGAATACCATATTTGCTTAACATTATTTTATAAGAATTGATTGACATGAACATAAATATTACAATGGTCATAAGATGATTATAATGCACATTATAAGAATACAGTATTGTTTATTGCCACAGATTATTAAGTATAAGATTTTGATCTATTTTAAAATGAAGATACCATATGAAATAAAAGATATACATATGATTGTTTATTCATTTAATGATTGATTATATCATAAAAATATATGAGATTAAATTACACTCTAAGATTAGTATTTATTATTATTATTAAAATAAGTTAGGTGTATTTAAGTTTGATATAAAATCCCACATCATACTTATTTACATAATTTATTATTACTTTAAATACAACTTATAGGAACCTGAGATTGTTTAATTATATTTTAAGTTAAAAGTTAGGAATTATTTTAGTATTATTAAAGATAATTTATTTCATTTAAAAGTCATAAGAATGCTATAGATGTAGTGGTAAAATGATAGGGTAGTGATAGTATTCTTATGCCATTGAGACAGTATCTTGGGAGATATTGACTCAGTGTAAATCTGCTTATTACTTTGTAACTTTACTTCACAGTCTCATAATTTTATAAATACTTATTTAATTAGTATAATCTAGAACTATATTGATTTTGATGATTGATAATAAATTTAATTAAGATATAATAATATAAAAGTATATTAAAGATAGATATGCAAATTTTAATGAAGCATAATAATGTAACTGAGCTAGTTGTATTTTAAACTATTTTATATATCCAGAAGTAAGGGTACAATATATATATATATATATATATATATATATATTTGTTAAATTGTTTTTGTTAAATTATTATTTTGTTATGTGCTTTATATTCATCCCTTTTATTTATTTGTTATTATTAATGTTTTAATAATAATTGTTTATATGCTGATGTTTAATTCTACTTTAGATTTTTAAATGTGTTAATTATCTTTTATTGAACTATGGCACATAATTATATTAATAATTTGTCATTTAAACTCATTTATGTATTTATATATTTGTTATGGTGCAATACTGTAATTGGCTTTATGCTGTAGGTTTGTATGGTAAATAAATGAATTGAATTGAATTGAATTATTATTATTATTATTATTATTATTATTATTATTATTATTATTATTATTATTATTATTATTATTATTATTATTATTATTATTATTATTATTATTATTATTATTATTATAAAAAATTAATACACTGTACAGGCTACACCTGCACATACAGATATATATGTAAGGGATGAACTCAGACTTTCACACAACCTTAATAATAATAATAATAATAATAATAATAATAATAATAATAATAATAATAATAATAATAATAATAATAATAATAATAATAATAATAATAATAACAATAATAATAATAATAATAATAATAATAATAATAATAATAATAATAATAATAATAATAAATAAATAAATAAATAAATAAATAGTGACATAAATAATAGCAAACAAATTGAAATGATATCAAATCTTTAAAGCATTATTTACATTTTTATTATATTTTAACCACTTGTAATGAAATGCAACAGCCCATAGAATGGGGGACTTTTTTGCACTTATTAAATAATGGAACTCAAATAATATACTAAAAGATATAGAAAGTTAATCATTTATTTTTTAATTAACTACTTTTCCGGTTGCTTATTTACTTACTATTTATATTTTATTTATTCACAGCATTACTCATTTCTTTGCTTACATTTTATGGGTTAACCTAATAAATATCATCATCATATTACCAGGCCCATGATACCACTAAAACAATCTAGACTTTTAAACTTTTCAGAACTCAATACACAAATGAATTCTCTGTATAATTTTAAGTATTGTAATTTTAAATATACAGTGTCATATGACTATTTAAATTATTCTAGACACATATCATTGAAAATAATCATGTCTTTCAATCTATCTAAAAACTAGCATATTTCTTTTGTCAAACAATATCTTTATAGGATAATGAATTACATCTAAGTACCATTTTATATTAAGAATTGATATTATTTGATTTAAGAATATTATATTTACGTCCTTCTTCTAATGATTATTTCTATACACCTCAGTAGTTTCTCATCAGCAAACATAAATTTAAAAGATATAGTTATAAAATTGAACAATTTACTTGGAATGAGATTAAATCACACATACACTACATGGATTTTAATAATAAAAACATGTATTTAATTAACATCTAGCTATATATCTCAACAAACATCAGATATTAAATATAAATTGATAATAGAAAATAAATACAAAGAAAAATTAATACATATTACATTTGATTAATAATAATAATAATAATAATAATAATAATAATAATAATAATAATAATAATAATAATAATAATAATAATAATAATAATAATAATAATAATAATAATAATAATAATAATAATAATAATAATAATAATAATAATAATAATAATAATAATATATTTGGAAGTAAATCGATCTTCACACATGGACTGTTTTAATATAAATTGACATGCACACGCCTGTAAGCAAACGTTTTAAAATACAACTGAATCCATTTGTTCTTCAAACTCATCTATATATAATCCAACTTTTGCTTACTCAGAGCTTGAGTTTGTTATATGGCTGATTTTCTATATGATGTTTAAATTATACAAATATAATTCAAATATTGCAGAAAAGAATTTATCTCATTTTTAACTACCTGCAATTAATGTATAATAATATAGAATCTAAATATATTAATAAATATTTATTTTTATACTGTAACATATTTGGAAGAAAATTTAAAAAAGGTTGATAGCCTTTCATCAGGAATTTGAATTAGATGTAGATAGATGTATAAACATTAAATCATAAGCTAGGTTTTAGAAAAATGAGTGTAGAAGACGTTTATATTGGTATGAATGATGCTTAATTATTGCTGGTTTAGCATGAAATATGTATATTGATGATTATTTATCTTTTCAATATGTGTGTGATCAGGTGGGTCAGCAATATGAGATGGCACTGAAAGTATGGATCATGTGAAAATCTGAGTTCGAATCCCACATATTATATATATATATATATATATATATATATATATATATATATATATATATATATATAAATGCAGGTTTAAGCCTGTACAATGCATTAATGTCTATAATGTCTTAAATTTTTCTTTCTCAATTTTGGAAAAATAATTTTTACTGCTAAAAATAAATCATATAGATTCCAATAAATAAAGTACTATAACAATATATGGTTTAAACTATGTTATGGATTTATAATATGCTGTCTTTAATTAAGATATTATCAAAATAAATTGTTTTGCATATGGCTATAATTAGTTTCACATATCAACACATTTTACTTGCAGAATATGATTACAGAATGACTAAAAAGATTGCTCCAAATATGCACAGGCTTTGAATTTGAATTAACTTCTATTTCCTTAGTTTTATAAAAAATTAAATTTAAAAAAGCTTTTTTTTTTGTTTTGTTGGAATAAATAGTAAAAATGGTGGAATAAAATTCAGATAACTTCTGGAGAGTACAAGTGAAAGAATTATGAACTACTTTAAAAAGTAACTGATTGTTTGGGTGATTTAATCATTATGACATTATGAAGTGTATAACAAGGGGGAAATATTAAAGATCATATATATATATATATATATATATATATATATATATATATATATATCATTGTAAGATATGATATTAGCATTGAAGGATATTAAATAGAAATTAAGAATACGGATGTCTGAATAAAGATGATCTTTAAAATAGTGATATGTGTTCAGGAATTTATGATTATTGTGAAAAGTTTGCAATATACTTCATCTAAAGCTTTATGGTAAAAACATACATAATCAGTACTTAATAACAACTGAAGTGATAAAATGCTCTAAATATATTTCTCGATTTGATGATTTATTATATCAAAGATAAATCAAAAGAGGTTTATCACTCTAGTAAGATAACAATTTAGTAAATGTAATATAAAACATTCTTAATTTAGTTACCTGTTAAAGGAAAATGAAATAAAATAATTTATTTTGTATTAATATTTTTAATTAATAAACTATTTAGATGTGACTTATTTCAGTACTAGTAAAATTAAAAAGTATTTTAAGAATCAGGTTTAAAAATTTTCTAAAAGAAGTATAATATTTTTTTTCCAATTGTAAGCTTCTAAAAAGTGAATTATTTGAATATTAGATATGCCATGCAAAATAATAAATATATTATTAACAATTAATATTATTAGATCTAAATGAGAGAGTTGGAGATGATAAAATCAGTATACAGATTGAGCACTAACTGATGTACATAGATCACTAAAATGATATATGTTAATTTCATAATTTTAAAATGTTTTAATTACTATTATCATGTCATGTATATGTATGTGTAGAGACAGAAGAATATAAGATATTGAAGTTATTGGCCTCATCTACTTTGCCTCTGATTTAGAGTTTGAACAAAGAGTAAAATCAATAATTTAACTAATTGCTAAGTTTTCAAATAAATTCTTTTTATAGATGAATTGAATACAGCCCAATTATTTATGCTGCAAATGTTGTCTATAAAAAGAAATCTAAATTTTCTTAACATGAGGATAAGGTAAAAATAAAAAGCATTAAAAACTCTTTGCTTATTAACCAGTTTTGTAAATAAGCATTTGTTTCTCCAGTAGCTTTTGCCTTTCAGTGGGTAATTAAAGTTATATATTTACAATTAGTATTATATAATATTAGAAAGATATAGGCATGAAATATCAACAATTACTGAAGATGAAGATTTCTTTACTTGTCACACAAACAATATTAAAATCTCTTAGAAAATTATAGACATACTGTCGATCAAACAAAAGAAGCCTCCTTTTGTCTGAAGTCTTAAGAACTTCTATAAGAGACAAGTTTAAATAACACTAATTGTGAGAACAAAGTTTTACTCTTTGCAGATAGATATAAATAAAGCTATAATACTAAATAACTAAATGTAAAGAAATAATTAAGAATAAATTGATGTTATTAGCACCCTTCATAATACTATTCCACATAAAATTTTAATTTTTATCAACTTCATAAAACCTATAAATAAAAATTTTCTATATCTTGTTTATGATATGTCTACCATCTCAAAACTTTATTGCAAATACTAATTTAAAAATTTTGGGATTATTAAATTAAATTCTATAAAGTTAATTAAATTATATATACACTTATTTAGCAGAATTAATATATTTTCTATATATCTTGGTATTATTAATCTAAATCCATAGACAAAGTAAATCCTTTTCGTTTTGCTATTTTACTTTTTTCTCTCTCATTGTTTTTCTGAAGCATTTTTAAATCTTTTTTAGTAATTCGCATTTTGAATTTGAATTTTCTTTATCAATTAAACTACTATTTATGTTTATGTTCTTATCAAAAAATTTTAAAAATATTTCTACTAAAATTCTATTTAATTTATCATCTGACCTTTTTTGGTCTGAACTCTTCATTTAAAAATTCATCTGAATTGTATTAACCTAATTTGAATCAAAATATAATTTAATTTAAATTTTTTCGTTTTAATTGGAGCTCTCTAGGTGTAAATTCATTTACATGATTTTTATACTCTGTGCTTGCTCACAACTACTATGTTATATTATCTACAAAAAATTATCAGATTTTCACACCTATCATTTCTTATTTCTAATTGTGAATCCCTGCAAATTTTAATTATCTTTTTCTATCTTATCTTAGAATCATAATCCCAATAATCATTACACAACTATTTTTAAACTTTGTTGTGATAACTTTTTTAAATTTTTATGTCTTTTTTTTTTAATTTTATCATTACAATGACTGGTTAATATCTATAGCTAAATATTTTTTTGAAAAATTATTAATTGTTATTATCATTAATTCATTACTTCTTGGACTGCCACTAATATAATTGTCTTTTACTCTTGACCTACACAAAATCTAAAGATTTATATTTTAATTTCAGAATGAAAAAGCTTACTCTGCCATATCTATATAAAATGAAAAAGATATTCCATAATATTAGTTCTTATTGTTTTCACATATCTGATGGAAAATTTACTGTCTTCTCTGGCTTTTTCCTTATCTTAATATTTCATATTATTATTTTTGCAATATTTTCTAATTTTATTGACTAGATTTATAAACTTATTTATCTGTATTCACATCTCTATTAGGTAATTTTTATTTGCTTTCTTTACCCATATATACTGTATTTTTATAAGTCCACTTGCATTATAAACATCTAATGCCATATATATATATATATATATATATATATATTTATTATTTAATAATATTATATTGTTATATATATATATATATATATATATATATATATATATGTAACAATTTAAGATTATAATAACATTAAATAATAAAGAGTAATAGTATAGAAGTTTAAACAAAAGTACTTTTAATTATATCATAATCAATATCAACTGAATTTAGACAGACAAATGTAAGATATTATAAGATTTTCCAAGAACTATGAATATTAATGGTATCGAATTATTTATCTATTATACGATCTTTAAATTAGTTTATTAAGAATTATCTCTTTAATTTTTCACTTTCTATGTAAGTCTTTCTTTGCATAATATTCTTGTTTAATCTGAATTTAAGATAAGTTTAAGTTACAAGATTTTTCATAGTCAAAAAAACTATTTTGATTTTTTTTCTAAAGCACATTTTGACTTATATAGATATGATTTTTGATAAATAATATTGTTTTTTATGAATACAATTTTTAAAATTATTAATTAATAATTGGAAAAACAACTTACAATTGGTAGCAGACGTTATAAATTCTGTCCTACCAATCTCATATAATACATTTGTGAATATAGTTTTTCCTCAGCAATAAATAATAAGTATGATAAATATTTGGATGCAATTTCTCCTAAAAGTGAGCACATATATTAAAAAAGATTTTCTGATACAGAAGCAGTGATAGAAATTTTTAGCAATTTATTAATGCTTTTCAAGTAAAAGTAAGCAAAGATAAAAATTCATGATATCTATATATATAAAACTCATATTATTAAAAACTTTGACAACAAGATCTTTTAACTAGCATCTGAAATACCATATATTTAACTAATAAGTTTGCTATGAATTTTATTTACATTCAGACATGCACGCATTTGATAAATGTTTTATTTTTTGTTAAGTCTATAATCTTATCAAAATTTTAACTAATTTATTGTCGGTCATAATATAAAATGTTATTAATATTTAAGGCATCAAAATGTAATTTAATCAATTTATCCATTTTCTTTTGTCTTTGGAGAATTTCTTTCTTTCTTCTTTTTTTTTTTTTTTTTTTGCATAATTTTTTATTGTAAAACAATTTTCACATACAATTTTAGATAAGCTTCACTTATTTTATCTATATATAAAGATAAAAATGCACAATTAAATAGGAACTATATAAGGTTGTATATACATAGGAATTCAAATTGTAAAAGTTAATCAAAATATATTAATTATGCTTGTATTGTGCCATATGATAATAGTTTTTTAAAAAAGAGTAAATGATTATTATATACAAATATAACAATAATAGTTGATATACTGGCTTTTTCATACCTGTACCTTAAATGTAAATATAAGGGGCTTTGAATTCAGACTTTCACCCAACCTTCAATTTTCCATGCTATCTCATACCACTGATACGCCTGACTCCAAATATGGCATTTGTCGGGTCAAGTGTATCAATGGTACAAGATAGAATGAAGTGGTGAAGGTTGAGTGAAAGTCTGAGTTTAAATCCTCTTATAATAGTTAAAATAAAATAATAAATTAAACACAATACTAGCAATTATAAAAGTACTTTTTGTCATGTCAGTAGGTAACGATAAAAATAATAATTCAAGCATATGTATATTATAAATTGTGAGTTAATGCTAAAAGTATATTTGTAATATATACAAAAATTAGAAGTAAAATTACAATTTACAAATGTGTCTGATTAATTAATAATTATTAAGTATTAAAGTTTAAAATTGCTAAGCCAGGCTTTCGATGAAATTTTGTTTCGATGAAAAATACAACATTGAATGCGCCTGGCTTACCCATTTTAATTGTTAATGCCATCATAATTAATTGTTCATATACACTCCTTTTAAATTTAAAAAAAACATAACAGCTTTGTTTGTATAGATAAATACAATTATATTGAATAAAATACAAGATATAAGTATTTTTGGTCATAAAAATTACATTAAAGTGAATCAAAAATTAGCCGCATTTCAATTATATTATTCTAATAATTATATTAATAATTCTATTATTACTGCACTATCTTATCAGCACTATCTGCACTGGGTCACTATTTTCCTGGTCATTATTATGCAGTTTTTAACGTGTTACTTTAATTCAATGAATGTATTATTTCAGTTCAAATGTGATTTACGAGAAACAATAGCTGTCTCACTTGTCATTTACACATAAGAAGAATGCATGCAATTTATTGAAGAATTGCGCATAGTATGAATTATGAAGAAAATGTTTTTATAATAATTAAAAAAGCGAAGTCATATATAACGTGACATTACTTTTAATAACCTTGTAGTTACAAAAATTCAATACAGAGAGCTCGAAAACAGTTGGTCTGGAGATGAAAGTGTTCTGGATAGAGGTTTTAAATATTTTCTCATACCGTACTTTTTAATTAAGAGCTTGTTTGAAAATGTTTTTTTTACAAAGAATTGAGTATGAATGGATAGAGAAATTCAAGGAAGACCTCACAAGTGTCAACTATGAAGGAGCTGGACATCCATTTACTTCCTTGGATGATGAAAATATTGAGTGAGTACATAAAATAGTTGAGTGATATTGAGTTATGTGGTATATTACTTATAAATTAACCATGGTTCTGCCTGTACAGTAATCCATGACAGACTTAATTTCAAAAAGTTTGTGTGACATGTATATTAAAACACTCACAGAAAAAAAGCATAAAGAGAAGCATTTGGTCATCTTCAGAAAAAGATTGGCAAAAGTTTCTTAAAAATAATCATTACTGGTGATAAGACATACTTATTAGTATGATGAGAGTAAATGGCATAGTAGCAAATAAAAATTTCCTTAATTACCAATCAAGAAAAAGTTTAAAAGTTGGCCATCAGCTGGAAAACTAATCCATACAAATTTTTGGGATTCTCAAGGTCTAGTATTGGAACAATGTCGGGAAAAAATTCAAAAATAGCAGTGTTCATTGAATGGTCACTGAAGGGCTGAATTCTAAAATTCAGACAAAAATGCAGAGGTCTTCTATCCAAAAATGCAGGATTTGTTGTATGACAATCCATGTCCACACACCATTAATCACTACCCACACTGCTAACATTGTCTAAAGGTTTGTTTTGAGGTACTGGATTATTCTTCTCGTAGTTCTCATCTTATCTTATTGGAGTATCATCTTTTTGCTTCCCTGAAAGAAGTTATATGAGGATGAAAATTCACATTTGATGAAGAGATGAAGACAATGGTCACAGCTTAACCTAAAACATTTTAATGAAAGAATATAAAGCTTGGTGATAGATATACAAAGTGTATATAAGCAGGGAGATTATGCCGAAAAATAGTATATTTGTCTTTTCTGAAAGTTGATTAAAATAAATCCTGTAGCAGGAGTGAATTAGTTTTGAAGTCTTTTTCATAAACTATATTCTTTGCAATTCGTTTTTTTTTTTTTTGTTTTGCAGTATTTTTATTAGGCTATTATTATTACTATTTAATAAAGATTCCATGTAAATCTGAATAATACTATTTTCATCAAAAATAGTTAAATAAAATTTATTTTAAATAATATCTAAGCTATAATTTAACATTATAAATTTCGAAATTTTTACCCCAATAGGTTTGTATGTGTGTATATATTTATGTGTGTGCATGTGTTTAGAATTACCTATTTAAATTAAAATTATAAAATATACCTACGAGAATATACATCGCATTGAATATTGCTCTCTGTATCATTTGTTTGAACGTCAGCAATATGAATGTCGGAGAAGCCACATTGTCTTTCATTAAAACAGGAATAAAAACTGTTGCACTGGAATGATGTTTCTTCTAAACATACTTTGGCCATTACATCCAAACTAGCGGTAGGCAAAATTTCCTTTGCAACTGAAAACTTCATTCCAGTAGTTTTAAAAAACTGCTGAATATAAAATCCTGTAATTATTATTTATAAAAGCAAATTTACTTCTTTAATAATTATTAAGATAGAATATTAATATTAGAAATAAAAATCAATAATATCATAATGTACATGTATATATAAGTATTTCAGCAATCTGCTAAAACAGAAGTTCGAGAATATCAAACGCAGATTGCTTTTAATCTATTTAAGTAAAAATTATTATCGAATTTTGTATTGTAATTTATTATAAAATTATAATCCTAATTTTACAATATATATATATATAATTAAAAGGGATTTAAACTCAGACTTTTTTCACATCTATACAATCCATCTTATACAACCAATACACATTATTAGAGATACATGTGAAAAAAATAAATGATCAAGATGGAGTGGATAGATATAGGGAATTTAAAAGTCTGAGTTCAAACCCTTTCAATAACTTCCTATGATTAATTCCAGATCTTTCACTTTTTAGTAAAAAAGGAATTAAAGATGTTTTCCAAATTTGTTTTCAATTTTGAATCTTAAAATTTCGTTACTTAACTCAAAAATGTAAAAATTATTTTGGGGATGATGATTAAAACGCAATCACTAATAATTACTGATTACTCAACTTTATAACAAATGGCACTATAACAAATAGATATTCTTGTTTACCTTACTTGTATATTGATGTGGGTGTATAATTAATATATTTTAATGTATATATAATAAGGAGAAAAACCATTCTATCTTAGGCTGAGAATGGAAAAAAATTTACTCTCTTTATTTACAGCTACATTAAACAATGTTAATTTTATTTACACAAATATTAACTTATACTTGACTAAACAGAATTATTAAAATTGGAAATTCAGTCTCCTTTTGTTTGTATTTTATTATTAGTCTAATAATTATTAATATCGTATTTTCATCTGATTAATATATTAACTTTGTTCTGTAATTTCATCAGAGTTGAATAGTATAAGCTTATAATTATCAAAATTTAAAGAATAGGTGGATACATTCTAGTTTTGATTCTTCCTAACCTATCAAGAGTTCATATTTACAGCCTAAAAGTGAATGGTTTAGTTTTCTTAATTACACATATATTAAGATATGCTTCCCCCATTTTTCAAAGTAAGTTACATTTATTTTTGTGCGATTTCTTTTGTGCACATTTTCTGAGGAGCCTATCTACTGCATAAAATGAGATCCAGGTGTATATAATATTAAACATTACCACAAATCCATTTACTTTCCATCCACCCTTAATACTAAAAGAACTCTTAAATAAGTTAATTGCTTCAGAATAATAAAAATTTTAATAGATAGATAGATAGATAGATAGATAGATAGATAGATAGATAGATAGATAGATAGATAGATAGATAGATAGATAGATAGATAGATAGATAGATAGATAGATAGATAGATAGATAGATAGATAGATAGATGGATAGATGGATAGATGGATAGATGGATAGATGGATAGATGGATAGATGGATAGATGGATAGATGGATAGATGGATAGATAGATAGATAGATAGATAGATAGATAGATAGATAGATAGATAGATAGATAGATAGATAGATAGATAGATAGATAGATAGATAGATAGATAGATAGATAGATAGATAGATAGATAGATAGATAGATAGATAGATAGATAGATAGATAGATAGATAGATAGATAGATAGATAGATATAGTGCCAGGTTATAACTCTATCAATTTTGTTGATCATCTTCATTTTTTTAAAAAAAGAAATATGTCCGAAATAAAATAAGATATGAATTTATAGGAATTAAATCTATCATCATACTAATAGAAAAATCTATTAATTTTATTTTTATTATTTTTTCACTTATGGATCATATTTTTTAATCTTTACTTAACATTTGGACACTCATTTGTGTGTCTATGGAATATAAAACTTTATATGTGCATTTCCACACATAATTGTGGTATTTATTTATATAATTTTTCAATATTTTATAATTTTTCTACATAAAATTTAAAAAAAAATATTTCTATTAATAGTAAGACTTTCAACTAATTTACAAAAGGAATTATTAGAAAAACTATCACAAAAATGTAATCACAATAAATATTAATTTCAAAAATATGAAGGTAAACAGTAGTCAATAAAGTATGTAACCTAAATGAACTTTTGCTGCTGATCATGCAAGCGATAAAATTAAAAAAAAAACATTACACATATCAAATCTCCACACAGAAGCAATAAAATTCTATTCACAAAGCTACCATCATTAATAAACCAAGCTTCTTTGATTCCATATTTTTTATCACTGCATTCAGCAAATAAATTTTCATAATCCAAAAAAACTGATGATATTGACATATCCAACTTAGCTTTACTGTAATAATATAAGAGCTGTTTAAATAAACAGAGAAAAACTCCATACAGTATTGCCACCTGTGCTAAAGAGAGTAATCAATGGATGCCAGAAGGCTTGTGCATAAAATCCCTATCTAATGCCTACTCATCCAATATCTCCAGACTAGTTTCTGGCTTGTGGCCTTCGTCAGTGAGGAGCTTTGGATATGAGAGCACTGCATCCAGATCTTAGGATCTAATGCAACCCTCTAGCAACCACCTTTTATCTCTACTTAACTACAAAACTATGAGAATGAAATTGAAAACACAAAAAATATTTTCAATCTAAGCTCAAGAGCTTATATAGTCATATGGGTCAAGTTCAGCACCCATACATTTTGGTGTCTTTGGCTCTTTTACAACCATAGCCACCACTAACCTATTAGGCAGGATTGGTGTTAAACCATTAAGCATCACATGATCACATTTCCTATACTAGCACATTAATTGTTGATAAACAGAGCAAAACTCTCCATACAGTATTGCCACCTGTGCTAAACAGAGTAATCAATGGATGCCAGAAGGCTTGTGCATAAAATCCCTATCTAATGCCTACTCATCCAAAATCACCAAACTAGTTTCTGGCTTGTGGCCTTCGTC
Organism: Epiperipatus broadwayi; assembly: GCA_028023455.1. Taxonomy (NCBI): domain Eukaryota; kingdom Metazoa; phylum Onychophora; class Udeonychophora; order Euonychophora; family Peripatidae; genus Epiperipatus; species Epiperipatus broadwayi. The sequence continues at coordinate 1,340,711 of JAQFVV010006397.1, forward strand.
AGTGAGGAGCTTTGGATCTGAGAGCACTGCATCTAGATCTTAGAACCTAATGCAACCCTCTAGGTGGTTGCTAGAGGGTTGCATTAGATCCTAAGATCTAGATGCAGTGCTCTCAGATCCAAAGCTCCTCACTGACGAAGGCCACAAGCCAGAAACTAGTCTGGGGATATTGGATGAGTAGGCATTAGATAGGGATTTTATGCACAAGCCTTCTGGCATCCATTGATTACTCTGTTTAGCACAGGTGGCAATACTGTATGGAGAGTTTTGCTCTGTTTATCAACAATTAATGTGCTAGTATAGGAAATGTGATCATGTGATGCTTAGCTGTTTAAATCTTACATTAATGTTTGCTCTCAATTTGCCAAAGTAAACATAAGTGCAATTTTGTTCCTGACAGTATAACAATGTGAGGACATTCTTCAAGATCAATTTTATTTTTACTGTTATTAATCAAATGGTTTTTCTTTATTACAAAATTTCTATATATTTGAAGCAAATGGTTTAAAATAATATGTGAATCAAAATATACATTTTATTTTTATCACATATTTTCTGCATATTTTAAGACATAGAAGGTATACAAAGATGGGTCATTCAATGCCTGTTATCCATAATATGATTACCATTAAATCTTAATTTATTATTAAAATGCTTAACATGATTAAATAAAGCACATTTATTACAATATATTTCCACTAATTCATACATATTCTTATGGATATTATCTTTTTCATCTGATTTAAATTTACACAAACCATAACTAAGTTTTACTTTGATACTACTTTAAGTATTTTAATACTTAAATTATTAATAATATCAATAATTATGCGCTTTTAACGCTCGTTAAAGAAGTTATATTTATTAATAATTTATTTAAAGCTTAGCGCTTTCAAAGCTCCATGGCTTCATACTCGCAACTGTGTGCGGTTGATAGTGATGAGAGGGAGTATTCAAATTTATGTTAATTAGTTAGATGTTTCAGTATTTTATTTAAAATTTTGTTTGAATTAGTTTGTCCATCTTTTTGAAATAGTGAAACAGGTGTCCCTTCTATTAATTGATTGGGTGTCATTATTTGTGAAATATGCCTCCTTTATTTTGCGCCTATGGTCGCTTCTCTCTCTGCACAATATTTTAAATAAAATACTGAAACATCTAACTAATTAACATAAATATGAATACCCACCCCCTCATCACTATCAACCGCACACAGCTATGAGTATGAAGCCATGGAGCTTTGAAAGCGCTAAGCTTTAAATAAATTATTAATAAATATAACATCTTTAATGAGCGTCAAAAGCGTATAATTATTGATATTATATAATTTATGAGAAGTTAAATTATTAATAAATATATATATATATGGAGATTTTACTGGGTGTATATGCATATATTTATATAACTTTTACAAACCTACCCTTTTCTGCAGTATGTCCAGGAATAATATCAATTTCTTTAATACCAATAACATCATAATATTCAACCTAATAATAAATTGAGGCTATAAGACCTTAGTTATTATTAAACTGTAATTAAAGCAATTATTAATTAAAAATAAAAAGTACATTAATAATTAGTATATGTGTAATTTAATACGGATCAAATAGCTATAGAATGATTAGTAAAATATAAAATACGTCATCACTTAAACAAATGAATGGAACTATCTTGCTCATCTTCCATATACTTTTCAAATGCTTTTAAATAACTATTAGTTTTAATCTATTTTATAAAGCTAATGATAGAAATTAAGTGGGCTCTCAAGATAAATGAAATAACCATTTTTCTGAGCTTAGCTCTTGAGTCCAGTTTCTAAAACTTTATCTTTGACTGAAATTTTAGAGCAAATTTTATGGATAGTATTAATTTTTATTGAAATTCTATTTATTTTAATTGAAAAAGTTACAGTACTTCTAAACAAAATTCATTTACCTATAACAATGGTTGTTTGGTCTTAGCAATTGAATGACCTTTAATTAAGACTCTTTATAGCAAAAAAATTAGCATTCGTATGATAATAATTATATATATATATAAGAGGGGACCCATATATATATATATATAAGAGGGGACCCAAAAATAATCATAACTTTGTAATAAAAAATTGTTTGTTTATTCTTAAGAATATTAAATTGAATCCTTTTAAAATACAGTATATCTAATGCAATGCATTGGTCTAAATGTGTTTTTAACTTTTTGAAATAATCTGGAAATTTTGCAAAGTGATACCTTTTAACACCTGTGTCATTTTTATTTCTTCACCACTTCTATATCTGCAAAACAAATATTGAGTTATTTTTCCATTCACAAGCATAAAAAAAAAGTTGCACAGAAAGAAATCAAACAAATATGGCTGATGGATAAGCTAGGTCATGCTAAATTTAATTAAAAATTGTTTTGCATTCAAATCTTTATGCCCTTGTGCAGTGCCATGGTAAATCTTTCACTCCCTATTAAGCCAAAAATGAAATGTTTTTCCCCATATTATGCAAACTTTTCAGAATTTGAAGACTTTAAGTTGTGATCAGTTCAAACAACTTCTGAGTGAACAAAGTTGTTTGCATCCAAAAAATATCAGCAGCATCATGACATCAGATTTCAATCATCATGCTTATTTGGGACATAATGAATTTGACACTTCCATTAATCCATTCATAAACATGTTTTTCCCAGAGCAGTTTGCTTCTAAGTTGTGTCAAGCATTATAACTGTTTTCCTGCCATTTTTGCTAACTAGAAAGCATATTTTTTCATAGTTTTAATTTTTTAACCATTACAAAAATTAACAAACAAATAATATGCACTTAATAAAAATATTTACTAAGCCATAACATGGCTTCCCTCTATGATAAAAGTTAGAAAATGGTGCAGAGGGAATTGCACAAGAGACATTTAGTGGTAGTAGCATTTATTACTATATGATTGCTTTCCAAAAGATTATTCTGGTTATTTATGGATAGTTCCTTTTATATATGTGCTAAACTACATTTAGTATTCTATAAAAGCCTTTATCAAATGCACATCATGCTTACATGTATATTATAATGCTCAAGGATTACATTACTTCATGGTGAATGGATAACAATTATTTTGAAAGAAAATTATAACAATCAAAAATCAGATGAGTCTTATAGAAATTAATGTCTAATGGTACTCGATGTTTTATGTGCATGCCACTAATAGGACTTATACTACAGAATAGAGCAGTATGTGATAACTATCCTATGCAAATGTTTTCTGATAAAAATTATATTGGTAATCTAATTGGAACAAATTTTAATACTACTTTTGAATCGTTGTTGCTACACAGATATTGGATATTTTAATGTATTATGAAATATTAAGTGCTACTGGATTATGGATATTGAATATATCATCGCTCTTGCAGATCGTTCAATTCCATCTATAAAATTTTATTATATATGTATATGAAATGTTATTTAGTATGTGTATCTGCTTACTAAAGAATAAATGATTAAATATATACATAATTAGGAAGAAATAACAATAATTAATCAAAATTATAAATAACTATTAATTTTAGTATCTATCGCTTTAATAAAAAAAATCATATCAAGATAAATATTCTTTATAAATTTTGTATTCCTTTGATACAATTAAAGTAGATACATATTTTCCTCTAGTTCTGAAAATAAGTCTGTTGTTTAGCATCACCATAGATATAAACACTTACACAATTATTACACATTGAGTTTAATTTCTTTAATATGGCATTAATTTCATTTGTTATTTATTATTACTTGGTATAAATAAATTATTATCATTATTTATTAAATCAGAAGTCCTGAATTACTTACTTTAATTAATTGAGGGGTATTAACTATATATTGTATTCGAAGGAATACGGACAAATGAATAGTAACTAGATATGGATTAACATTATTATATCATATTCACCTTAGCTAATTAATATTTAAATCACTATTTTAAATTTACTTTACTTTCATAAGAGCTAGCATTCTTTATTATTTTAATCTATTTTAAAATTGTATTGGTACAGATTAGAGACTTAAGACTAGAGCATATAAAATCTTATTTAATTGGTTCAATTTTCTTTATAAGTATGAATTTAATTTGGTTTAGGTATAAGTTTCTGTTTCTGGGGCATTACACTCCTATTTGTCCCATTTATTCCATTACAATATATATGTAAAAAATACGAAAACATACTGTTTTATATTAATATTTAGAATAGCAGAGTATCAAAATATAATTATATACATTTATTGTGTCAGTCACGAAGCTCCTTCAAAATATGATTACGTATGCATAGTATTAAAAAAAAAGATTTTGATGTCAATTTGTTATTTCACTCAGAAATAATAATCGCCAAAACTACCAATTGGTAATTCCCTACTTTATCTGGCAAAATACGACACCTATCGCGAGATTTCTTAACTGCATTTTTTTATTACTTATCTTGTTTAAAAGTAATTCAAAATTAAAATCAATGAAGAATTATCAGAATGTAGCTAATACAAATATTTAATATTGTAAACTCCAATAACAATTTTAACTTGCTATCACACTGTATTTGAAATCATTAATAGAAAAGAAGAAAATGAAAACACTGTAATTTTAGGGACATTATTTTGTTAAAATAACATCATTTATTTGCATATTAATGAATGATTAATACACGTTACACTTCATATGTAATAATTTATATATAAATATTATTACATCAATTGTTTAAAGCAACAATGGAATGAAGTCCCTGAGAGATAAGTGAGAGAGCAACAAAAAAGAAAATTACAAAAGATCTTTTTTTGCGAAAATAACAGATCGATAAGTCGTATTAAAGTAGAAACTTTTTTATTACCTTTATAGGATACTTTTATTTTCAGAAAGAATCTTCAAACATACGTTGATAAACTACCTAGAAGAAACTATATTTTAATTAGTGTATTCCATTTACTAAAATGTCCGTATTCGTAAGAACAGTTAAAAAAAAAATAATAAACATGGATTGCTAGATTCAAACATTTTGACGATGGTTCCCTAAGGACCGTGAATTTAAATTAAAATCATCTAATGAATAAAACCATAATGTCCAGCGTGTTATAAATTTGTTTTTGCTTTTAATAAATTATTCAATTGCCATTCGAATTGGGACTACGCATATACAATAAAACAATAGTACATATATTGGGAATAAAATGTTAGTCATTATAAATAAAATAAATGTCAGTTAGTATAGAAAGAACCAAGTTAATTTTAAATAACTACCCTGGGAATTGTTCATTAAAGGAAAAGAACAAGGTATAGAATATCAAATATACTAAGCTTTAGCCATGAGACCGTAATGCCATCTACCAGATAAAATAGTTTATTATATTCTACTGGAAATATACTTATTATGCACATGTTGGAATTCTAACACCTATATTATAATACTTGTGGATAACATAGCACATAAATGAATAATTATACCTGATATTAAAAGTGATTATGGTAATACAAGCTTATTAGATAACACAGGAATTAGTATTTATTAAGATTTATCTTCTGATATATCCATATATGTAATGAAAGTGAATTACACAACTACCAGTTACTTAACAAATATATAACTAATCAAAGCACAAAACTACTGTTAGATACATTATATTTGATCAGTCGAAGAACTGTAATCAAATTCTTAGCTATTATCATCTCATTTTGGATGTCTGCCAATTTTTATACCAATTTGATCACTTTAGCCAGTATAGTGAATATTTAAATGTTGAATGTTTCAATGATGCTTCCAAGTTTGCCTTTATTCTTATTTAATTTATGTTATATACAAGTGAAAGAATAATTTTATGTATATGGTTATATAAATTACACAATCACATTTACACATTCAATTAAAGAAAGCTTCCTTAAACTACAAAAGGATTTAAATAATTATTGAATAATATTTGTTAAGATAACTTATTTAGGTTTAATCCCTAATACAGACCATAATAAGTTAATGATTTCAGTACTAAATGATTATCAGCAAAATGAAGCTGTACATGTACCTACCTTTAATTCAAGCTAAATACCTTGTTCAACATCACCCATAGTGTAAATACATTCATACTAGTTATTATAAACTAATGTTAATTTAATATGCAATTTCATATCCTACCTTATAGTTACCAAGGCAAATAAAATATTTATCCAAATTAAAATCCTAGTTTTGGTTATTTCATTTTATATTACTCAGATAGGTCTATTCAACTGAATACTAATTCATACCACCAGATATATTTATCAGGGTAGATTTAGTCATAAGAGCTAACAATATTTACTAACCACACAAATTCAGATTGTGATAATGTGAGTGACAGGGCTAAGTTTTCATACACATACATATGACTTTATTGTCATCAAGCATAATTCTGTAGTTTTAAATTAAAAAATCCATAAATGTTAATAGAATTTCTAGTTTGTGGACCATATAAATTATAGATTTCTCACATAGACCTCTTATTTTGGAATATATATGATATGGTTGTTTTTAAATCAACTCTGTAACCATCTCATACCTACTTCTCCATATCATATTATTATGATATATATATTATAACGATCCGGAGAATAAGCTTAACGTGATCTGCACTACAGGGCGTGATCTAGGCATTTGAACCTAGAAAAATTTATAAAGTAGGCAGATACGTAAGTCAAAAAAAAAATAATTTTTTTTTTATATTTTGCATCCGGTCGTTAGCCCATGTCACTAGCTCAGTAGAATAGCAGAGATTTAATAATATCATATAAGAGTATATATAAAAAAAGAATAAAATAAGCCACTGCCAGTAATTAACATACAAACATTTATTAACGCACATATATAAGATTTAAAATTATTTTAGCATCAGTTTACCTTTTAAAATTTAACTTACATTTTTAACTTTGATTTTAATTTACATTTTAATTTTTACAACTTTACATTTTAAATTTTTTCATAAGTTCGCACAGAGGAGTTTATAAAAGTTTGTTTTAAAATGTTGAGTACAGATCGGTTACATAGATTAAAACGGTTAAAAACATTTCAAAATAAACATAAATGATCAAAATATAAAATCATTGATACCGACAATTGCAGAGGGAAATTTATAAGTAACCCAATAGTATTCACCATAAGATACTTGCATTGTCACCAATAACTTAAAAGACATCCGAATAAATACATTTTAGATACTCACGTAAGGTATCATTATTTATCGAATGTCTATATATTTTGATCAAATATGAAAACCCAAAACATACCTAACTGATAACCAATCCAAGCAAATGTCTATAAACAACTTAAATTTAATGCATTTTTGTTTAGTGTCGAGTATGAATAGACTACATAGATCTGCATTTGAAAATAAACATTCTATCCCTATTTAACCTTAGGCTAAAATCCGCAGTCAAACTGGCATCAATTCATCTGATATATCGATGTATTCAATGTAATATGGAATATGGCAGCACCAAAAAGATTAAGAGAAGACATTGTCTCTCATCAGATAGGAATATTACATCTATCTAACAAGAAGAACAATAAAAAAAAAACTCCATAGAAAGGAACTGCGTTCTCCATCTTATAATTCCTTCTATAGGCAAACGGGTGAGTGCGGCGTATATATAAATGATTCTGCCAGTAGAGAATCTCCAACTACATCTACTAACTACATCAATATATCCAATCCACTGACCCAATTTAACAATGGCACAATTAACCTAAGATTACCCTTCCCTAATATAGCTTTACAAATCTATATAGCCATTTACACCCGACTTAAATTTAACATTGATATATTTAAATTTATCGGAAAACAGAAATCATAAATAAACTTAAAGAACAAAAAAATAAATAAATAAATGGAAATGATTTTACACAAAAAAAATACATCATAACATTATTAAAATTAATATTAAAATTGGTCAGATAGGATTCTATTTCAATTATTTTAAATACTAGGAAAGTTTAAAATTTAAAGTTCTCAGTGTTTTCAAATTAATATTGTTCATTATATTTTATAAAGTTCTTATGGTTTTAACACATCCGTAGTTTTATCTGTTGCTTGCCATGAATGTGAATTCCCACGCTGTCCTAAAGAGATTTGTTGAGTTAGCCATTGCTTTTTATTTATCCGGAGGTTTTTTAGTTTAGTTGGTCCTCAATGTAGAAAATGAGAGTTCATTTCTCTTTCTTTCTTAGCAGAACTGAAGGGATTGAAGAGTGCGTCTTTTTCAATCCCTTCTCTTTCAACTCCGCACCAATGTATATAGTCACATCGTAAATAATAATCAATAACTAACTAATTAATAATTTTCAAACTTGTCCTTTTATATTAATTTGAAGGATCCAATGGACGTTATATCATGATGATGATATGGTCCTTTTGCTGAGGTCCGATTCCATTGTTTTTCATTCATTGGCTACTTGTTTCTATTGTTTTCCTATCTGACCGATGTTTTTACATTTAAATACCCAAGGCTAGTTTACATTTAACTAATTAAAACAATCATTTCCCTTTCTGATTAATTAATGTGTTTTCAAACTTAAAGATATATTTTTATCTTTAAATCTCTACTGAAAATTTAGTTTTAAAATACTTTTTCTTTAATAAAGTTTTCGTTTAATAATTTTTTTTTTTCTGTGCGATTTATATATACGAGTTTAAGATGATATTTAATTTCAATTTTTAATTCTTAAAGCTAATTTTTAAATGCGAACTTTTTATTTTAATTTCATGTTTAATAATAAAAACACAATGTAACATCATCTGTGCTCGTTACAATATATATATATATATATATATATATACATAAATTTAATGGTAAAAAATATTATTTTTTAAATTCTTTAGTAGCACTTTCAATTATGTAGTAATCCTCATCAATTTTAACTGAAATTCAAATTTTAATATTACATAAATTTCCATAAGCTGTGTATGACTGTATTTGCAACTTGCCTATTAATAACATTATCTTTATATTTATCTATTAAAATTGCCTTTTTAATTTTCCTCTTTTTATGATTCCTTTCTTCCATTAATATCTTTGTTTCACTAATATTAAATGTAAACTTATAATTATAAGTTTTTTCATGGTCAAAGAATACTGAAGCTGTATTAAATTGACTATTTACATTACTTTTAATCTGGTTATATAATAATTGATATTTCTTTAATCTGTTTTCCACAAAACATCTCGAATCACCGATATATTATTTTTTACATCCACATGAAAACTGATAAATTATATTACTTCTTTGCAATTTAGGAATTATACTCTTAGAATTATTAATCAATCGATTAACATTCAGAGGATCACAAAATGAAATATTATACTTTTCTTTAAATATATTTTTAATTAATTTAGATTGCATGTTATTTATAAATGGCATAGATATCCATTTTTTTATTATTATCTAAAGTAACACTGCAAACACTCTTCTTATTACTAAATGAATTTACTGTATGCAAAATTTGGTTTTTATCATAACCAACCTTTAAAAGTTCATTAGCAAAGAGTTCAATATTTAAAATTTTATCACTTTTATATTTACATAATTTATCATTGCGATGCAAAAACAATTTTAGACTTGCCAATATATGTATCACTAAAACGTGTGATTTAAAATGAATATATCCTCTTTCTCCAATAGGTTTCAAAATTAATTTATAATTTAAATCAGTAGCATCTCTAAATATTTGTAAATCCAAAAAAATTATTTTTCCATTTTGTTCATTCTCAATAGTCCATTTTATATTGTTTAAATTATTCAGTTTATATAAAAGAACATCGATAATGTCTTGAGGACCACAAACAAAAACATCATCAACATATCTAGTATAAATTTTAATATTTTCAAAATTATAATAATTAAAAATAATATCTTCATACTTTGATCATGTAAAATTACAAATTTGTGCAACGATAGGTAATCCCATTGGCCATACTTTACCATTTTATAAAATTTATTATTATATGTTGCAATAATATTATCACTTATAAATTTTAGTGATTCAATAACAAAATCTATCAAATGTTTATTTACAGACATATTGATTAGTGCAATTTTAATTAAACTTATAGATTCAAGATGATTTAATTGATCCATATAATTTCATTACATCCAATGAAACCAACAAATCATTATCATTTATTTTTATATTTTTAGTTCTATCAACATATTCATAAGAAGATGCAACCGTATATCTTCCAAAACCCAACATATCTTTAACAATTTACCAATATATTTAGCTGTTTTATATCTAAATGATCCACCAAAGTCTATCATCAACTTAAGCAGATTTTATATTTTTTGAAGTTTAATTTTAGCAAATATTCTTGGGCATGTAGACATATATATATATAATAGTATGTACAACCAATCATAAAATGACTTTTAGCCTTTTTTAAAATACTATTTATAAATTTCATACATTGTCTCTCCATGTTATAACTATCAATAATATTAAACCCTAATTTAATCATTTGTGTTTCAAATAATTTGTGTTTAATAATTCTAAGTGTATAATTCCTAAATTGCAAAGAAGTAATATAATTTATCAGATTTCATGTGGATGTAAAAAATAATATATCGGTGAATCGATATGTTCTGTGAAAAAAAGATTAAAGGAGCATCAATTATTATATAATCAGATTAAAAATAATGTAAATAGTCAATTTAATACAGCTTCAGTATTCTTTGACCATGAAAAAACTTGTAATTATAGGTTTACATTTAATATTAGTGAAATAAAAATATTTGTGAAAGAAAGGAATCATAAAAAGAGGAAAACTAAAGAGACAATTTTAATAGATAAATATAAAGATAATGTTATTAATAGGCAAGTTGCAAATACGTTCATATACAGCTTATGGAAATTTATGTAACATTAAAATTTGAAATTCACTTAAAGCTGATGAGGATTACTATATAATTGAAAATGCTACTAAAGAATTTAAAATATAATATTATTTTTTACCATTAAATTTATTTATTTACATATAATATTTTTTATAATGGGTATTATCCTTTTACATTATATATATATATATATATATATATATATATATATATATATAATGTATATATATATATATATATATATATATATATACACACATAGAATACTGAATATGTTTTTGAATAAGTTTTTATAACTTTGCTAAATTAAAAGACTATATAATTCATATAGGACAAAATATAGCAAATTTTCAGATTTATTTCACAACACCACATTGTTATCTGAAATGTACCTTCTTATTAATACATGAAAGTAATTCAAATATTATTCTCAAATGTTAAAGTTCCATTAGTATAAAAAAACATTATCAGAACCCAACATTGCTTTATTCAATGAACCAACTAAAATTGTTTTATTTTTTATAAAGGAAATTGTCATACATTATTATTATATTTCAGAATAAAGATCTCTCCATGTTTAGTCCAATTTCTCTTATTCATAATTTCTCTTCTTCAGTCACACCAATAAGTTCCTTATTTTGTCCTCATTTCACTTATGGTCAATTTCTATGTTTTTTTATAATCTCTTGGAATATAGTTTACTACATCAACTATCTATCTGTTGTCATCTTTTTTAATAATAGTTCCAGACCAGTTTCATCTCAAATTCTTAATTCTTTCTATATCAATGATGCCTATTTGTTCTTTTACTTTTGTTCTTTTGGTATTATTCCTAATGTATATCATTCCATATCACATAGTTGTCTGAAGTATTTATATTGTTAATTTGTTAAATATAAAAATCTCAGATCCAAATGTAAAAACTGATAAAACACACATATTTATTAAAAATCTTCATTATTTCTATCAAAGTCTGATCATGATATGTAGTTGTTAACTTCTTCTAATTCATAATTATCAATCTTTGTTATTGTCTGAGAAAATCCATTGGCCATTACTATAATATGTTTCAATATAGTGAAGTAGCAAACTATTACATGACTACAACTATATGCTATCCAAAAAAATTATAAATAAACAAACAAATGTAAAAAAAAAAGAATTCATAAACTTATTAAATTTGTGAATCTCTGAATGGCAGCAGCCTCTGGTTTTTGATTTATTTATTTTTTTGCTAAATATAATATTCTCAAATATCAAACATGAATTTTATTAATCATTTTGTTTCATGATTTAAGTAGAATCATTAGCATACTTGGAAGTATATGTATACTTTTTTGCAATTGTTTTTCCCCAGAAATTTTATATACAGTGTTTTTGAAAATAATGCATTAGATTTTCAGGAAATATTGTAAGAGCTATCAGATGAAAGTAAGAAAGTAGAATTAAAGGTAAATAGATTTTCTCAAAAAGAAGAAAATAAAAAATTGATAATAATGAGTTAGAATAAGCTAACAACTACAAATATCTTGGTCAGATTATTACTACAGATGGAAACATAATGGATTATAGACTTTGTTGTAGTGTTTTTGGTAGAAGTAATTTAATATTAAAAAGAAATATGTTTATGTATTTGAAAAGGAAGATTATTAATAAATGTATATTACCAGTTCTTACTTGCATGTCTGAAACTTGGATACTTAACAGAAGAACAATATAGAGATCTCAGACCACTCAATGAAGTATGGAAAGATATATGTTAGAAATAACAAAAAGTGATCAAAAACAAAATTCATGGGTGAGAAAACAAACAGGTGTTAGTAACACCATTGAAAGAATTAAGAGATTGAAGTGGAATTGGGCTGGATATATTATAAGAGGAGATGATAAAGAATTAAAAGATTGAAGTGGATTTGGGCTGGATATATTATTAGAGGACATGATAATAGATGAACAATTGTAATTCTAAACTGGATCCTAAGAGATTGTAAAAGACCTAGAAAGAAACAATATGTAAAATGAATAAATAAAATAAGGAAGTGTGTTGGGGTGATGCAAAGAAGAGGCTAAAGATCGGAGAAGATTGTTCAAATGTGGAGAGATCTTCATCCTGTGGTTGATTGATATTGGTTGAAAATGATGATGATGATGATATATTAGCATATCTTTTATAAAATATATTTTAATATAATGAGTGATAAATCCAAAAAAGTCAGAGAAAAAAATATATTCATTTAATAAAATGTCATATTTTAAAATTATCCATAAATTTCCAAAGAATGAGACATGCCCCTGAAACAGCTAATGTTGTAACTAAAGTAAGATATGTTTTTTGTTAAAATGGAAAAGCCTTAAATTTCTAGTTAAATGTAATGAATCATAATATTTCTATTGATAGTTTTACTATTGCTTCAGAAAACCTTAAGTCTCTATGAAGAATTTAGCTGAGAATCTGGATTATATAATTTCAAGTTATTCACTTCAAATAGAGAATGATTGTATAGATTCCAAAGCCAATGCAATCTTTAAAATATTAAAATAAATGTGAAACTGCATCTATTGATAGCAAAACTGCTACTGTGTTTTCATTAGAATTTTAAAAAATTATTGAAGAAAAAATGTCCAGAACAGGTATTTAATTCTGATAAAACAGAATGGTGAACAATTAAACACACATACACTATATGTAAAGAAAAAAATATTTGTGTACTTCTCAGTGATCCCTGTGCATTATGAAAGTCTTCTTAAAATTTTAACATTGTGTTCATAAAACAGATATAAAACAAAGCTTGGTGTATATTATATTTGCCTTTAACAGCTTATCTACATTACTTTGCAACACATTCTAATGTTGAGTCATTTTACTACTGACCATTCTTTTTTTATTTTTCTAAATTAGCATTTATAAACAGATATTTTTTTTTCATAATAAAGTACTTTGTTCAAAAATTACTAATAACATATTATTTTTATGGCATGAAAGGGTTTCATGGGTCAGAAATAATGCACTTTTTGATATGATTAGGACTGGATTCAAATTTTGACAAAATTAAATTTTGAATTTTTTTGGCTTTCATTAGACTTAGAACTTTTTTCAGATAACACCACATTGCCTAGCTAATTAAGATGAACATCTAGGGCTGCTCATTAAATGGATATATAGATTTTTTTAAGCTAAAGAATAAAAGAAAAAAGTTGCTACTCCATAATTTTTGAAGAGTAAGGTTATCTAATAATTAATATTTCTGTAGTGCAATTTTCACTAGACCATATTAACACAAGGTAGGGACTGGTTTTTATCCACTTTTAACATTATGTGGAAGAATGTCTGGGCCAAGTGATGAGTGCTGGTTTAGCATGAAATGTACATGTTAGAGATTGTACATTATTTTTACATGTCTTTGATTATATGATTCTGATTACAACCTCCACAGGGTATTAAAAGTGGATAGGAACCAGTCCATCCTTTGTGTGAGTATGGTGTAATAAAAATTACAATATAAAAATATTATTCATTATTGTATAATCTCTAGTCTAATGAATGACTAACAATAATTGTTAATGTCATCTACTTTCTTGATCCACTATAAAAAAGGCAAAGAATTATTTGACCTGCAGTGATTTCTTTCAAAACTATTTTATGTTTTAGCTATATACTATATCATCATTTGCAAAATAAATACACTAATATATATTTGAATATCACATCATCCACCTATATGGAGCATTTTCAAACTTCTGATTCTAAATAATGATACATAATGCTTACGATATGATTATTTTGATAATGTGTCACATTTATTGATTGATTATCTCTATTCTATTAACTTTATGATTATCACCCATTTATTTAATCCATGTGGATACATTCTACAAGATTCATCTTTGATCATGAATATTATTCACCATATACATTAACATCATTATCCAGTAAATAGTTGGGGTTTTTTTTTTTTTTGCCAAGTAATATAGTTCACATGGAAAAAAATAAAATAATCACTTAAATCAATATTTTTATTGACTTTGGTAGCAGAATCTTTTCTAATTAACATTTTAAAAGGTTTCTACATTTATAGTTTTATAGTACGGAAAAAGCAAACTTGGAGACACATTTCTATATTCTTTTACAATTTGTAATTATGTTGTCCAAAATTGTATCCTATATGTATCATTCTTATATTTTTTTTCTTATTCTCAATACAAAGATTATTGGACAACATAGATAACGCTAATATTTTTTTTTTCAATGTCAGATTTGTATTGCTCCGTAATCTTTTCAAATATTACAATTATTTTTATTGAATTAAATACTACTTTACTTATTACATTACAATAAAATTGTATTTTATTATTCATCATTTACTCATCCAATCAGGGATATTGCTTCCAATAGAAAGTGACAGATATTAAAAGTCATTTAGAATTTACTTATGGCATATACTCTACTAAAATCAAATTCCCAAAAAACAACTAAAGTAGTATAACGTCTATTGTCTTACCCAAAAAAAAATAATAATAATGTCCTTTGAGCCTTTAATGTTATGTATAAATACAAAAAAAAAAAAATAATAAATATTTATACTCTTATTATTACCTTTTAAAATAAGATGAATAAAATTTATTTATTATAAAAATAAATGTTGTAAAGTGTTTGTGACAAATATATTACTACTAACCGAAAGATGCTGTGGGCGAAATTCAATTTTCCAGGACTGTTTTTCTATTATGGAAGCTAATTTTTGATAAACTTCAAAATTTGTTAAATTAAATTGACTGGCTGAATTTGGAGCTAAAGATTAAACCAAAATAAAGTAATATTTTTATTACTAAAAATCTCACATACATATTTATCTATAATTACTTTATGTAAATACTATCTAACTATATGTATATATAAATAGGTAAAAATAATTATCTTTATATTAAGAAATGAACTGTGAATAGGCTGTTGATAAAATAGATATATAAATAAATAGAAAGATAGATAGTATGCAGGGTCAATAGATTGATTGGTAGATAAATAGATGGATGGTCAGATAGATAGGTAGGTAGATGTGGAAATAGGGAGGGAGGTAAGGAGAGAGGGAAGTAGGGAGGTACATAAGTAAGTCGACCGTTAGGTCAATAGGTCGGTAGATTGGGATAGGTAGGTATGTCGATAGGTAGATAGGTAAGTAGTTAGGTAGACAGACAGATGGATTTAGAAAATTAAATTCGTAAAAAAAAAAAAATTAGTTCTAAAAAAAAACAAATTGTTTATATAAATATTTTGAAAAGGTATTTATCTTTTTATTGAAATAATTTTCGCATTTTCAAATACATTTCAAAATATGCAAAAATAAATTAACGTATATCTTTTGTTTTATTATATCATTTATTCTACAATTTTATTAATGAATTATATTTACACATAAATTGAATATAATCATAATATTAAAAAATATTTTTCTTTAGAATTTTTCACTGAAAATAATGAAAATAAAAACTTACCATCAGATAATCTGGGATATTCCAGTAAAGTAAATGTTACCAAAATAGAATTTTTAAACTTTTCTATCTGAAATATATATAAAGAAATGTATGCAAATGAACATTTTATCTGGAATAATTTTGATAAATTTTTAGTATTAGTAATAGTGCAATTCTTACCAGCATATTACTAATTCTTGTAAAGTAAACATTTGTCTTGCTCACTATTTCAGAAATTAGTAAACTTTTGAATTCTTCCAGATTACCATACATCTGACTGTAATACTGACCTAAAATTAAGATTATAAATCAGAAAATATATTGGTGAATTAATAACTGAATAAATTTATTTTATATTTTAAATTTACATCAGCTTTCCAAATAAATAAATAAACAAATTGTGTACAACACAATTTTAAAAAACAAAATTAATATTAAATTTTAAATTAAACTAGCCCAATGTATAAGTAAACACAAAGGAGTAAATCACTCTTCCTATTTAAAATTAATATTAATGGAATTTGTCATCTCAGTAAATATTTAGAAAGAGTTTCTTTAAAAAAAAAGAATAAATTTTTATTTGTAAAAAGTTGAGGCATTTTTTTAGAATAATAATAAGCCATTATTAATAAAAATGGCAGTCTTTCATAAAACAAATGAAATTAAATTAAAGAGAAAGAAACATTTATTAAATCTGGTAAGTAGCAGTAATACAAATAAAAAGTATATATTTAGCACTATTTTTATGCTTTAGCTTAGCTTTGAAAAGATTCCTAGATGATTAGAAAACTAAAGGATAATAAATAGTTAAAATATGATAACAATTTTAATTATGTAAAACAAACATGAAAATAATACTTTATTTCCCAGTGATGATAACAATCTACTTAAACAAATTTTGCATTCCTCTGCAGAAAAACCTGAACATGAATCTTATAGTGGGGTCCAAAAAATAATCATCTAAAAAAATGAGCTATAAATTCAGTCTACAGGTAAAATCAAAATAAAAGAAACTAGAAAATCCACAGACTAAAATATATAAAATGGAATTATTAGATATTTATTAAGACAATAATTTTTATTAGCTCACACAATAATTATGGATATGGCTACAAAGCTGCAATATTAAAAACTATATCATAAACTTAAAAACATATCTCTATCAAAGCAGTGAGCATATTATGTATTTATATAATAATTGTAATAGCTATGATTAAAAATTACATAAAATTATAAAGTCAGATAAATTTTAACGTATATATAAAGTATTGTTTTTGCATACTCACTATATTGCTTCTGTTATTTTATTTTTTTTTTTTAGTTTTTATTAAGTTCAAACATTTTAAATTTTTTACATAAAGTTTATTTTCAGAATTTAACATAAAAACAATGAGAATTATTTAATTATTTATCATCAATTTTTATTATACACTATAAATATGTGTTTATATTAGTTATTATTGTTATCAGTTGTAAATCGAAAGATTTCACGAGTATTAATGTGTAATAAGAAATGTGGACTTAATTAGTGAAGTATTGAATAGCTTCACACTCTCAGATCGAATTGCTTCAGCTTCACCTATTTAAATAGAAAGTAGGTTGAAGTAAAGAGGGTCCTCTCTTTTCTTCTAATGAGTAAGCTTGTGGTTTTAAGACCTGTAGAGGTCCCTACTATCGCATTTTATACGCATGTGCTTGAGGCTACAGCCTTAATGAATATTATCAGTTTTACCAAATATATGTTTTATCAACAGTTGTCTGCTTTTATTTATATATTTAAATAAATATTAAATTGTGTTTTTTAATTTCTATTTTATTTTTAATAAGATAGACAACAAAACAATACCATTCTTTGTTTAAACATCCCAATTACCAATGTTAAAATTTTATTGGAATATTCTTTTTTATTAATCAATGTTTAAACTATACTAAACTGTATTTTTTAAAACATTATTAATATTTTTACATGGATATTTTTTTATAAACTGCTGCTGTTTTTTCATTGTTCATACTATAATTTATTATATACTTTTGCATTATTTAATTAAACACTTTTTTGCTATCAATATTAAGGCAAAAGTTACAGGCTTACTTACATATTTTTACATATAAATTCTAACTTTAAATTTCAACATTGTCAGAAGATCAACCTTAAATAACACTAAAAACATAAAAAATAAAAATACCATTCATAATCGTTTTGTAATATAAAAATGTGAATGTATCTATTTATCTAATGAGCTTGCCAATAGCTCTTAATAAGCTTCTCAGAATATCCCCAACCCCAGACCAGTTTCTGCTTCTGGCTTCTTCAGTGAGGTGCTAGGAAGATTTAAAATACTAGGTCAAGCCCAGCACTTTATCTAATGGCTATTGTCAAGCTTATTAGACAGCATTATGTCATCTGATATATGACTCGATTTTTTGCAAGTATCTATTTATTCACAGCTACCGGTAGGTTAATCTAATTCCAATTATATTTCATTTAAACATATAATATATTTAAGGCTGTGTTTATTAATGTTTACAATTTATTAATACAAAGATTGTTAAAATTGAAATTCTGTCTTTATCTTTTGCTAAATTGATTACAATTTCAAAATTAGTAAAGCTGAGTTTACATCTGGTTTAAATATGATTTATGACTTAAATTTAAATATTGTTAAAAGTTGAAGTTTAATTAACAACGAAAATTTATGAATAGATTATCTGTTCTATTTTTTTATATTTTTTTGATTTAAAGAAGATGGATGTATCTATTTATCTATAGCTAGTGAGAAATTATTCTATTTCAGATTTTATTTTATTTTTATATTTAAAGTTGGGTTTATTAATATATATATTGCATTATATATTTTATAGCAAAAATTTAACCATATAACATTAATATTTTAATAAACATCTAAACAATTAATAGTTAATATTGCTAAACAAATGTTATGTTATAAATATAGAATTTATAAAAAATATGCATACATTTATATCAAATATATATAAATCATTAGTGTGTGACATTTGAAACAATAATAGAATGATCCAACTCTGAAGATATAATTGGTCAATATGCATTTCGTAAGCCATTATATTTTGCAATGTTTGTAACCAAATATTTAAAATAGAACAATTAAGAATTAAATTTTATATTTATATATACATAATGTTCGAGATTAAGACTCATACTACTACATAATAAATATTTTAAATTACTCTCTAACTCACATAAGACAATAATTAACAAAAAAAGAATAGCTATCTATTCTCGTGTCTCATTGATTAATGTAGAGGTAAAATATATTTATTTTGTGTTTGTATGATTTTGCATTTGAGAAGTCTACCTTGTCAAAGAAATCATTGGTTAAAGATTTTTTTAATTTTAATTCTGCTTAATTATCTAATTCTGAATTGGTGTAATTTCTTTATTATATTGGTGAGTTTAGTTTTACGGTTTATGTGTGTGTGCGCGCATGTGCATATGTTTATGTCAATGTGCTACGAATAAACAGCATTGAACATATCAATAAATCTTAATAAAAATAGGCGCATTTAAGTTAATATTTCATTGACGTTGTTGAAAAAAATGTGATATTTATGTATTAGACAGATTTTAAATACAGCTTAAACCTTTTTATAAAATGTTAAATACCTTATAAGCATAGCTTAATGAGTATATAAGTAAATTAAATGTGAGTAAACTACATCTCCATGATCTATAAATAAACAGCACTCTTCATCAATAAATGTTAATAAAGAATATGCAGACCATCTATGCTTTAAGATAACATTTATTAACCTAGGCTGATGTTTACTCACAGTGCGTGGAAATACTGGACACAGCAAATCTCATTAACTATATTTTTTCCTCTACAGATTAAATATGACTTTGTCGAAAAAAGAAAGAATTGAATTGGTACTTCTTAGTGGACGTGAATGATGTAACATACTTGACTGAACGCATAATGTATTGTTTACTTGCATTTAATCTGCATATATATTTAGTAATCTATGTGTATTTTATTTAGTATTTACACTTATAAAATTTAATTTGATTTAATATTACAGATCGAAAATTTGAAAGGATACCTGGTTTGATTAAGTTAATTTTATCCTTTATTCTCTATTACAGAGTGTGTATATATATATATATATATATATATGCGTGTGTGTGTGTGAAAATAAAAATTTATGATATAACACTACAGCCAATCAGAAATGCCCATCTATTTAGCAAAAATTTAAAAAAAAATATTGGAAGACAAATAAATTCTCATATACTTTATAGTAAAATATGCAAATAGAAACGAAATCAAAATTATGGGAATATAAATGGTAGAAATAAAAGCATATATAATAGAAAAAAATATTAATCCTATACTAAAAAATGAAAAGATCAAATTTTATTATAGTAATAAATGTAAAATTATGGATGCGGAAATGAATTTTCCTGATTTATTTACATCTGATCTAGATGAAATAAAGATTTCTTATAAAAATCTAATCAGACCAAAAAATCACTAATATAGGCAATATATATTTATATTCCATGAAAGATAAAATTTTGAATAGTAGAGTTGTAGAAGAATGAAGAAGAGACAATGCTCACAAACAACTAATAGAATGAGTAAACTAAAGCTGGCCAGATAAATACTCAAGAATTCTTTCAAAAATCTTTTGAAAATTTATGTGAACAACGATTCATAATCAAGAGTTATATTATGATGTGGCATAATTTACTTCTACCAAATCCAAAAAAATAGAGACTCGGATTTTGACTCATAAAGGACATTATATTTATTATCAGAGCCTAAGGGCTTACATTGTTGTTATTTAATGGCCAAAATAAAATTCAGATATTGACAATTATGTTAAAAAGATAAAATATACCAAAAAACATGAACATACCTTCCAAAAGATATAATAGATAATAAGAAACTAAACCATGTTGGTATATTTAAAAAAATATTTAAAGTGAGTGGAAATGATAAAAATAGGGTCTACCATACATAATTATATCATCGTATCACTCTGAATCCAACAGCTTGTCAGAGAAGGCAGATCAACAATAAAAATAATGTTCAACAAAGTAAACAGGATAGAAATATATAAATTCTTATATATAATATACAGTATATACATACACCTGGGTCTCGTTTTATGCAATAGATAGGTTCCTCAGAAAACACACACAAATGAAATCGTGCAAAAATAGACATAACTTACATTGAAAAAGGGGATGTGGTCTATGATTTTTCAAAATTCGCGTAAAAGCAAAGCACCAACGTAAAATTACTTTAAAATTCGCGCAAAAAAAAAAAAAATAAGGAAATAAAATATGACTAATAAAAAAATTTCAAATTTGAAAAAAATTGATACAAGACCAACTTTTTTTAACTATAATATTTAATTTTATTCAAAATAATATATTTTTATGCATAATTTACAGTACAGTAATTTACATTTTTTATACATGTTTTAATTATTATGATTTTCTGGTGACAACATAATTAGTAATTAATCTTTGAGATGATGATTTTATTAATTGTTTATGAAGCTCGCGATATCAGACATACAACCATTTAGCTCTTGTTGGAATTTAAGAGCACGTTAATGATTAGTGTCATTAATAAGAAAATAATAATTGATTACGTTCTTTTTTAAAAAGCAAAAACAGAATGTGATTTAAAATGCAAAATTAACATGCATAATGTTTGAACAAATTTACATTATAATCTTGTAAAATTTAATATGTGTATACATAAAATGTGGAAATCATGATTTTAATTTCATTATTGCATAAAATCTTACTATTATAAAGCACTGAAAATATTGAAATTACTAAGATGAAAGTCAAATTCCAATAATGTGCTATTACTTTCAATATAACATAAGTGCGCGAAATTTATTATTTAAAGTAATAGCGCATTATCGGAAATCTACTTACGGTGAAACACGAATCGCGTAACTTCAAAATCATGTTAAATAAGTCCGTGTAAAAAGAGACCCAGGTGTGTGTATATATATATCACTGCATTACTAGCATTCAAGAAACTCAATATCTATTAGAAGAGATATCAACAGAATTATTAATTGAAAGAATGCGCAGATTAAAATTATTCCTACTAATACCAAACAAAATAAGACAAAAGATTAAAATATATCACAAATTAAAATTTGAATTAAATGATAAAGGATAAGTGAAATTTGAAAATAAGTAGAAGATATAATATCTAATGTTATTGTAAATATAAAAATGGCATGGTGATGAATATAAATATTATAGAAAATATATCTGTCATAGCAAAGTTAGTGAAACAGATGATTATAAAATTCAAGAAGCAGAGCAATTCACAAAATTTGAATATAGAAGAGTAGGTGAATGTAGAAAATCAGGTGAACAAGCTAGAAGATAAACCAAACAGGAAAAATTGTTGAAGTAAAGGCTGACAAAACAGAAAGCCAAATAATACAAAGATAAGTATACAATTAAAAATGAAATAAAACTTTGAACTTCTAGTGTAGAAAAAAATATGCTTTATATGAAAAATAAATAACTTAATATATATATATATATGTGTGTGTGTAGAATTTAGTAATTAATTTACTTCTCTGTTATAAGAGAGTGATTCAAAGTATTGTAATTTATAAATAACAAACTCAGATCTTGTCTCTATCATAACAAAAATAGTAGAAAATACAATTAATTTTAAAATATACTTGACTATTTTTACCAGAAATACCAATAAAAAAACAAAGGTCAAACTAGAGAAAGAATATAAAACTTGTAGAGAAGGATCTCTGTCTCCAGATAGCAAATCACTGAGAGGAATGGGGTTATTAGAAATTGGCTCAAAAATAATCCATTAATTAGGGAATTTCTCTTTCAAGATAATTTTTATTTGACATATAAGTGAATACAAAGAAAACAACAAAAATTAGCTAGGTAAGGTTACAGAGTAATATATACAAAGAAGGATTAATCCAAAAGTCAGCAGAATACAAAATGAGTGTTAGTGAAGATCTTAATCAGTGGATGCAAGATGAATATATCATTCATCTAGTCTATAACAAAATACCATTGTTAGTAAGCCATGTTTTTGTGAGCTATGGTTGAAGGATTTTATTAAACCTTAATAGTTATTTTCAAATAAATTATTTAGGAGGTGGTTTAACAGGTGCTGTTTAAGACAGTTGTGGATTCCCAGGTTAATATGGCCAGGTATGGATCTGCCTCTCTCTTGTCTGTTTCTTGAGTATTTTTAATTATGTTGAGGTAGCAGTTATTAAGTTCATCAGATGGTAATTTTTGAAAATTCACCTTGCATCTGGTCAACCAGATGGCAAAGTTTATATATGTGGCAAGCCTGATTTCCACAAAAATGCCTCTATTTATAACTCTTTGAAGTGACGTTAGATCTGGACCATTACTTTTAATGTATTTCTGGAAGTTTTATCTTAGTTTTTGCCAGACTGGGCAAAGGCTAAGGATATAGTCAATATCTTCTAGAATGGAAAGACAGAGACAGCAGATAGGATCTAGATCAAAGCTTCTTTTATTAAGAAATGTAGTGGTGGAGATGCTACCTAGTTTAATTTTGAGAAGGAAGTCTGTGTGTTTAGGTGCCAATTTCAATCTACGGGCTAGTTTACACAGTTTGTTTATGTCAATGGGGGGGGGGTAAGTGTGTGCTTTCTGAGTATTTGGGTTGGATAGGTTGAAGGCTTTCTAATAGGTTATTTGTGTAGTGAACATAGTCGCGGAAGGTATGATGTGAACAAAAATGTATGAGATCTGTATTTGAAGCCAGATGGGAGTGCACCTTGGAAGGGGTGGTCTATCAGTGGGAAGAACTTGTTCTTTGGGAAGTGGACATTGGAATGTTCTGCAGTCAGAGTAAAGTTTAAAGTTTATATTGTAAGTTCTCTGTATTACAAATGCTTTTATTGAATGCAGTCCCAGTCCATTCATGTCTCTTGGCTTTTGAAGGGTGAACAGACTGATAAATGATCTGCACCCATCTCTACAGAGTCACAGACAGTGAGATTTTACTTTTTTAATGAAATCTTCTATTGTTTTAAAGCCTGAAAGATAATATATGATCTTGGGTAGTATGAGGGAGTTGAGGAGTAATACCTTTCCAAAAATGGTTATGTATATTCTTGAAAGGCATGTTATAGTGATGTCTATTTTGTTTAATAGTCTTTGTTGTATTTTCATCCTCATTGCTGTGGGGGACAGGGACATATTAAATCTCAAGAAAGGCTGAGGCATAGATTGTAATGAACCTGTTACCCTGTTAGCTGTTTTAATATTCCAAATTGCCAATTTGCTTCTGTTAATTGTAAGCCCATGCATCCGGCCATAGTGTTGTAATAGATTTTCAATGATGTTTATTTTTTATGTGATTTGAGAAGCATCACCACATCATCCATATAGGAGATTATTTATTAAACTTGTAATATTTAAATACATATGAATAAATTTATTTAACTTCCTATACTATAGTGCATCATCTTCATTATGGTCATCCACTATTTAAAAGTTAAACTTTTTTCATTATCCATCCTCCTTTTACTGTTCCTTTTTTATAATAATATAATAAGATTTCACTCTCCATTAAAACATGAGAAATATTAATTTATCTTTTATTTGTCCTCTTTTTTATTCATTATTAAACATATGTTAAACATTTTCTTCTTCAACATTTTTCAAACTATTTATCACACATCAATTATTCAATTCAAACAGCATTATTAACTTTTATTAGACATCACTCTCAAGTCATTATTTTTAAAGTCTGATAAAATACTTTTACAAGTTTTACTAATTTATTTTTAAGGATTTTAGACTTGTTTCTTATTTTTAATATATGATTAATAAAATTATTTAATTTGACATAAATAAACGAATGTTTTCTTATGTGAATAC
Organism: Epiperipatus broadwayi; assembly: GCA_028023455.1. Classification (NCBI taxonomy): domain Eukaryota; kingdom Metazoa; phylum Onychophora; class Udeonychophora; order Euonychophora; family Peripatidae; genus Epiperipatus; species Epiperipatus broadwayi. The sequence goes on from JAQFVV010006397.1 coordinate 1,365,966, forward strand.
AGTTATATATAAATGCAATTTTTTCTTTCTCATGATTATCTCAAATAAGAATAATAACTTCAGCTTTTCTTTTAAAATTCTTTTCAATATCATTTTAGTTGTAAGTAGACAATCAGGACTTCAATTAGATCACAATAAAAAAAACTGGTTTACACTCACTCCATGACATTAATGATTAATATAATATATTTTATATCCTTAAACAGCTTTTAAATATTATTTTGGGGGGTTTAAAACTTTTTATAATTTTTACCCAGAAGAAATATTGAAACAGCTCCCTGCTTTATTTTTTTCATGAATCTGTACCTCTCTTTTTCTTAAAACCCTAAGATAAAGTGACATCATAAAACTACTTACTTAAATCTCATTGGTCAATATCCCAAATCAACTATTAAAACTTTTAAATAAATATTTTTCTGTCTCTATTTAAAATAATTAAAATCAATAAATGTTTTACAAATGAAACTAATTCATATCATTTATTTAAAACTAAAGTATTAAGTATAATTATGTTTTTAATATATATTATTAATTGAATTTAAATATAAAGTTTAATAAGAAATATTTATACTTAAAATATATAATTATTACAATAATTTTAAGGTAAATTTTTATCTTGTAATTTTTAATTCTTCCTTCTTTTATTTCCTACAATTCTATATGTTTAGCTTTTAAAGAAATATTGTAATAAAAACAAATTAAAGCCAAATTTGTAAGTAACAATGTTTATTTGAATTGATAACTATTTTACTAAAATTATATAGTGTATTATAAAATACATGATTATTAATAATGGTGATTATTAAATCTCTACAGAATTCTATCTTTAATCTTTATCTATTAAGTCATTTATTTGTTTTATACTAAAATTTATAGCATTACTATTATCTAAATTATAAATTTAAAATTTTGGAGTTACAATATACATTTTATATTCCATTCTTTTCATAGATAACCAATCAAAAAGTATACATATGACATATTCCCTGGTTTTATTCATATATAATATATTGTATCAAAAATATATACTGCTTTTAGGCTGGGCTACACCAGCCATCAACTTAGTAATAAATATATATAACAATATTGAAAATTATTTCAATGGAAAACAGGTAGAAATAATACAAATCAGAAATTACTTACATGAATGATTTTATAAAAATCCTTTCAAACAGAAGGTGATACATTTATAATAACCTTTATTGACTGGCCTTTTAAGAATTTCAATGACTTTTCTGATCTGACATGGAAGAATGTCGCATCTGGTTAGAATTCTAATATTATAGAAATAAATATTATGATCTCTATTTATAGCATGAAGTGGATATGTTCATCTCTTTTAGCAGTAATGTGACAATTACTCATATTTACATACAAAGCTTTACAAATGCCACATTAAATTTTATAAATTCCACAGGCTTCAAGAGAGATTGAGTCATTAGGCTTGGATAGAACCTTAATAATTTTTGATAAGTAGTATGTACCATTTTTATATTATAACATTTTACAGTTCATTGAATATTGTCTGTAATTCTTTTTATATAAGGAATACACACTCTAATAGTTGTTTTTTGTTTCTTATTTGGATTGTTTAGGACTTAAATTAAGGTTTGCTATATAGTTCCACTTAATATGATATTATTTACATGATTTATTTCTTCTTCCATATATTATTTATCTAAAAGGCTAATTGTTTTAGTGAAAACTGTTTTGGCTACAGAAAAGACTTGAGCTGAATGATGATGGGATGAAAATTATTGGTATCTGTCTGAGTGAGTACATTCTCTAAAAACAGAAAAAGACAAAAATGTATTCTGTTTCTTGATGACAAATACAACAAGAAACGGAAGTTTCCATCAGACTATTTTTTTATAAATTTAATATGAGAATGTATATTGTTTATAAATGTGAAGAAATCATATTTTTTTCAATTAATCAAAAACCATTAATGTAAATAATTTCTTATTTTTATTATTTCTACCTATTTTTTTTTGGTATTGTTATACATCAATGCTTTCAGCATCTCTACAACTATTTTATAATATTCATTCTCCCGTTGATGGCCAGTGTTTCCCAGTTGAAATGTCAATATATATATTTTGATACAATATATTATACAACAAATAACTATGAGAATATATCCTTTGTATCTATATCTTGTGAAAATGTTCTTTTTAGCATATATACATATTCTACATATTCTTCTTGTATAACCTAAATTATTTTTTTATTTTTTTATAATTCTATTTTCTTTCTCTGACCAACTCATATGTCAACATTTTCCATTCTTCATCATTACAAATTATGAATCTGGAACATATTCACCACAAATATATTTTATTATTATATTAAAACATAAAATAAAATTTCAAAGAAAAAATTAATTTAAATACACTTTAATACTTAATGTATCAGCCTCTACTGAAAAGGCAATAAATGAAAATTAAATCACTCATTAAAAATAAATCAATAAATAATCAAATTATTCTATTACTCAATGTTCAAACATAGATCAAGCCCCAAAAGAGCTCCAGAGTCTGTTACACTACTACTATATTAAACCATGCATTGCTATCATTTTCATTCATTTTTAAACTGTTATATAGGCATCTAAACAGATTATAACACCAGAGAGTATAAAATTTAAATTAGCAGAGAAGTATATGTAGCCTCAATCAAATGGACTTATAACATATTTGACAAATCCAGAATTAATTGCTACTCATTTTAATAGTCTTAGGAACGAACAGCAAATTATAACATGTAAAAGGAAAATTAAATATCACCAAATAATATAAAATTTAGTTGCAAAAATAAATTCCAAACATAAATGTATTGTGTATTTAATGCAATGCTGTCCAGTATCAGATTGTGATGCAATAAATTAAAATAAAACTTTTTTTTGTTTTCATGCTGTTACGTAGATGGTTAAAGAAACTATAATTTTTTTATCTACTAAATCTGTAAATTGTACAACTTTTCTAGTACAATTAAACAATGATTTTTCTAACCTATTTTCTTTAATATATTGCTATTTAATATGCTTATAATGTTTCTTAATAACAAAATGTCCATTACATTTCTATCTGAATAGGTTTATTTGCTATCACGATTTTATTATCCAATAAATATCTACTTGCCTCTTTCTAATTTTTTTTCCTAAAAATATCTAAGTTTGGGCTCATTATGAAAAGTGTTATTCCCAAATCTAAAACATATATCATAATTATCTTTCCAGATTATTTCTATAAAAAAAGATGTTAAATTTTTAATAGGCACATTTTTTGTTTTGTGTCTCAATTCTAATTACAACTATATGTAGTGTTTTCCCCCATTTAATAATTAATATTACACTATTTTATTTGTCACTTTTCATTCAGACTTAATAAAAAAGACATGCACACTTTCTGTTATTATCTGTAAAATAATTTCCAAATTATTTATTTTGAGGGATTTCCATTAAGAAAATTCGCATCTATTTCCAATCTTTTTTAATTTTTTTTTTTTTTTAGAAGCAAACTGAGTCAATTGTTTTTATAAATTCCCTTAATATTTTTTTTATGTCAAATGCGTTGACCGGGAAGCAAACCCGGGCCAGCTGCTTGGAAGGCAGGTATGCTAACCATTAGGCCACCAACGCAATTCTATTCTCAAATTTTCTAGACTTATTAATAAGCTATTCTTCTTTATACTATTGTTTATTTCTATAAATTTAAGAGTATAATAAACATTTTTGTCATCTCCATTTCGAGTTCATCGCTTTTGCAAAATATAGTAGGTTTCTTTGCCCACTATGCATAATTAATAGAAAATTTTATATAAGATTAAAACTACGTTATTTGATCAATAAATTAATTTTTTATGCTTAAGTATAGAGAATAAATTGGTAGTTATTTTACAAACTTTATATAAAAAAGAGAGAAAAAGTAAAAGAAAATACCTTCTAAAGTTAACTCCAAGTACGTTTTGTTTTCTTCATCAAAGCAGATAGACACATCAAAATCAGACATTTTAATATTTTTATAGCGAAATTTAAAATAATCGAATGTTGATTGTTTACTATAAACTGGTCCATTTTCTGTCTTAAGTAATAAAATTAATATTTTTAAACAATGTAAAATATATGACGTTAAATTCAAATAATCTATGTATTTCTTACCAAAGTTTTAACATAAACCACCAACTGTACTGGAAAATAGACTGATGTAGTAACTGCATTAGGATTTGTTTCAATATTCTTTTAATATATATATATATAAAGCAAATAAACATTATAAAAAACACATAATATGATGTCAAGTATACTTACATACCATATATCTTATAAACATATATGTATATTATAAATAGATTTGGATCTAAATGTATGCAAAACAAATTATTTATGTTTATGCAGTATTATCTGCGATCATATGAATTTGATGTGTGAAACATTAAAAATATTATTGTCCGTTCAATTTTTATCACTAATGAGACTCGATTATCAGTACACAAAAGTTAATAAGATTTATTAATAGCAAAACATTTCTCTTAACTAAGTTATTAAAAGTAGAATGTATTTGTCTGAATGTGTCTCATAAAAGCACTCAATTATTTTTTGTATATTAACTCCGTTACTAAAAAAAAAAAAAACTCTTTAAACATGTTTAAATTGTTTTTATTATAGATTCAGTTTACTAATTTGAATCTTTTTAAATGTTATAATTTATCGTTTGTATTTATCAATAGTCTTGCTATGATATTCTGAACGGCAATGCAAAATATACATGAACGGAATCTTTTTATTTCTGGTCATGGTTTGGTCGTACATTAGATTATCGCATTTATTTTTGTATTTTTCAGTATACAAATATTGTTTAAATATTACTAAAGCTTTTTAAATCATTTTATAAATAATTTCATTTGTTTATTGACAAAAAAAATATATCAGTTGTATTGTGCAAAACTATAAAACAATACAATATTAGATAAAAATCTATAATTTTTACCAACATCCTTACACGACCATGGTTTCATCTACTAAAAATATACCTTCTCAAGTGAAAATAAAACTAAAGGAATAAACATATATATATATATTGTAACCTTTCTATCTTTCTATTGTATTCTATGTAGCTAACCTTTCTATCCAGTATTGGGCCCCACTAAATTTGGGCCGTCACAATCTGCCCTTTACTTATGTTGTGTAACTACGTACACCTCGAGCCCACCATGTTAGCCACAATCCACCCTTTCACCCTATGTGTAATTACGTGTATATGTGTACTCCACTTCTCCCAAAATAAGTAATATAATATAGTGAAAATCACCTCCCTGGGTTCTAGCTCTAATAATTAATGAGATATTCAATTAAATGTGTTACTAGCTCAGGTTTTTTAAATTTATTAACTTAGGTTCGGTTTTAGATTAACTCAAATAACTATTCTATAATTCATGAGATTAGAAGTAGAAATAAGGTGACAAAGTATATTGCATTGAGATAATATCCCATAGGATACCACCTCAATGGCATAAGAACACTACCCCCCCCCCTTTTACTACTATTACATATAATAACTACATAGTATTCTTATGACTTCTGCAACTTCTAATCACTAAACTCATTTAACAATTAAAGTATTAATCTTTTATCTATCATAACAATAATAGTAATTATCTAGCTCAAATGAAATAATCTCAGGTTCTTAAATTTATTCAAGGTTAAATTAAAATAAGGTAGCAAAATATGATAAGGGATTTTGTGTCATAATTTACTACTCTGAAGTTAGATTAATAATAAAACAATAAGAATAATAATCACAATCTTCATTGTTTAATCTAACTAGTACAGCTTTTCTTTTATCGCAAATTTATAACCATAATAAATTAGTTAATAATTCAATATCCTCCCTTTGTTTATCTTTTTCCTTCCATAATAAAATAATTAGTAAGTGGCAGTGTTTAGATAATCTGATAAATGAAGTAAGTGGCAACTAATAGCATACAATTTAGTAAATTACCATAACAATGGATTTATGACCAATAACGTAATGCAATTTTATAATTATTCAATTACAAAACATCAATAAATAATTAAGATTAAATATACTTTTCTATTTATATTTTGTGCAAACAATTATATACTTAATTTAATGACGGTAAACATATCCTATGAATTCATGCAATGATGTAGAGAAAACAAAACTCAGACACAAGTTTTAATAACAAATTTTAGAATTTTATTAACAACAATCAAAATTAAGATAAACAAACAAATCTATTTACATTTATTTACAAGGGATATCCTCCTTTCTTTTAACACTACAAAAGTTAAATTATACATTTTTAGATTTCTTTTATAGTTAATTTAAATTATTATACTTTTATAAGCTATTTATTTATTTTTCATTAAGTTTATTATATTACTTAGTTTACCTATTTTATGGGTAATACTATTCTTTACCTTTTAATATTAACATTACAGTATTATAAGTTATATATGTGGATAAACATCCTTTATAAACATTATAAATTTACAATCAATCTGGTTTTTCCTCTTAAAAAAAAAATACATTTTCTTGTAACTCTCTATAAGTCACTTTGCATATTATGCAAATATTATTACTACCTATTACGTTTGTTATCTAATGCTCGTAAACTCTAATACATTTTTTCATAAGCCATACTCATGTATAATGCCATAACACGAGCTTAATTGTCACCTGTTTTAGTTTAACATATTATAATCATCGAATGTTATTATATTCTTTAAATATGCAATACTTATATTTTTAAATATAATCAACAATAAGAACACGTTAAATCATTTTTAATATTTTTGTATATTTCTATTTGGGTATATTTTTATCAAATTATAGTTCATTCCTTAAAATTAAAATAATTCTCTGACTCCTTCCTTTCTTAGGATATTTGCATCTTTCTTTCAATAATCTTAATCTACTCTTTGTTAATACTTAACTATTCTTATTTCAAATAACAGCATAACATACATTCTAAAATATCTATTGTTTCTTTTCAATAGACTTATCAAATAACGATGTAGTTGCAAGAAATACAAATAAAGATAGCGAAAGATGTATAGGATATTGGGAAGATAGATAAATAACTCATCAAAATATATACTTCAAAATGTATGGAACAGTGTGGATAGGGCCGACATTCCTTGTCTGATAACCCTGATGATAAGCACGATGTGGCAGCTATTTATTCAGCTTTACCAAACATCTAATAAGATTCACAAGAAAGATAAAAATAACACTGTCCATAACAACATGTGTAACAGTCATAGGGCTTTGTTAACTATGCTGATTACCAATTAAAACTACTTATAATTCCATTCCCTGTAGCATCCTAGTTTTTTAATACATCATCTTGGTTTCTGAATCTCCATGTACTACCAAGTCACTATCCAAACTATCTCTCAAGATTTTCACTGTATCCAACATCGATAAAACTAACTACCTTTTAAAACAATAAACAAAATTCACTAATATAAAACATTCCCCTATTCTATAAGAACAATTTGCCTTGCTTTATTACACTGTAGGTTCGACATCTACGTTTTATTAAATAACACTTAAATATCCTAATCGGAAAAATTAACAGAAAATATGACATAACCATCGGTTATATTGAACTACATTAATCACACATAAAATGAGTATAGTATGCATATTTTTAAAAAATCTAATTACATCTCATAGTGTTTTAGAGTGTTGTTTTTCAAAATGCGTTTTACAATAACTATAACAATAAAATTTTGCATTACATTCATTCAATTCACAGCTGATCTAAATAAATAAAACATACATTATATCATTAATAACCATAAAATGTACCAAAATAATCTTTTACCTTCCTATTAGAGTTCGTAGTGGGTTTCTTTCTCCTTGAGCATCGCAAACATACAAAATTTCCACACACATACAATTTTATTTGAACATTCAAAATCAAAAAACATATTATTTTATATAATGTTATATTGCAAATTAATGTATTTGTTTCCCTATTGCTATCTAAACTCAATGTTTAACTTAGATTAATAAAGTAAATAATTTAAACCATAATCACATATTTTCTGGTGGTAAATCTTGGTTAGTCCCCTAATATTTATTATTTCTTCTTTTATCCGAATGTTCTCCTTTCTGATTATTAAAGTTTTAAACAAATTAATTCATTTAGTTAACTGTTTAGACGATCTTTAGTTTCAATGTTTAATTCAAAATTATTAAAAATATTTATTTAGTTATCCCACGAAGTTTTTTAATGTTCGGGCGAATATTACCTCGGCGCTTTGATGCATCTTTATTTCTAGCAGAACTACAAGTATTTATATCATTACGGTAGCAAATTGCATTTTTCCATGGATCCAATATTTTATATTTATTTCTCTGTAAACTATTTTTTTTTCTTCTTCTTCAGGCAAGTAATTTCCTTGGTAATTTCACTATTATTCATTATTATTTTATATACGACATTTTTGATCTTTAACTATTTCTAGGGTAATTGCTCAGGTCATCTTAAAGAAAGCAATTCATAAAATTCTTTTTGTCCATTTATTTTTACATGAATAATATTTATTTTTATTTTTCATTATATTCATTAACTTTGCGCACAATGTCCTTTCGTTAATTTTACACGCACTAAAGCAGTTTTTGTAGTAATACGCTATACAAACTATATCAATGAACAACGTTAACATTTTTGAAATATTACAAAATTTATAACTTGGTTTTAAGAATCCATCCATTTTTTATTGAAAATTCAGATTATACTTTAATAGAATCCACTGGCAGGTAACTGTGGAGTTAGTGAAACATTATTATGAGAACTTTTTTTTTTAATTTTATTCTTAGATTCGCTTCAAAAGATTTTAAAATGTTAGTTAGTTTCTTTCAAAGATATTTATTAAAAATTCTAATAAAATTGACTAATAATTGAAGAAAGAACGAAATTTTTAAAGAGCTTAAAATTTTACCTCTGCTCTGGAGTCAACACATTTTTGTTCTCCCAGTTTATACAATTAATTGGCGTGATTTTTCTTGTCTGCCAAAATCTATCTTTTTTATTGGTCACTCCATACTTTGGTTTGTAAACATTTTCTAAAGTTTTAAAATTATGACGTAATAGACTTAAATATTAACCTATTATTATTTTTAAATTAATTATTATCTATTACAATTTAATTACTTTTAAAATAAATTTGAAACAATAACTAATAAAAATGTATAATACTTATTTTTTATTATGATGTGTGACAATTCCATCCAGCTCTATAATATACTATTTAAATATTTTAATTATTAGTATTAATTTAAACTGGTGCTTATACATAAAATATTCCAGACAGTCACGTAGACATTTCCGGTGTTTAGTCTATTTTTATCTGTCTTAATAAATTGGTTACTTATATCATTTAAAATGATTATATATAAAATTTTGAAAAATAATTTAGAAAAATATAGAACTAGATGCAATCCTCACCCTCACAATACTTATTATTAAATATACTATATTAACCTTTTATTGCTTATCCCTAGTTTCTAATTTTAAATACTATATAATATTAATTTTAAATTTTTTTAGTAATTGACCATTCATAATCATCATTGACCTATAGAAAAGGGTACAATATATATATACAAACAAACAAACAAACCTTCCCATATATGTTTGTTCCTTTAGTTTGATTTTCACTTGATAAGGTCTATTTGTAGTAGATGAAACCATGGTTGTGTAAGGATTTTGGTAAAAAATTTGGATTTTATCTAGTATTGTATTGTTTTATGCTTTTGCATTTTATTTATTACTAGTATAGTGTTAGACAGTTTTAGTTTTCAGTTGTATTATATATAGGTCATATTAGTATGATGTATGGAATATAGTCTTTCATCTTTTATTCTGCATATTGCATACATCTGCTTGCCAGATTGCTTTTTATTTTTGAAAGTCAAAATTTATAATAAATTTCTGATTAATATCAAAAAGCAATATATAATCAGACAACTAAATGATGTAGTTTTTTGAAATTATACTAAGAGATATAAATATATTAGGGATAATGGTGTAAGATCCTTAGATTATCAAAAATAAAATTATGACTTGAAAAATTTCATATAAATGTAAAAACATATATTTATTTACTGAGAAATATTTTTTTTCAAATAAAAAATTATATAATAAAATGTTTCTACTAAATATTAGACATATATAAAAATCAAAACAAGGTAAGTCACTACAAATTCTTGCATGATTAGTATAACGGGAGAACACTTGATTAAAACGCTAATAATTTCCGAAATAATTTTCAGCTGAGAAAAGTAAAATATATTACTTTGGACAATTGAATAAAAATGTGATAATCAACCTGTCACTTTAATATTATAAATATTATATGATGTTATAAATAAATTAATCGTACAATTACATTCTTTTAAGATGCATCACTTTCAACTATTATCCGCCCCTAAAATGAATATTTTTCCGAGTTTAACCAGTTTCTCCAATTTTCAGCCTTTCATCTCCACAACACACCAGAAACTTTTCTTATTTTATCTATACATCTTAAATATGATCTTTTTCTAGATCTTTTACAATCCCTTCAAATGCAGTTCACGATTTCAATTGTCCGTCTATTATCATCTCTTTCAGAAATATGTTCAGCCAGATTCACTTCATTTTCTCGTTTTTTTTTCAATCGTGTCAGTAATATCTATTTGCTCTCTCATCCATGTATTTTATTTTTGATCACACACTTCACTGAATGGTCTGCAGTCTCTGACTTTCTCTTAAGTCAAATGGCAGGTCCATAAACATTGGTAAAACACAACTATTAAAAAAATTTCTTTACATTAGCAAATAGGCATATTTTGTTTTAATTTTAAAACATTTCTTCTAAAAACACTCCATCCAAGTTTAATTATCTGATTAAATACAATTGTTATTTTTCCACCTACATTAATAATCTGACCAAGATATTTGAAGTTGATATTTTTAATTCATGTTTATCAATCTTTATTTTCTTCTGAGAAAATCTATTGAATTTTTTAGCACTTATTTTTATGTTTTTATTTTATTTTCATCTGATAACTCTTACAGCATTTTCTGAAGTTCAGAAGTATTACTTGCAAAAAAAAAAAAACGCATCATCTACAAAATCTAATCAACTTAAATTATCTCTATTTAATTTTATTTTATTCCCTTAGTTTCCCATTTTAATTCACAAAATATTTCTTGTTAAACTGTTTTCAAATTTTAATCTTTTCAATGTTAATATTTTTAATATCATCATGAAATTATAATCTTTACAGTATGACAATTTTCTGGATCTATAATTTAATAATTTTATGCTTATATAAATGCTTACAGAACCAAATTCATTTTCAGTCTATAAATCCAAAGCATAATGTCAATTCATAATCATTGATGTTTCTACCAAACCTAGTAGTATGTGGATGTGATTCACAGTGCTAAAACACAAACCTTGTTTTTTTTTTTTTATTGATTTAAGTCCAAAGTTTTCTGTAAATAATTTGTAATTATCTTGATAAATATTTTGCATAAAATTAATTAAAGACTCACAGGTCTGTAATTTTTAATATCTTTATAATCTTAAATAACATTATTATCACCGCATTGCAATCTTATGGTACATCTTTAACATTTATATATTTGGTATATAACTTATCCAACAATTGTTTTTCATTTCCCATCTGCTTCGTTTATGATTACAATTATAACTTTATCATTTCCTGGAGTTTTTGCCTTGTCATAAATTTAATTGTATGTCTTATTTTATCCCATTTAAAACATTAGACAACTCAAAAAATGTAATACGTCTAAAAATAGTTTGTTTTCTATATTATTACAAAAATCTATCTCTCTTTTAATTTTTAATTCTTTCTTTTCTTTTTTTTTTCCAATATCATTTACACTTTTGAGACTTTTAGTCTCTTCTATAACTTTTTTTGGTAACTTACAATTACATTTTTTTTATGGTTATTAACTTCTTTTTCATATCATTTTATAAAACTCTAGAAATTCAATTTTTCTTAATTAATCAATTTTAAAAATTTTCCCTTTTTTCAAACATATTATATTAGCAAAAAAAATTTAAATTTACTGTTTGTTTTTTTAACCAGCTATCTTTCTTGCAGTTTTTAATAATGTATTGGTTAATATAAACTGAGTTATATCTCTGTTATAATCTGTCAATAAAATATATTCAAATATATATAAAATAATACACCGAACTAAGTTTCTTGGTTTAATTAGTGTATGTAAGTGATCTTATGTTTTGATTCTTATTCTCAAATATTTCATCAATGGTGCCTTTTCAAATACTTTTTTAGTTAAATTTGGCTCTTCAATGTGAGCAATTTGATTATCATCAGTGGATGATCTTTTTATCAAATTCCACTCCACTTAGAACATGAATGTTTTTGGATATATAGAAGTAATATTAGTCATTATTAGTGGATGAATATTTTGCATCAATTCACTCTATTTGATAATCTTATATTCTGCAAACAAGATTGACTAATATATTTTAATATAATTAGAAAGTCTGATAATTTTACATATCAAAAATTCAAGGTGATTTATTGTAACAATGCACCTGGAATAATATTGGTATAAAACATACCTGAAAAATATTTTTTACACAATAGGATTAGTCACCAAGAGAAATATTAGCAATAATAATTAGATTTTACTCATATGTCATAAAATAAGAATGTTCGATGGCTAAAAAATTTTTTTTTCAGGAAATGACAATGTCAAGATAGTATGAATGTTATATATATATATTAATAATCAATGTCTGCATTCCAATTACAAACAAATATATATAATTCTTCAAAAAACAATACAATAATTAATACAGTAAATAATATTTTAAAAAACAAATATCTACTATAATTTAATAGAAGTACTTTCAACTATCTAAGTAGTCATTATCAACAATATTCAAATTCAGTTTCAAAAAATCGTTATAAATGTATACAAAAACAATTACATCATACATCAATTTTCCCACAATTCATTAATTTTTATATTAGCAGCTTGTTTATTTATCAAATGCTGCTTTCTGTTTCTTATTAACATAGCTTTTTTAATTTTACATTTATTTATATGGTTTTGATTTTAATAAAGTTAAGATTTTATGTATTGAAAGAAATTATAATAAATGTAAAATTAAAAAAGCTATTTTAATGAGAAATGGAAAGCAGCATTTGATAAATAAACAAGCTGCTAATATAAAAATTAATGAATTGTGGGAAAATTGATGTATGACATAAATTGTTTTTGTATACATTTATAATGGTTTTTTGTAACTGAATTTGAATATTGTTAATAATGACTACTTAGATAGTCGAAAGTACTTCTATTAAATTATAGTGCATATTTGTTTTTTAAAATATTATTTATTGTATTAATTATTGTATTGATTTTCGAAGAATTATATATATATATATATGCAGCTATTAATGGATAGTAGGGTTATAAATCTCACATATTTTTGTTTAAATATAAATATTTCTATGTATATTTACTCACCAAATAAAAGGCATATTCAAATAATGTTAATTCATCTATTAATCCAATCCAAATATCACACGGCAAGTTTCTGATTATTCTCTGTATGTATAAAAAAAAGCAAATGTAATGTATAGACTAATTAAAAGAAATGTATAAATAAATAAGAAACAAAATATAAATACTTGTCTACACTGTTGCTTTTAATATTTTAATTGGAGTACTTTTCATTAAAGTCCTAAAGTTTAAATATTAAAAACATGATGTAGAAATGCAATCGTATTTTGTTATATATATATATATATATATATATATATATATATATATATATATATATATATATATATATATATATATATTATAACCTATCAAAATGAGATAGGGAGACAATAGAAATAGAGAGAGACCAACCGAAACTCATCTCACCTCAGAATTGATGGTGATAGGCAGCATAATAATAATAATTGACAGGGCACCAAATTGTAATTTTTCCTGTACTAAATATTATTTATCCATAATTACTTAATAATTTGCATCAATATCTAATAAATGGATTAATAAACCATTAATTACTAAACCGAATAAACAATGATCCAAATATTAATAATAATCTGTAAACTCTTATATTTGTTGGAGAGGAGGAAAATTTAAACTCCACTCCCCACTATACTTTACATCTCTCAACGCATTCCCATCCATTAATATCAAAGCCACGATAAAATTTAAAAGAAACTAAAAGATTTCTATGCCCATCATCATTCTCCAAATCCATCCTTTCCCTCATACTCTCATTCTTAATCATCCTTATGAACATTAGTAACTCATACTAATTTCTCTCGCTCGGTTTTTATATTAACTTTCCATTTTGGCTAACTCTTTTTTTTACCACATCAATCTTTTCTCAGGGCTTTAGAATAGCAGGGTATGAGGTCTTATATACTCTGTTATGAATTATTGGGTGATAAATAAATACTATCCCAGTGATTATATCCATAATTGACTTTGGATGAATCTAACATAACCAATATCCACTTTCTCCAAATTTCCAGTAATTAAGATCAAATTTTGATATGAATTTTGAAATACTAGTACTATAAATACTTTTATAATTAAAAGAAATTTTGATTAACAAGTTCACCTGGGAAGGTACTTGAATCCAGTGGATGGATAAAGGATTTTATGTCCACCCATGGCACTCTATATCACCCAACAATCCAACTGCCTACTATAACTCTATAATTCTAATATTGCTAAGTTATTGCAGTGGCATTCTTTAGTTACTATTTAAATTCTGCAGTGTAAAAATAACTTTCTCTTATCATAATTTTTTAGCAATTATGTTATATAAAACTATTTTTAATAAATTTTATTTGGTATAATGTAACAAATCATGCTTAGAATTTAAATTTAATATTGATGTATGATTGGGATATACAGAATTTAAAACCACAAAACATGGAGACATAGACAAAGAGTTTATTTTAAAAGAAAAACAATTTTATTCATAAAGATAAACTAAAAAAAATATTTACAATATTTACAAAGCTCCTCATAGCTTTCCCCTGTTCTTGAACCATATAACAAAATTTTATAAAACCAAATGAACAGCTAATTTTGTTAAATTATAAGATAATAAAATATTATTTAATTATTAATGAACTAAGGACTACAATTGCTATGGATTCACTTGATATTTAAAATAAATGATTATACTATTTTCTTTAACACTCCCGTAATATTTAAGTAATACATTTGAACTTTCTCAATATATTTTACGATTTCCAATAAATAATTTATTCTAGAATTTTGAATATTAATAATGAAGATAATTCTTCATATACCAATGAGCTAGTAGTAACTTATACATAAATTAGCTCAACTAAATATGCCTTAATGATATGTTTTTAACTTTAAGATATTTTAAAGCACTGCTTACTCTCTCGTATATTAAACTACTACTCTAATGTTTGAGAATCGGTATTCAGATCGATCATTCTTTTATACACAAGTAAATCATATATCCACGTCCCTATAGCATAATATTTTCATTTTCTTACTGTTCCAACGAAGTTCTCAGCTGGCTGTACATTAGAACCTATAATACGCATTGCTTATCACCACCATTCCACATGTTTTAGTTCTCGACTTCAATATATAAATTTATCATAATTCTTGGCTCTTATTGTTTACATAAACATTTAAACAATGCAATGCCTCAGTACAGCAGATGTACATTCAAATCCACAGTCATCTAGAAACATCAAATTAATTTTGAGACCCTGTAAACAACATTCATAACTTATACTTTACTGTACCTTAAATAATGTACACCCATAAGGAAACAAAGTCAGCACTAACTGAGGATTGTCAAAGGCCTGAATTAGAAAAAAATACCTTTTCATTAAGACTAAAATATGCTAGGATTCATTTCTAGTTATACAGGGATAAATGAGTATGCCCAACACTCTCTGACTATCAATAAAGAGATCATCTTATGGTGTATAAAATAACCAAGTGGGAAACTTATCCACTACTTCTAAATACCTCAAAAAATTTTACTAAATATTTTAGTGAGTGAGCTAAGCTACAACTTCACTGGCTAGGTGGTGATTCTCTAACCAACCACATAAACAAGGGTCTCATACCAATTTGCACACTCATACAAAAATTTTCCCATCTACTACCTCCACGATATATTGCACTGACACATGAGCCAACAATTTTCTAAGCATAAATCAGCTTACATCTAACTTATCTTAACTTTAGTAATAATAATAAAAAAATAAGAAATATGCATTATTTACAAAAATCATCATCTCTCTTCACTTTTGGGACATAGTTATTGCACTCTGTCATAACATGCATTCCATCTTAAATATAATATTTATTAGCATAAATATTTGATAGTACCTGATCTTTAAAATTATACCTCGTATAATAAACACTTTATTTATATCTCTCAAATCTTCCAATTAAAAGTAAAACATTGATTTAATAGTTAAATAAGGCATTTTTTAAAATTTTTTTATTAATCAAACTAAGAAAAACTTTAAATATTGTTTACATTTAAATTTAATCATATAACTAACTCTTTTGCTAATGCATTTAAATAAATATAAAAAAAAAAGAATAACAATGAATAAAAATTATACTTAAACAATCTTCCTTAAATCATCCTCTGGGTCTTTTTTATATATTGTTGCAGCTACAGATTTCAGTTTTGTGTTTTGCTTTGTTTGGTGTACACATATTTAATTACATAATCCTTTGGAAAACTTAATAATTTTTCAGGAATTAATCCTAGAGGTTTCACATTTTGTTGAAAATTTTAGCACATAATCCATTTTTAAGATGTAAAATATTAATCCAAAGGTCTTTATTTACCAAATCACTTTCAAAAATTGATAATCCTTGCAATTTAAATTAATAATTTTTATTTCCAATTAAGTTCTTTATTTGTTTTTGGGTTCCTTTAATTAGATTATATTTAACATTGGAAGATAACCTGCTTTTTTTAATTCTGTTTTAAACATATATATTGGGCTAAGGTAGCTTCAATGAGAGAAGTCCCTTGATCCACATATTTTCTCCGTAAACTCTCATTATATTCCATTACTTTGGTCATAGGTTGGTAGCATATTGATTGAGGCAATAGTTATATTTTTTTTTCTACATTGGTCCTTCATTTTTCATTGACAAATTGTCACTTTGATTCCACAAAGATACATTAGAATTTCAAATGGGATTTAACATATAACATTAGCATTAGAATTCAGTTCCACACTTATTTTTAATAAAATTAGAATTATTTTCTTTCTGAATTTTTGATAGTATAAATAATCAGATCCATCCATTTTAATAAGTAAAAATTTGAAATAAAGATTCACAAAATTCAGTGTTTCCTCAATTTTCCTTAAGCAAAATTTTCTCTGCAGTCAAAGTTTTATTGTTTGCCAATTTCCAAAACTGCTTATAGTTGTATAGAAAGAAATCATGAAATTAGTTTCTTTCAGGAAAAATAAATATATGCCCAATAGAAAAAATTTACTCACTAATTATGTCTTACAATATTAATAATTTTGATTAAGTTTCTCATTCAGAAAAAGAACCAGAAAAAATAGCAAACTTAAATTTTTAGAATTAAAAAAAATGATAATTTAACCTGATGAGGTTCCTCTATAAAGACAGATGATGAATAGAGCCCCTCCTTAAGGACAAGTTGAATTTTATACTAACTGGACTGCCACCCTTCAATTCCTGAATAATCTACTGCCAATCTAATTATATCTACATTTTGACTGTTTGATTGCTATTGTTTTACAAATTATTGTTCACACTTTTACAGATGTCAAGTGGTTTAGTTAAAAATTTTCCCACTCATGGAAATCCCTCTAAAAAAATTAAAATGATTATTTTTAATAAAAAAAATAGTAAATAACGCATAGCAACCTAACTTTAAACCCAGGATTTTGAATGGAAATTGGCTTCTATGTATGAGATATTGAAATAAAATAATAATTCTCTAAAAGAGCTTTCCATTGAGACCACACACTATTTCTATTGATTATTAATTAATTCTATAATTAAAATTTTCTAATCTATTCTACACATGTGCACTTATACACACATATAAAATTCTATCTGAACTGATTGCTTAATACTTTTATTGATTCTTGATCTTTTTCTTAGACAATTTGCTTTTAATAAATTATAGCCTTATAATTCACTTTTATAAAGATACGATTTTTTTAACAGTCAATTATAAGAAGTTATCTTTCTTTTTCAATTTCTAAACTATTCATAATAATTTGTAAATATTTTTAACAAATAAATTCTCAACTATGACTGTTTTTAATTTAATATAACTTTACTAAATTGACACCAAAATAAAATAATCTCTGTTTATAAGATTAGGTAAATCTCTTTGAACTTTTATTTTGATTTGAACTTAGCACCCTATAAATAGCTTATCTATTACCATAAAATACATTCTAATAGGAAAATGTTAATAAACACAGTCGTAAATAACTCAGCTAAAAATTAATAGAGCTTTGGTCAAAACCAAAGGCTACAATATATATATATATATATATATATATATATTGTAGCCTTTGCATATGCATAGTACAATCGCAATATACCTATAAATATATCCAAAGAAAGAAAGAAGTGTAAAGGAGTTTGCTTATTAACTGAAAGGAGACCCTTTGATTCCTCTTGGAGGCCTTAAAGGAACCAAGCAGGGCAAATTCCTAATGTTCACTCCATATGTTTTTGTCATTGCAGCTGTTATTACTGTGATTATTCATATAGTATATGAACATGGATGGGCTGCTCACCAACATGCATCAGCCAGTGTGGTGAGTTTATTGGCTTTTTACCTCTGAGTTTAAGTTCCAAAAACACCATGGTATTTCTTCTCACTTGCCTGATAAGGCAGAATGAATGTTTGGGTAAATGATAAAAAAAATTCCAATTCATATTTACAATTATGATAGACAAAAATAAATCATGGCTCTTTCTCCAAGGAGGCTGTAAAGTCACCAACCAAGGCAGCAATTGGTGGCTGAAGGCAGAGGGTGCTAACAATCCCGATTGCAGATCCAGCCTGCCATTTGACTATGTCTTTTTATTTAGGTACTTACAACTGCAGGTCACTTTCAAGTGAAGGAAGATTGCAAGAATTAGAAGAACTGTCTTATATTAAATGGGACATTATTGGACTTTGTGAAGTTAGAAGAAAATGGGAAGAGACAACTGATTTAAAAAGTGGACATGTACTCTATTATAAAGGCACAAATATTGGAAATACAAGTGGAGTAGGATTCATTATAAATAAAAAGTGGAAGAACAACAATGTGGAGATTGATGGTGTATCAGACAGAGTGGCAAGATTAGTTATACAACTTAATCGCAGATACCAAATGCAGATAATGCAGGTTTATGACCCAACAAGTTCTCATAGTGATGAAGTAGTAAAAGATTTTTATATGGATGTACAAAAGGCTTTTGAACAGAGTAAACAACATTTTAAAATTGTTATGGGAGACTTTAATGCTAGAATTGGTAAACAAATGAAAGATAAAAGTGCTGTAGGTAATTTTGGTTATAGTAATAAAAATGAGAGAGGACATAGACTAGTGGAGTTTGCTGGGGAAAAAAACTTCATATTATGAATTCTTTTTTTTTTTTGAGAAAAATGTTAAAAGGAAATGGACATGGAAGCATCCCAATGAAGATACAGCAGAATTGGATTATATTTTGACTAACAGAAAATACATATTTTAAGATTGTAATGTTCTTAATAAATTTAACACAGGAAGTGATCATCCATTAGTAAGATGTAAGATATGTGTTAATGCAAAACCAGAGAGACAAAAATTATTAAGAAAAACAATTTTTACAGTTGATATTCCTAATCTTCAGAAACATTCTAATGAATTTAAATTAGAACTTACAAATCGGATTCAAGTATTAGTAGATTTTGAACATGATTCAGATTTGAATGAAATTAATATGAAAATAACTGATACACTTTTAAAACTGCAACAAAGATAGCTGGTAGAAAAAAACAGCAATTGACCAATAAAATTTCTACCAAGACTAGAGAATTTATGAAGAAAAGAAGAAATATGAAGATATACAAAAATGATGCATTAAAAAGGATTGAATATCTCGAATTTTGTAAAATGGTATGAAAAAGAGTTGCAAATGATATAAGAAAGAATAACAGTGAACTAGCAAGGAAAGCTGTAGAAGAAAATAAAAGTCTCAAGAATGTAAAACAACATTTTGGTATTGGTAGGAAATTTATATCTGCAATAAGAAAAAAAATGGAATTATTACTAAAAAGAGAGATGACATTATGAAATGGGTAGAAGACTTTTATCAAGAATTATATAGTAATAAAGAACAAGTACCTATTTCTATTACATCTTCTGAATTGCCCAGAATTTTAAATGAAGAAGTGAAACATGCAATTAAATGTATGAAGAAATAAAAGGCTTCAGGTAATGGTGGAATTATAAATGATATATTAAAAAAAGAATAGGTGAAGAAATAGAAAATTTTTTAGCAAAGTTATATACCAAATGTCTAAATGATAAAGATATACCAGATGATTGGAAGAATGCAGTAATAATATTAATATTTTAAAAAGGTGATAAAAAAGATATTAGAACTTATAGACCTATCAGCCTTTTATCAGTTTTATACAAAAATTTTACCAAGATAATTACAACTCATCTACAAAGAACGTTGGATTTCCACCAACCAAGAGAACAAGCTGGATTTAAAAGTAGTTCTAGTACAGTAGATCATATCCAGGTATTGAGAGAAGTTATAGAAAGGACAAATGAATATGAGTTGCCATTATGCTTAGGATTTGTAGATTATGAAAAGGCATTTGATTATATAAACATTTCTTCAGTGACTAAAGCATTGGATCATCAAGGTATAGATCCAGGATATTGTCATATTTGAAAGAATATTTATAAAAATGCAACAGCAACAATTAGATTACATAATGATACTCGGAAAGTCAACATTGAGAAAGGTTAAGGTGACTCCATATTTCCAAAACTTTTTACAGCAGTGTTGTAAGAAGTATTTTGTGGATTAAAATGGGAAACTAAAGGAGTGAAAGTAAATGGAGATTATTTAAGTCATTTAGATTTTGCAGATGATATAGTTTTTTTGCAAATAATGCTTCAGAGCTGCAGGAAATGTTGCAGGAGTTATCAGATGAAAGTAGGAAAGTTAGGACTAAAGGTAAATGTTAAAAAGACTAAAGTAATGTTTAATAGATTTGCTCAAAATATGAAAATAAAGATTGATTATGATGAATTAGAAGAAGTTAACAGTTACAAATACCTTGGTCAAATTATTAATACAGATGAAAACATAATGGACGAAATTAATCATAGAATTAAACTTGGATGGAGTGCTTTTGGTAGAAATAACTTGATACTAAAAGGAAATATGCCTATGTGTTTGAAAAGGAAGGTTTTTAACAAATGTGTTTCACCAGTTTTTACTTATGGATATGAGACTTGGACACTTAATAGAAGAGCAATACAGAGACTCCAGACCACTCAAAGAAGTATGGAGAGATGCATGTTGGGAGTAACAAGAAGATAGAAAATGCAATGTATGGATAAGAGAACAAACAGCTGTTACCGACCTCATTGAAAAAAATAAAAGATTGAAGTGGAGTTGGGCTGGAAGTATTGCTAGAAAAGATGAAAACAGATGGGCAATTGAAATCTTAAACTGGATTCCAAAAAGATTGTAATAGACCCGGAAAAAGCCCACATGTGAGGTGGATGAATGAAATAAGAAAGTGTGCAGGGTGATGTGGAGAAGAGAAGCTAAAGATCGGAGAAGATGGATTAAACTTGGAGAGCCCTTCATGCCGCAGTGGATTGTGTGGAAACAATTGACAAATTAACAATGTACTTTAGTATGAAATGGAGATCCTTCAAGAAGGAAAACAACATGGAAAAAATGCAAATTACAACTGCCAAAGAAAGACTTAAAAGAAAAAAACAAAGGTAAAATTAATTAATGTGCACACTATATCTTTATTTAAAGATAAACATTAGCGAAATAATACTTGATCATAATGAAAAATTTTATTAACATTTTTTTAAATATCTTTTTATTCATTTGATTTTCCTTCAAAATGATTAAAAGATTTAATTTATATACAATTTCCTTATCTCCTATTTTTAAAAAGTTTTTCAACTTTAGCTATTAAGCCAAAAATAACGTAATAGAAGTAAAAGGCTGATAAATTTAATGAATAAAAAAATTGATTGTCTTATCATTTGTTTATATATAATTATATATGTTGATAAAAGTATATATATTCTCATACTATCATGCCATTTTTTATAATTTTTAATTCATCAATTTGTTAAGTAATTGTTTTAAAAAATAATAGTAATATCTTTATTTGTGACTGAATTTCATTACAGCATAATGATTTAAGAATTTTTAAAATTATTTAGTAAAAATACTTAAAGTAAAGTAGAATAAGCTGTTATATTCATGTTGTTTTTGTTCACAGATACAGTCCCTAAAGCTTATGATTTTGAGATAACTCTAGAGAGCAATAATGATTATATGGATGTTGGGTTTATGTTTGCATTTGGACATCAGATGATAACTTTGGATCATAAAAAGGTATCACCTTTAAAATCCATCCACTGCATTTTTTGTTAGAAATTAAATTTATAGTTTACCTGTACACTCATTTTACTAGCATTGATGATGATCAGCATTTCTCCATATCTTGGCATTTATTTTATTATTTTTTTATAGATACTCTATTACGTAGGTATGTCCATGCAAATGATTGTGTGGTATTTTGCAGTTTGACAGGGGCTAGATAATTAATCTTTTCATAATATATCTCACAAATCCAGTCATAAAGGTTGACTGTTGATTGTTGAGTTGATTGTTTGTGTGTAATGCTGGGATAATCTGTTATTATTAAAATACCTACGTGTGTGTTTTTTGTGCTGATGCTCTCTGTTCATATATATTTATCCATTTTAAATTTTCTTGTTATATTGATTATTTTTGAGATGATCGTGATTTCTCACCATTCCGTATTACCCCTTTAACTTCTGTATCATTACAATATATACTTTAAAAATTCTAGAAGACAAATGACTCCCAAAAAATGATGTAGCAGTTTTTAGAAAAATAAATGATAGAAAGTTATGATCAATATGTTTATATAAAGACGTATGTCAAATTCGTTTTTAAAAAATAATATAGCATTTTTAAATTGGATTATTAAATTTTGTATAAATAAATAATGAAATATGATGACAAAAATACATCGAAGATTATGACCTGAGACCATTGAAAATGGTTGATTTAGCTAAGTATGTTTCTCATTTTTAAGTGATTTTATTCACACGTTGGGATTAATATATTGTGCCATTACAATTTGGTCACTAGCCAAATTTATAGTAATGTGCATGTAGAAAAGGTCAAACAAAATCATCATCACAATTTTATATAACCATAAAGGAAGTTGTAGGGCATCCAAGTTTAAACCCTACAAGGTCCAGTTCTAAAAGCTTTAAACAGAGAAAGAATGGGTCAACAATTACATGCTTTACTTGTTTGTGTGTTGATAGAAAGGTAATACACACATTTAAACTATTTAATATTTAATTTTTCTTTAAAAAGCAAAGTTATAATGCATACATATAGGCAATGTATGTGTAAATTATTTGTTTTATATTTCAAATATTAAACATTTTAACTTTCTTTAAAACTAACCTATGCTTGATCAATTCTAATATTTTATTCTATACTTTTATTTTGCTTTTCTTTAATTATAATTGGGATTTAAAAGTTACAGATTTAATTAAATAATTGGGTTATAATTACTAAGCTAGCAATTATATTATTTAAGGTTAGTTTATGAATGATTTGAAAGAATGAAGGATGTGTGTACATTACATACAAAATTTTACATTTCCTAAATATTGAAAGAAAAGGAAGTATTAAATCTGTTAAATTATTTTTTTTGTACAATTGTTTGTTAAAAGAGGAAATCTGTTTAATCAGATATCAATCTTTGTAGCAATTTTTTTTTGTAAATAATTGTTTTTCACTTTGGAAGCTTATAATGGGTCAGAACTATGATTTTTGAAATTGTCTTATCAAGATCTAAAGAAGGAAGCTCAAAGATTTGAAGTGTTACCTGGATGTTAAAAGAAAAAAAAGAAAAAGAAAAGAAAGGAAATAAGGATTGAGTCTATTTTTTTTAAACAAAAGTGTCTGGAAAAAAGATTAAACTTTTCAGTTGAAAAATCATTTAGTTGAAAATAAATTAGAGATCTAATTAAAACAAATTTGTCCAAAAATAGCAAGTGATGCTATCTCTGATTGGTTAAGTTAGCTAAAAATTGGATATAAAAAGCTGTCTTGAATTATTATGAGGATTGTTGTGATTGATTCAGATTATTAAACTATCAAATTTGAATGTTGAAAATATAAGAAATGGCGGGCTAGAAAAATTATATGTATATCCCATTTGCCGGACCATCTGGAGGAAACTGCACATCACATAGGAAAGAAAAGATGTTGTGTCTAAAATAATATTCTACACCTTTCAACTGACCAGAGAAATAAGATGTTTTTAATAGAAGGAAGAAAGCATTCACCTGCATTCAAAGAAGATGAATTAATCTACTGATAAATATTAATCATCAAGTCCAATTAATTGTTACAACAACTGATTTTAAACTCAAGAAAATTTACAAATATGAAAACAACTGCTGTGTTTCATCCACATGCTTGACAGGAAGAGAAGAAAAATTAATATAATGATTTCCAAATTGTCCCCTAAAGCAAATAACCTCAATAGAGTCATCATCATTAAATAGTTATACACCTCAAGAAAGAGATTGTTCCCACATAGTAGCTGCAGAAATATAGACAAGTTTGAACCCTTGGAAATTCGCCACAAACAAAAGATCAGTAATATGACTTTTTTTATATCTATTTTCTTTATGATATCAGTCTTAAGAAACATTTTAGCGATAAAGTGGTATATTTTTATTTAAAGAACTTTTAAAGACTATTCAGATCGATTAAAACAAGAATGTCTTACTAATAATAACTTTGAGCTTCATAAATGATCTTGAATGTATGAAAATGATTTGTTTATTAATTTTACAATATTAATGTGTAAAACAATTTTTTTTTTATGGTATTATGATTTTAGTTTTAACTAATATATTATTATTATTTTGGTTTTAAATAATATTTTGTTATCATGGGATAAAACACGCACATACATAATGATATTTTATATGTGTATAATTGCGATTGAATGTGGAGTAACAAGTAGTGTTAGAATATTAGATTAGTTTGTTTCATTAAGTATAGCATTTCAGAGGTAGAAGAGAGGGGGGAGAAAATAATTTAAAACTTGTTTCTAAAACTTGCTCTTTCAATTTTACTAACATTTCTATTTATATTCTATTTACATGTTGGATTTTAAAGTATGTATGCCAATGAGCAGATAATATTTTTTTTAAATACTTTTCTCATGGAGTGAAAATCATGGTCAATGTGACGTCCAACTTAATACAAAATACATTTGAAGGGAAAGGGGAAGAACTTAAAATTAATCTGAGGATTGTTATATAACCAATTATTATTATTATTATTCATGTCAATTTTCATATTTATCTAGAAATTTTTATGTATATGTTAGAACTGTAGTAATAAATATTAGTTTGTTTTATTAAACGAGGCATATATATTTTATTAAGTGTAGTCTTTGTTAAGTGTGATTATTCATCATCATCAATGGTTGAATATTAGTTATTTAAGATATAAGTAAATATGCTAAAATTAAGCAATAATTAGGAATTTCTTTATAAAAATTAGTTTTATGTTTAGGCTTAGTCCTAGAGCTGTAATTGAAACCCTTGTCATTATCGTTATTATTATCATCATCATCATCGTCATCAATGTTTTAATTAATGAGCTGTTTAACTGTTTAAAGGCCATAAATAAATATTGATTTTATAATATTTAGTGATCTCTTAGTATTATTATAACCACATCCCATCATCTATTTCATGCAAGGATGAGTGAATTGCCATCCTAAATTAGTTATATATAATCTGAGCTAGTGAACTTATAAAAATATTGAAACACATTTGTTATGTTAAGATCTGAGAAATGATTTATGTTCAATGAACTCCACTTTGGTTTAAAGATGTTTTACTTTTACCTAAATATTAGTGCGTATAGTGATATGGCTCAAAAAGCAAAATCTCTCATTTTTTATTAGAAATAAAGTACCAAAAAGGGATTCAAACCCGGTACATGTAAAAGGTTATTAGATATAACCGTGTCTAGATTCAGATAATCTAGTGGTGCCCTGCTAGACCATATTCACTTAGTATTTGTTTAAACATGCACTTAACATCAAACCAAGAAATGAAAGTGGATAAAACCTACTGCCTATATACCTGAGTTATAATACTTATTAATAATTTGCTCATAATTTGCTTATAATTCTTGATAGTGTTATATTTTGAACCTTTACCTAGTTATTTCTATTTGAACTCCTTCACTTATATGGTAACAGTTATATTGTAACCATCTATAATTATTTGAGCGATCATTTATTATGTTACAATATATAGAGAGAGATTTATTGTGTTTTAACCAGAAAGTTTTTGCTAATTTTATATAAGCTTAGCATGCATCACATAGAGAATACATTAGAATTAGCCTAGTGACAGAATAATGTTGCTGATCAAATCAGGTACCGAGTAAGTTTTTTTAATGCCAACAAAAACCATCGTCTATTTGAAACCCACTTTTAATAGTGGTCAATTAAAAGAGTCTTATATTTCAGAGATTATAACATTCATTGCTGAATGAATATACTTACAGATTTCATTTTTAATTTATCTGCACTACTTATTTTCATGGAATACTAAGTAGTTTTTCTTAAACGACAAATAATTTGGATGTTATACTATTCTTTGCAATATAATTATAGCACATACACGTGTAATGATACGAACCTTCTAGACCTCAAAAATGACTTTCTCATATGGTGATAAAATCACACATACTATAGGTCTTATAAATTTTCTATATTTGATTACCTATAAAATGATCTAAGTGTCATATGAACTTTTATAGGGTTTATCACGTATATGAGTTTTCTATATCCATTTCAATGTAGAACTAAGATTGTAGCCCTGTTCACCTCATTTTCTGACTTTGCCATAGGTTTTGCTTTCATTTAAACTTTTCAACTGTTATATGCTGTTTGGTAATTCTTTAATTATTTTTATACTTATTTACAATTTCTGATTTCATTTTGAATTTCTTCCATGTTATGAACATCTGAATTTTGAAACAACTGTACAATTTTAAATCATCTGCAATACCATTTAAGAGTATTCTCTGGTTTTTTACATCTATTTTGTATTTCTTCACAACATTTACATAAATTTTAAATTCCCAATTGTTATATTCTTTGAAAAAATGTTTGTATTTTTTATATAGATTTTAAACTGATTTTCATTGTCAACATCAATATAGGATTATTGTAATTTTTTCCATTGATCTACAATGACTGTCTATTTTTGATTATTTTATAATGTACTCATCAATTTGAATTTTTTCCACATCTATTTCATTAGTTTTGCAAAAAAATTTAGTCTAACATTGACTAGTTTTTTCTAACATTATTCATATCAGATAGACTGAAATTTATTTCTCTTTTTTTTTTATTTTATACTTTTTTGTTGTTCGTTTTTTCATCATGCATCTCAATAATTTTTCTAAATTCTATCTAATCTTTATTCATTTTTATGAAAGCTTCTTTGTGTCTCATTATTGTAGCTTGAGGTCTCTTTGTATTATACTAGCAAATAGATTTAATTACATTTTAATCAGGTAAATCTGCCTAATATTCTACTGCTTTCTTTATTCTAGCACTTATTTGTTGCTCTTTTGGGGAGTAATACCACTATTAATTTAGATGTATATATTTTATAAATCATTTTAAATCCTAGATATATTAGATCTGTATTGTTTCTATGATTTTATGAAATTATTTCATCTTATATTATTTTTAAAAAGAATAAATATTTGTGAGATTTTATTTGGACAACTTTTTATAATTAAAGAATATTAACTTGATTATAGGAAATAATAATTTAATATTATTAAATGATATTTATATCAATTGTGATGATCGTGATCAAAATACAAATAATAATATCGATTAAAGTAATCATAATTTCAGTAAAGAGTAGGATGGGTTTAATATTTGGCTAAATTCCCATTAATGATTGATAAATATTTTAATATGGTACATAAAGATATTAAACGTTATTTATTGAACAATATAATACTTCCAATTATTTTTCTGTTTCTAAGAAAAACATGCCTTCAAAGACATACTTATCAAGCTTTCCAAATTATTCTCTATTTGTAACATATCCAGAACTAACTGATTTAGAACAATGGACTTTTTGTTTTTACATTCAGGATTTACAGTATGTTGATGATTGTGCTATTTTTCCAATTTAAAAGACGATTTACAGAATGTTCTTAATGTTTCGAATACAACTTATAAAGATCTTGGGTTATTAATTAATGTTCAAAAACTCAAGATTTATCAGCGTGATGGAAAAAAATCCTCAGCCACTTTAGCATGATATTTTATCAATTGGAGAATGTAAATCAGTTTAATACTTGGATAGTTTTATAAAAAGAAAGGTGGATGTATATATTGAGATCCTGAGATCCAACACAAACTATTGTGCAGCTGATGTTTTTAATAAATTGAAAGAGTATTTTATCATAAAAAATCACTATAGCAACTAAATTAGCTGTACATAGATCTGTTATTTTAATTAATTTATTGAATGGCTGTGAAACATGGGCACCCTATCAGTGCAATATAAATGCATTAAAAAAGTTCCATTTAATGATGTTTGGTAAAATTTTAAAAATACAATGGCAAGATCATAAATCCAATCAATATATTCTTCAGGTTCATTGATATGATACTATTAAATCCACTATTTTAAAATGACATCTTCATTGAAATGTATACATAAAATGAATGAACAATGAAAGACCTCCTAAAACAGTGTTTCATGGTGAACTTAAGCATGGTTTTCATAAAAGAGTAAATCTCATCAATGTTATAATATATATTGCAAAGGCATTCTAAAGAAAATGCAAAGTCAACTGCTTCCATTGGGAAAATATGACAGAGAATAGAATATATTGGAGAACTACAATTAAACATGGCATTGGAATATCTTATAAAAAATGGTTTCCACTGAGGAAATTGAAAAAACATTGTAAAATGAGAAATGGAAATATAGACCAGCATATTGTATATATGTGTATTTTGTTATTCATCAATTGGTTTGCATAGTCATTGTAAAACTCATTTCTAGAGTAGTTTTTTTCCTTCCCCTTTCTTTTCTTTGGTATGGCCATACTTGTTTTTTCTTCACAAACACACATTACTATATACAGAGAGATTTTTTTTTGAAATAAACTTAGGACAAAATAGCTATCATAAGTTATTATTAAAACATGTTTAGCTTTAGGACTGTCAATTAATAATTGATTCCTTGCAACATTAACATAAATCTATCTTTGATTGATTACATGGATATATTCCCTTAATTTCCATTGATTATATTGTAATGAATCCATGAAAATATTTAATATATATGTAAACAATATACAATTATGTATCTATACATATTTTTTTTAATATTTCAACTAGAGGATGGGCTTTTATAAGAAAATGTAGCTAAATGAGGTTATCTGAAAATTAAGTCATTTACATATCTAATAAAACAAATTGTTCTTAATGGTGACAATCTTTTTTAAAAAAGTTTAGTCAATCAATTGTTAATCTATTATAACAAATATTATATTAAAAATGTTCAGTTATGTTTACTATAACTTTAGCTAAATTTTAATTAAATCATTTATAATTACAATTACCTTTCCAGTATAAGTAAAGTTTTCATTTAACTTAAACAATTCACTTGGATTAACAATGTGCATTGCAGGGTAACCACCAATACCTGTAGTCCATTCCTCTGGTGAAATGTGCTCCATGTCACATGTTCCTTTCCAAACATCTATTGAGTAGTGGATTTCTAAAATTTGAAATATATATAGTATATTCAAGCACACAATAATTTTATGTGCCCTGCATATTTTCACATTATGAAACAGGTTAGCATTATAACTAATAAATATATTATTTATTATATATTACTATTGCCTTTGCAATATATAAAGATATAACATTTTATATAATCATTTAAATAACAAATGCTAATGTAGGAAACTTTACACTCCCACTGAGCATTCAAACAATACATACAATAAGAAAGTAGGAGTATATTTCATTTATTACAACAGTATTTACTATTTTTAAAATGTGTAAAATTTTAGCCTCTACAAAAGAAAGTGCGATAAAGAGAAAAGACGATTCATTCTTTTCCTAAAAATGTTTTGTCTTGTACTTTGGATTGAGAGTATTTTATTTACTTAATAAACCAGTAGTTTGAGTATTAAACTCTATATATATAGATTGACATTCTGATTCTTTATATATATATATATATTGTGATAGAATCAATCCCGATAGCAAATATATAATTTAGAATCATAAAAAAAAACCAAAAAATCTAATTTCGAACATTAGAAAAGCGAAATGTTGAAATTATAATCACAATATTAAATTTTAAAAGGATAGTTAAATACTGTCTTTGAAAATATAAATATATTGATTGATTAAAAAGTATTAATGTTCTTATACTTTTTTGCTAAGGGGATTAAACATTATGCTTTGTGTGTTTAGAAGTACACATATTAAATTAATAGATCAAAAATATGTACATAAAAAATGTTACTATTTAATAACTCGAAAGAAAAAAAATATTTATGGAAAGTAGCATCTGTAAAAATTATTTTAATTGAAAATTTAGTTACATTTTAAATAAATCAGCATATTTAAATATACTTATACTTCAATATCTAATAATTTAAATTATTTTCAACTTAATAACAGAGAGACGGTCTCATTTTATTCTTTTTTTAATGTGAGTCATGGATTCCTATGAAAATTATGAAAAATAGAATTAATAAAATTGTTTTAATTTTTTTCTATTTTCATATAGATTTTTATTTGTTATTTACTGGTTTTTTAATTGCTTATAGGAAGTTAATTAGACAGGAATCAAAGTACGATGCGGTTTGATAGTAAAAAAAAATTAATTTGGCTTTTTAATTTTAATTTAAAGTATGCTGATGGTTGTGATATTTTCTCAGTTCAAAATATGATTTATGGAATTTTCTCAGTGTTTTGAATGGAACTTATAAAGATCTTGGTTTATTAATTAAAGTTCAAAAAATTCATGCCCTTAATCATTCAGTATAGAAGAAAAATTCTTAGCAACTTTCATCTTGGATGTCTTGATAATATAAACTAGTTAAACATTTTGGTAATTTTTTTTAATAGAATGGTGGACTTAAATCTTGAAATCCAACATAGAACTCCAATGTGCTGCTGATTCTTTCAACAGTTAAGAAATAGAGTATTTCATCACTATTGTAACTAAATTAGCTGAATATAGGGCTATTACTTTATCTAATTTATTATATGAAAGTAAAATTTGATCACTCTAATCAGTATAATAATGGTGTCAGAACGATTTTGTTTAAGGATGCTCAAAAAAAATGTAAAAATTCAATGGCAAGAATATAAAACAATACTCAATGTATTAGATCTGCTATTCCTTTTTACATTTGTATAACGTTCTAATCTTGTGATATGACCAAATAATGTGTATACTGGAACTCCTAAATCCATCAAACGGATCATATGTACGTGATATTTTCACAACATTTAGAAAGTTATTGGCAGTCTGAATACCTATATGGAAAGGCATAGCAGTTTTAATATGTGACACTAATTGTACCAGGCTAAATATGAAGAAGTACATTTTTAACAACACTAAAAATATAAATTTCACATAAAAAAATAATAAATATGACAGGCAATACAGAATTCCCAAATGTTACTTTATATATGGATACTTAAGCCTATCATGAAATTACAAAACATTCACTAAAACAAAATTGACAAAATAATAATAATAATAATAATAATAATAATAATAATAATAATAATAATAATAATAATAATAATAATAATAATAATAATGATGATAATAATAATGATGATGATGATGATGATGAATTATACTACATCTATATCTAAAATATTAGCATGTCTAAATATTATATCTAAAATACAATGTCTATATCTGGCACGAAGTTACAAAAAGCTCTTAAAATGAAAACATACCATGGAAATTCAAAAAATGCAATTGATAATACTATGAAAAAAATGCAATTGACAGCAGTGAAGTAAAAAACACTTTGAAAAGAATTTGTCTAAATGAAATCTGTACAATAAATGAAAGTGCAAACTTATCACAAAACATGTTATTGGATAAGATCGAATGAGATTGCAGGGTTTATTTGACAGGATCACAAGGTTAGACATTTATCATGAATGTGAAAAGGCATAGCAGGTCTTTTACATTGCAGGTCTAATATGTAAGTACCTAGAAAACTAACTCATATGCTCTTCAGCTTGCTGAATGTTAGACTATTAAGTCCACTATTGTAAAGTCACACCCTAAATGGACTGAATGTAAGAAAAGTAGACCTGTTTACATTATAAGGACTATGTCCAACTCATTTTAAAAAAGTGCAACAACATTTTTTTCTATTGTGAAAGTATTGCAAACATTAAAATATATAGGAGAACTGCAATTAGACATAATATTGAAGTATTTCAAGAAAAATGTTATCTGTTGCAGAAATTAAAAATCAACATCATAAAATATCATGTAAACAAAAAAATGGATCAGCATTTCTATATATGGACATACTTTTGGTTCACATATCGATTTGTATAGTCATCACAAAACTTTTTCTAGAATATTTATTTTCTTTCTTTTTTTCTTTTCTTTTTTTTTTTTTTAGGAATTTAATTGGTCTTATTCATTTCTCAGTGGTTGTTTATTATTAATTCCTGATAATAATATTCAGGCTTTCTTATTATATTACAATTGAAAGTTCATGTGATTCTCAATCAGATTATTAAAAAAAAATCTGGTTTCTCTGTCATAGCTAAATTCTGAAGTTTTCACAATTAAACAAGATTATACTTCAAAGTAAAATGTAGTTTGCTGGAGACAAAAATCTTTCTGTCGTCTTTCTTCCTGGCATATTCTATATTCAATACTATAATGCCTGAATTCTAGAAAACAGTGCACATAAAATGAGATTAAAAATCTTAATTTTGGATATCTTGGAAGTAAAACTTTATGCATTGTACGCTAAAAAGAATGTTTTTGTTCTGGATTTACTTAACTGTAATCTTTCAGCTTCCTTCTAAAATTTCATTATAAAACTTTTACCCTTTAGCAAATTTTGTTTAAATTTAAAATATGTTCTGAAAGCAAACGAATAAACAAATAAGTTGATTTATAAAAATGAATAACTTAAATAACTTTTAAATTCGGAAAATTGTTTTAAGAACTTTAAATCATTTTAAAATTACATTTTTGTTCGAAGTAGACAAGTAAAAAAAAAAAAATTCTTGAATAATTTAGAAAATGGACAATTTTTAATAAACTAATATATCTGAAAGTTTACTGTTACAAAACTTGAAAATTGTTTAAGAGCTTGTCATTAGCTGAATCGGAAAAAGAAAACACTACTGAATGAGAATTGTTTTATATTATTAAAGACTGATTTTTTCGATTTTGTAACATTTCATTCTGCTTCAAAAGTTTGTTATCATCCATAAAATAATCAGGATCCATTGTTAACCAGCATCATTAAATTACATGCATTCATCTTTTTATATAAAATGTTCCTATAGTTAAAATACTTTGACAATCCAACGATTCTATCATGCCAAAAGAAAAATGATTCAAACCTATTAATTTTTTATTTACTTGTAAAATGTCTGTGTAATCAAGCAACTTTTTCTATTGTTATTATGAACTTTACATTTTTATTAATGACTTTTTAATTTTTTTATCAATTTTTTAATTACTTATAATAATTATATTTATAAAGAGCATACTCATTTCTTAAAGTAATATATATTAAGGCTACAACCTTAAAACTATGTGTCTGAAAAAACGACAGTAGAGACCTCTGCAAATCTTTAACACAAGATCTTGTTAAATAAATTTGTGTTAAAGATTTACAGAGGTCCCTACTGTCGTTTTTTCAGGCACAAAGTTTTAAGGTTGTAGCCTTAATATATATTATTTTAATTACTTGTACAAATTTTTTTTTTCATTTTTCCTCTAAGAAAATATAAAAGTATAATAAATATTAATTATATATAAAATATTTTATTATGTCTTAAATTTATTTTATGTTTGACTTAAACAATAAGTCAGTTTATTTATTCTACACATAAAAAAGTTTTTCATATGTGCATTTTCATGTTAATGTTTTAAATTTAAGCCAAAATAAATTTTTAGCTAAAAAAAAAAAAAAGATAATAATTTCTCAAAATATTATTAATCATTTAATACATTGACATTTTCTATTGTTAACCCTAGTGGCAGTTTCTATCAAACTTCAACACATAATTTTAGTGTTAAACAGTAATTCTATTTTAGAATTCAATAAATTCGACTTGATTCATTAGAAATATAACTTTATAAATGGGAAAATTCTATAAAATCATAGTTGAGTTTTACAAATATTGAAAAACTAGTAATAAACAGAAATATAATAAAAATAAAGAATGTGTTTCTATCATTGAATGGTGAACAAAAATAGTCAATCAAGCTGAATCTAAAAAATTAACAAAATTTTCTTTAACTAAAATTTTTTTTAAAATATGATAATCTCTGATAAATCTATAAAATTCTGCTTTAAAATATGAAAATTACTGTATAATATTTAGAATATCTCAAAAGATTCTAACATAATATCATTAATGATATTTAGCAATCACTTTCACAATGTATGATCAAATGTAAATATAAAGATGTTTTTCTATTCACTTTACATTCATTGATTTCTTTCTAAATACTAATGTTCATGAAGTTTTTCAATTCACTACATGTTAATATTACAAAGTATTAGAAACTATGTAATATTCAACTTATGTGCAAAAGATAAGATGGCCACTTTTATTTTTTTAAAAGTCTTCATATTAAGCTTTTGTTTGAGAGTATCCTCAGTACTCATGACATTGTTGAGCTATTATAAAAACATTATACCCCATGTGCTTAAGGTGTAAATCTCTTTTGTTTAAATTACATACAATCTTTATAAATAAAATCAGTATTACATAGTTTTTAATAATTCATAATATTAACATGTAGGAAATTGAAACATTTTGAAAACATTAATATATAGAAAAAAATTAATGGATGTAAAGTGAATAAACATTTTCACACTCTCAAACTAAGATGCTTTAGGTTTCCCTATATAATTAAATTTATGTCCAAAAGATAAGATGGCCACCCTTACCTTTTAAAATTATCTATTTTGTGATTTGGTTTAAGAATATCCTTAGTACTCAGGACATAACTGAGTTGTTATAACAACATTACACATGTGCTTATAGTGTAAATCCTTCCTGTTTAAATTACATATGATCTCTGCACTAGTAAATAAAATTGAATATTACATAATTTCTAATAGTTTTTAATATTAACATGTAAACTGAGAAAAATTTCACGAGCATTAATATATAGAAAAATTAATGGATGTAAAATTAATAAAGAAACATTTTCACACTCTCAAAATTAGATGCTTTAGATTGGTCAATATAATTAAATTTGTGTACAAAAGATTACCCACTCTTATCTTTTCAAAAATTTATAACTTGTGCTTTGGTATAAGAGTATCCACAGTTCTTGAGACATCATTGAGCTATTATAACAATTTTACTTTAGGAAATAAATCCATTCTGTTTAAATTGTGTATGATCTCTGCACTAGTAAATAAAACTGAATATTACATAGGTTCTAATAGTTTGTAATATTGATATAGTAAATATTAAAAAATTTTGTGAATGCTAATATATAAAAAAAATTATGAATGTAAAGTGAATAAAAAACATCTTCACATTTTCAAACTAAGACACTTTTATTTGCCCAATATAACTAAATTTAGGTACAAAAAATAAAATGGCTGCTCTTATCTTTTCAAAAGAACTTACCTTGTTATTTGGTTTGAGAGTATCCTCACTACTCAAGACATCATTAAACTATTATAACAATATTCTAGTACTTGTCCTTGGGGTGTAAATCCCTTCAGTTTAAAGTTTATTTAAGTGATTCCTCAAAAAAAACATAAGCCTACTTTTACAAACAATTGAGAATTATCCTATCTAAATATTTACATTTTTCAGAGTATTTCATCATTTATAATTTACTGACAATGCATTAATATAATCACTAACATTAACCAACCCCTTATTTTAAGTGATGACCTGTGTCAGAAATCTAGACATTTTTGTGTGTCTTTCACCCTCTACTGAGAAATTTTGCTTAGATTTTCTCTTTTTTGCAGCTTTAAAATGCATAGGTTTTTTTCTAATATTTTAATTTTAAAAAAATTCAAAAGATGCCAGGATAATTGAATAAGCAGGGATTTCAAACTTTCTGAAACCATATGTTAATGGGTGATCATTGTATATTTGGTGATCTCA
Source organism: Epiperipatus broadwayi (assembly GCA_028023455.1). Taxonomy (NCBI): domain Eukaryota; kingdom Metazoa; phylum Onychophora; class Udeonychophora; order Euonychophora; family Peripatidae; genus Epiperipatus; species Epiperipatus broadwayi. The sequence continues at coordinate 1,402,816 of JAQFVV010006397.1, forward strand.
AACTTTGTGAGATTACTTCAAGAAAATATTATGATGGTCTAAAAACTTGATTTTTTGGAAAGTTTATAATTATTTTTGTATCATAATTGTGTAATAATTATTAAAAATCAAAATATACATTATTAGATATTTATTTTTTACAGAAATGTTTTATTTTTAAATATAAAATAATATATTATTCTGTGTAATGCTACCATAGAGATTACAGTTGTGGGAAATACAACTGTCTAGAAATATTATTTCTAAACAGTCTGTTACAATATTTAACAATATCATAAGAATTATGAAAAAAATGTAAACTTTTAAAGCATAAATTGATAGATTTACTAGATATTAATTATAATTCATTCAGATTTTTAAATCAAACATCAAACAACAAGATTTTGTTTATTTTGCAAATTGAATCTATTCCACCTAAAATATGATGATGAAACAGTACTTTGTTGTGGAATTTCTGTTGTACTTTCAATTTTTTACCAATAGTTAAATTGCTTTTATGAAAGGTAAATAATGAGTTTGACCATTGCATTATTCATTCCTTATAAGAAGTTCAAACAATGTTAAAGTTAAAATTTAAGAATATTAAAAGCATTTGAAAATATCTTGATAACATATTATCTATATATATAAACTAGTCACAGTCTGATTAATAGACAAGAATATTTCATATTTTTTCTAAATTTTGTCAAACATAGAAAAGAAGAATGAACAATTTAACCTCATTATTTTTTGTATGGAATTTCTGTTAAACTTTCAATTTTTTTTACCAACAGTTGAACTGTTTTTATATAAGGCAAATAATGAGTTTGTTCATCACATTATTTACATTGTTCATTGATTATAAGAAGATTAAATAATGCTAAAATTTAATTAATAGTTAAAATTTAAGAATGTTAAAAGCATTTAGAAAATAAAAATATTGATAAGAGAGTTTCAGATTTACCTAAATGTATGTAATATGTACTTATTAGCTATTATATAAAAATTATTGTGGCAAATAAAATCAAACATCATAAAAAATATTATATAGTGTTCTTCAGTTCTCATGCTTAGTCACTGATATATATGTATATTTTATCTTTATTGTCAAAAGGAAGTTGCCTTGACAACAGTTTGAAATTGTTGGTTGTTATTGATATTGGGATTGTCTAAATGTTGACTGGCTTTTAATGAGATTGATATATATATATTGTAATATTTGTCACATTCATTTAGGCCTTCTATTATACACTAGAATGGGTGAGTTAATCAAGCTATGAAGAAGAAAAATATTTCATTTATATTTCTAAAAACATAGCTATATTTTCTGATTAACTGGCCTGATAATTATTACAATTTGAATTGCTGGCAGAATCAGTTTTTAATTTTTAAAGGAGGGCACCAAAGCCATTCAATTCACAGATTCTGCATCAAATACATCATAACTTACAAGCAAATAATTTAAAAGATTGGGAATTATAATTTCCTATAACTTAATTTATTTCAGAGAATATTTCATCCAGGACTTAATTAATAAATATTGGCAAAGGTAAATTATACATTTAAGTTTTAATAAACTAACATTAATAATGCACAATGAAGTTAATATTAAAGGTAAATATTTTATTAATAACAAATTAGAATATTTAAACGGTAAATTATTAAATAAAATTGTAAAGCATATACATACTACTCCAGATAATATTAAATTAAAATAGTTCTTATAGGGGTGTTAGAAGTTTCATATTTAAAGTTAATGTCCCCATCAGTATTATAAGCTTATAACTAACATTAGTTGTGAACATTTTTGGTCACAAATTAGGATATAAATAATCTTACCTGTAAGCATAGTGAGTTTATGTAGATTGTTGATTACCATGCATGGTTTTTCATGGCCATTGGTTTTAAACTGTTCTTGGTCCATCCTACAAAGCTTTTGGAGTTGACATCTTCATGATGAACAATCTCTGCAAAAGCTTGCATGATGAATTATTTCAGCAGAGTGGTCCTTGATCTTTCATGAATCAGGACCAGCCAAAAGAAAAACAGACAAGACCTTGTTTGAAGTTTTTCTGCCCTTTTTATAGCCTTGGGTCAGTTTTTAGACTTCTGTGCATAAACTTTTTTGTTTTACTTTCAGAATATAAGATAATAATCTTGTACACTATTTCTTATATTCGGCTACAAAGTTCTTTTTTTTTTTGTCAAGCGTTGATAGACGAGAGGTCATCGCAACCACCTTGTAAGCAAGTAGTTGGTTTCAGACGGTTGTGGGTTCGCCTGCCGGTCAATGCTATGACATATGAAAAAAAAAGTTTTTTTTTAATATAAATTCCTTCCCTCATCTTTAATTAGCTTTAAGAAGAATATTTTACTGATTGTAATTTTTTACTTTAGAAATTTTTTTTTGTTTGTTTATCTGGATTAGTAATCTGTGTGTCTTTTTTATTTCTTCTAATTCCAACTTTAATTAAATTACATAGATAAATATGAAACAAAAATTAACTTTCACTGTACAGTTTTAAAAAAAAAAATTATACTAATTAAAAAAAGAAAATTAAATGGTGTCATTTAAAAGATTTTTACTTTTTTTTTACATATTACCAAATGCTAAATATATTTGTAACAAATATAAACAGTTCAATATATATATAAGAAATGATCTTTAATATCAGTGAAACTCATTTAATCAAAGTATACTTGAAGCTAATAAAATCTATTTATTAAAGATTAATTGTGTTAATAATAATAAATAACATATTAACAGTGCTAATAAATATTTGTAATAATAATTATAAAAACACAGATATACTTTCAGTTATTCATAATCATTTTTAATTAAAAATCAAATTTATTAGTCATCAAATTTAAAAGGTTGCCAGAAGAAAATACGTATATGAATAACTGAAAGCACTTTTGGGTTTTCATAATTATTATAATGAATATTTATTAGCACTCCAGGAACTGTATTGTTTTATTTATTATTATTAAAATTATTAATCTGTACCGGAATATTTTATATGATAAACATAAATATAATTTTAAAAATGCTTAGAATTTTTTTTTTATCACTTACGAGACTTGTAATCAAAAATTGACCTAGACGGCAAGTTTGAATTAGGAAATTCAGTATTACTATCCAGTCTCAACATGCCTGAAGTCACTTCAAAATAATACCACATCTATATATAACAAATTATACATAACGCTGCAATCTTTTAAAAAATTATATCAGAATACTTAATATGAATATTATTTAATTAACCTGTAAATATTTATAAACTTGAACTTTCCCTTGATTCTCTTCATGAAGTAGAGACTCAAAGAATTAACATCATACTTCCAGATTTTTAGAAAGTTAGGAAATAAAACCAATGCATGGTTGGTGAAATTATTCAAAAACATTATTCATATAGAAACTATTCTAAAAATTTGACAGAAAAATAAAATGTGGCAGTCTTGAAACCAAATAAACCTAGTAATAATTCAGAAAAATATTGCCCAACAGCATTATCATGTGTTTTTCCTACAAGTTTTATTTTAAAAATAATCATATAACAGAATGTTTCCAATAGTTAAAACAATCTGAATTTAGGCTAGGAAAAAACTGCTGTGAACAAAGTTTTGTGTTAATAATTCATATCAACGAAAACTTTCAAAATAAATATTAATAATTGATATTATCTTTATCAATTTATTAATCTCAGGTTATGAAATTTTTTTTAAAAAAAAAAGATCTTCTTTTGACAGTTTCTAAAATTTTTAAATTCATTAAAACTATTAATTTACTTGACAAATTTCTTTATAGTAAGAAAATTCAAATGACACTAAATAGTAATCATAGTAATTATAAAATCTTGTACTACAGACTTCCATAGGGTTTGGTTCTGTTACCTATTTTGTTTAATATATCCTTCAATCAAAGTACCATCTGTCTACCTCCAGATGATAGAGAACCTCCTGTATAATAGGGAAGTGTTTTTGTCTCTGGATGGGAGGGTGTCCCCAGGATTTAAGCCTGTTGTTTCTATTCCTCAGGGCTCTCCTCTGAGTGCACTCCTTTTCACTGCCTATGTGAATCCCCTTCTGCTAGGCATTGAGACATCTCTTAAAGGGATATCCATACCTTTACTAAGAGAGAGGGTCCATCATGTCTCCTATATGGATGATGTGGTGGTTTTTCTTGCTTCATGGGAGGAGCTTGCTGGACTAGAGAAGCTCTTGGATCAATTCGAATGTGAATTTGGTCTAAGAGTCAACAAGGAAAAGTCGGCAATCTGGTCAATTATGACTGACAAGCAAATTCCTGGCATATTTAAGGCTCCACCTCAGAAGTTCCTGGGTTTTCAGCTAGCGGCCTCCCCAACTAAAATGAGGAAGGAAATTGAAAACGATTTAATGACTAAGATAACAAAATTTATTGGATCGTTGGAGAAGATTTATTTGTTTTGTTCAGGAAAATCGCACTGATGAATGTTGTCATGATCCCCAAGATTACATACTTCCTTGCAGGCTTCTCACTGATGAAAGCCTTTATAAGGAATGTTGAAACCCAATGTAGGAAGCTGTGTTGCGGGGGAAAAGCTCCTGTCATCAGCCTGTGCCTCCTACAGAAACCTAAACAGATGAATGGCATAGGACTACACTCAATCAAAATTTTATTAATACAGTGTTTTCATAATGTACTTACCAGATTATTTATGAAAAATCCAGGTATGGAAGGGCCAATATTCCCAGAAGAAATAACTCCTACTGATAGGCCACCTCCCAAAAGTGGAAGGCTTTGGATTCAAAAGCAAATCTCTATAGTATTTAACCATCTAAAAATGAAGCCAGGAACAATGTTTAATAACAAACTAAACTACTGGTACACATATGATCTTATGTATCTGGAAGAAACTAAAATTGGCAATATTCTTTCGATTGGAATATCGAGGTTCTCCAGGTTGACCAAACGTCTAAAATTGGAACCGAGGTTTGTTGATTTTTTAATCAAGGTTAACCTTGGGGCCTTGCCTACTGCTGACTTCCTACATAGTAAAAGGAATTATAATCTGGACCCTATATGTGCACTATGTAGGCAAAGTGATGAGACAATGACACATATATTGGAGGAGTGTCAAATTTGGAATAGCATGAGAAACACTTTTAAATATTTCATTAAAAACAAAGAATTAGCTTGTGTAAATTTGACTAAGGCCTTCAAGAGTGGACATTTTGGGGTCATAAGATTGGCAACATTTATAAATTTTTCCATTTGGTCTTTGAGAAATAAGACTATCTTCGAGAGTGGAGAAGAATATGACATGATGAAAATGTCTTTACAATTACTAAAAAGAATTAAAGAATTAGACCAAAAATTTTCTCAGAATTGAACATTCAACCAGACCTGGGTCCTAATAAATCTAAAACAAAATGTAGTACCAATGATGAAAAGAATATAAAGTCTTAATGTAATTGACATGAAAATAATTGTTTTTTTTTTGTTTATATATATATAAGTGTAACCTCTGATTGTGTTGACTGGTCTCCTTTGAGATTGATATGTAATTGTCCTTCCTTTTGTAAATGATTCTTATGGTTTGTGAATAAAATTTCCTTTTGAAAGATAATGCAGAAAATTAATTTAAACTGATGATAATTCTTTGATTTCTCAAAAGAAATCCTTTACTAAAACAAAAAAGTCTCTCATTAAGTACATGAAAAGATTAGAAATCTTTTTCAAAGACCATTATCTTATTTTTAATCCAATGAAAATAATATTCTCAATTTGTTTAATTTAAAGAACAAGAAATCATATTGTAATCAGAATATAGCTTTTGGAAATAATATCTTAAAATGCAATGCTACACCATATTATTTAGGAATAACTTTGGACTATAGCCTAATTAATTTTCCTAATTTAACAAAAGTTAGATTAAGATTAATTTCTAGCTATAATTCCCTTAGAAAACTAGCTTGTATGACTTCAGATTGTAATACAAATATTTTGACAGTTTTCTTAGCATTAGCATGTGTTACTGGTGACTATTATGCTGATATTTGGAGAAAATGTTCCCATTGTAAACTTCTGGATATTCAAATATTATGTTGAAAAATATAACTGATAGATTCAGGACTATTTCCTTGTGATGACATCACTTTCATTTGCACATTTCTCCAACAGATATTGAAAAAAAATATTGCTACTCAAAAATGTATAAAAAGATGTTAAACAGATCATATTTGTCAATAATTCAAAGTATAATTTCACTACCTAAGACTAGTTTCAAATTAGGATTTCATTTTTGGATGCTTAACCTAGAATTTACTATTGAAAAATTATGGCATAAAAAATAAAATTCATGTGATGTTCCAAACAAATGTATTTTTCCAGACCAAACAATTTGGTATTCATAGATGCATCTACAATATTATCAGCAGATTCACAGCAACCTATGATCATTATACACATTTATTTATGTAAATATAGACAAACCCTAACTATTAACCATATAGTCAATGACTGTTAAATCTATAGCTATAGTTGCAGAATGGAAAAACTTAATAAAGCCCCTTGTAAATCTATTTTGTGAAGTAGAATCTCTGCAGGTTCTTTTATTACATTTTATTAAAAGTTAAGTTGACAAAAAAATTAGTATGATGAATGATAATAATACTCTGCCATTGACTATTACAAATGTTAATCTTCTTAATGTATCTTAATGATCTAAAGCTTTAATCACTGATAATATTTAAATCCAGCTTGTTTTTTAATTGATTTAAATCCAATATTCACTGTAGAAGAGTTTGTAATTATCTTGATAAAGATTTTGTACAGAATTAATAAAATATTCACAGATGTATAATTTATTATATTTTTTATCATATTTCTTAAATATCAGTGTAACTATTGCCGTCTTTCAATTATCTTATACATCATTATTATTTAGTTAATTACTATATAGTTTTACCAAACTATTTCTTCAGCTACATCTTTTAAGATCACTTTCTAGAAATTTTCCTTTATTCATATACTTTATTGCACGTCTTACTTCATTTAATACTCTTAATAATTTACACATATTATCTGTAAAACATAATTAATTTTCTTGTTATTTATTACTATATAACTTTTTGTAAAAATGTGTCTTTTTTAAAAAATAACATTTTGATTTTTCTTTCTTATTGCTGAAATAATTTTTCTTTCAATATCAAGATGTTTTATACTTATAAAACTTATTCTCTTCCACAGATTTTCTTGCCAATTTATATATATATTTATTTATTTATATTATTATGAACTTTTTTTTTTGCATCATTTTACAGAACTTCAGACATTTAATTTTTCTTAATGGATCATTTTAAAATATTTTCATAATCGTTCTTTTCTTCAAAAATTTTTTCTCAATGGAAGATTTACTGGTGAATTACATTTTTATACCAGATATTTTTATCGTCATTATTAATAAAACATCCAACATTTTTTAATTATTTTTAATTACATTGGAATCATATTTAAGTCAATATTTAAAATAATTAGTAAGCTCTAACTTAAATTCATTACAAGGTTTCTGAATGTAAGGAATATTAACTATATAACGTTTTTAATGGTTTTTGTCTTTCTAATTTTGCACTAACATGAATATTACATCTTACTAATTAATATTCATTCTAATTGCAAATCTATTAAGAGCATTATAATCTTAAAATACATAGTAAATCAAAATATAATCCAATTCTACTGTATATTCATAGATGCTTCCATGCCTATTATTGTTAAACATTTTTCTCAAGGAGAGAATTCTAAAAAAAATTTTTTTTTCCTGTAAATCCATAAGTCTTCGTCACTCTCATTTTCTTAAGCATAGTTGAGATTATTCATAGCACTTTCATCTTTTATTTATTTTTTTATTTTATAATTAAAGTCTGCCATAACTATTTTAGCATGTTTGGTATATGATCAAATCATTTTGTATATCTATTTTAAAATTCTTTACTTTTTTTAGTTAAAACCTATGGAGGCATAAACCTGTATTATTTGCACTTGATAACTTTCATTACATTGATCTATCTGATTATCATCAATTTCCAAAATGTTGCTCTTCCACTTTTTATTAAAATAAATTCCACTCTATTTATGATTCCAATATTTCTGTCTTAATAATAAAGTATCTGTCCATTTCTTTTTCAAATCAGTTGAATCTTTCTTTTTCTTTTCTAACTTCATAAAGTCTAACAGTAGTCCACTTAACATTACATGATTCTTAACAATTCAAGAAAGTTAAAAGCGATTTGTAATTGTAGGTAGTTAAATAAAAGGTCATCAATAAATAACAATCTGGATTCATAATCAGGAGATTCTTAGCATCTTCTGATTTTGGAAACAACTTCTGCCAGTGCCTTTATAACTTTTTGAAAATAAAAACTAAAATTTTGTTTTATCTGTCATGATTACAAATATCTTTTAAAAAAATAGATTATTTACCTATTTTGCCTTCAACAAAACTCAGGCGATATTTCATTCAACAACTGGTCATGCACCTAAGAAGAAAGACTATTGTGTTTCTTGATATTGAGTCCATTGATAAAAATTTAATAAATTCTCCAGGTGCTAGTTACTGAGCATCCCATTAATGTTTTTTAACATTTAAACAATCAACGGCTGCAAAGATAAATACATATGCAATGATATTAGAAATTTGCCCTGCTTGGTTTTTTAAGACCTCAAAGAAAAATCAAAGAATCTTCTTTTAGTTAACAAATTTTTGTCACTCCAAACACTCCAACTTTTAGAGATAATATTTTATATAAATATATAATAAAATTGTTAAATTTATTTATCACGGTCGCAAATAATCTTATTATACATATGTATATAAATACACATGTGGTGAGTATAATTTTTATATATGTTCTTACCTCACTTAAATATCCTGAATAAGAGCCTTCCTTATCCAAAATAGTTTGAAAACTGGTTTGAAAGAAAGAAGGGATTTCTGGAACTTTAAGAACATTTCCTCTGTTCTCGCATAAAACACCTGGCGCTGTCTGCAAGAAGTTAAAAAATGATATCCCAGTAAAATTCTTATAAAAAGCATGTATTATAAAATAAATTAAAATATAAAAATGTGATTGTATTTCAAAAATAAAGCTAATTGTATTGCGCTTTGTCCTAAGGATATCTAATGTCATTCAGGTAAGCGATAAATATAAAATAACAACATGTACTGGAATTATTTAATAATAATAATGTAAAAGAATTAATAACTTGACACTTCATAAATTCAAATAAGCTACAAGTTATCCTGGAGTGGAAATAGATTTTAGTCACATAACGAAAAACACATTATACGTTTCCAATTTAAAGTCAACATACTCGTACATATATTAGCAAATACAATAGACCTTTTAGAGACAACCATCTTTCAGTAATTTAAATGTCTTTAGCAAAGATTTTTTTTTTCCGTATACAGAAATCTTTAATTAAAGTTGCATTTGAGGGTTTTCATAACATAGACAATTTACACTTTTACTTAACCATAGTTCAGCTATTACTTCTCACTTGCGATTTGTTAACTTTGGTTAATTATCTTTATTATCTTTTTTTTTAATAACCATTTTATCCGACAATACTTTTTTCCCATCTTCACTTCATCTGTGTGGAGAATCGTATTTATTTACTTTGCTAATTTGTATATATATGTTTTATTTGCATACATATTTTACTTAATTCAATTTGCTATTGTGACGGTCTCTTTATAGATTTGCTAGAATTGTTTTGAAAAGGAAAATAATTTATAAGTGAAAATTTATATGCATTTACAAAAATAAATCATGGTTATTTACGCGTATATTTTATTCGCACAGACATATTGTCAGTTTGTTTTCTTTATTCTTTATTCTGGTAATTCATTTGTTCCAAAAAACCATTAAGAAATATTGCACATAAACTGAATTTCCTTGTATAAGACAGAACTTTTTTAAAAATACTGCCACTTGTGATCAATTGCTAATACAGAATTCGGAGTCTCTTCCAGTTATTGTAATAATCCAGTACTGATTTTATTACATATATCCAGTACTGATTTTATTACATATATGCTAAACATTAGATTCAATCAAAGCCTTTTTTTCTGGAGATATCATTACTAAATCTACATAATATAAAAAAAACCTTTTTCTTGTAAACTAATTTATATATTCATGAAAACAATAAATTATAACATAAATATACTGAAAAAAAATAAGATTGATTCCACGAATAACTTTTGTTCTCAAATGTTTGCACAAGATAGGAGTTAACTATCAAAACACTTTGCAGACTGATGAATTGATCATACAGTTTACAGTTTAAAATGGTAGTTGAATTTTAAAAAATAAATTGTATCCAAACAAATCGATAATAAACTTAAGGAGTTGCTATTCATATTGAATTTCATCAGCTAATAAAAGATTAAAAATATTACATTTTAATTTCTAGATTGTCATATTACTGACATATGGAATTATTTTAAGGAAATTTAATCTGTTCTTAGCTTTATTAAAATGAGAAATACTATTTATATTAATAATATTTACATTCTTAACCATTTGATTAAAAGAAAATTAATTGTTATGTGGTAGCATAATTAATTGAATATGGAGCTTCAAAAGCACTATAGAAATTTAAAGACTTTTTTTGGTGAATTAAATTTTCACAGATCATAGTATTTGTTGATTGTGGTTACTTTAGATATTTTTCATATCTTGAAAATAATATATGAATCTGAAAAATAATATAATTTCATGACATCAGTGGATGATACATACTTATAAAATATTTAAAAAGATAAAAAACTTTGATGACATTTCATCAAATTATTACATAGAAATTTAGATGAGTGTTATTAATGATATATCCATCAAATAACTTTGTATATGGGAAAAGATATTCAGTTTATTAAAAATTAAAACAGCACTTTATGGTCTTTAAAATAGAAAGAGTATAGTTATTAATAATATACTTTGAGAACTTTTAAAACATGCTCTAGCTTCAAAACTATTGGAAATTTTAAAAACAGATCCCTATATTGTTCATAGAATCTGATGGAGAATTATATTATTATAATGTTTAAAAATAAAAGAAATAATACAACTGCAGTTATTATGCTATAATATTATTGTTATTCACTACAACAAATATGCTTTCAAATATTCTATCAATAGATTTCAGTCAGTAATGAAATAATAGTGTAAATTATTTTAAAAAAAGATAACTATATAGATATGGCATGTATAGCTTTTAATAATTTGGCAAAGTCATCTGATGCATTTAATTGGTAAATTTTGACAATATTTAAAATTATCTGGATGTCCAATGAAGTTTACAGTCTTATCTGACTTGTAGGAAGTATTATTACTGATGATAAACAATCTGAAATAATTGAAATTAAAGCAAGTGTTGAACAAGATGAACTTCAGTCTTATTTTCTATTTTACAATAGTGTTCTTGAGCTCACCTCCTTATTTCATGAATTACATCAACGTGCATATAGATTTGGTTGAATAATTCTTAATATGAACTGTCTAAAATCAAAAATATAAAAACTTACTTTAGTTGTATTTTTATATTGGACTATTTTAATCATCTAATAGGAGTATTGAATGTCTTTAGAAAACTTTTAACTTTATTTAAATATTCCAAATACATCCAACTGTCATTAATAGCACATCAAACAGGTTGGTATAGGCTGAACAGTGACAGTACTAACATGGGATTCAAACCTGGACTCTTAGATTCTTGAGTATTGAATTTTAAGGTAACACTCTAATCAACTGTTACCTTAAAATTCAATACTCAAGAATCTAAGGATCCAGGTTCAAATCCCATGCTAGTACTGTCTTTGGTCAGGCTAGCAACACCTGAAGAAGAGGGGAGAATAATATCTCTCAAAACATTGTGCATATATGCTAACCTGTTTGATGTGCTATTATTGACAGTTTAATGTATTTGAAATATTTAAATAAAATAAAAATTTTCTAAATGCATTCAAAACTCATATTAGATGACGGAAATAGTCCAATTAAAAATAGAACTGGAACATCATTATCATAAACCTTCAGGAAAACTTACATTTGTTTCTAGATTAACTTCAAACTGATAGTTATTTTATTCTTTGCAACTCAAAATACAATCTATTAAATGTTTTTAATATGTTGGTTGAAACCTATAATAATTTTAATTTAATAATCAATGTTCAAACAACTCAGTTACTTTATCAGCAGTTATTTTAAATAAATTATCAGTAATTGTTAGTTTGGTTAATTATCCACTTGAAAATCTAAAATAATTTTTAAATCTTGATAAATTTTTAGAAGATTTCGATGTTGAGGTGTAACACAGAAAGGAATTTGTCCTGCTGCATTTAACACTTAAAAGATAAAGCATTTCATCATAGCAATATAACTACTATAACTAAATTTGAAAACTTGATTTTACCTTTGACTTATACTTTGAAGATATTCTGCTAAAACTCTTACCATCAACATGCCTTATCTTTCAATGTCTTTATGAGAAGCTAAAGAAGCTGTAGGAGAGGTCTTTGATGTGACGCAGACTACTGTACTTATTGGCCATTTTAATTTTACCTTATTTATATACTGAGGTGGCATTTTTCCATCTCATAATAGAATAGTAAATATTTATACTTATATCTATTTTTATAATATTTGTATGTAAAATTTATTTAATTAATTAATAAAATATCATAAATAGACAGGTAATGCTAAATACATATATATATAGTTATCAAGATCTATTTGAAAATTTTAATTATACTTCGGGTATGTTAATGGTTGTATGGGGAGTGACAGAAATAAGATACGTGTCATTGTAAAAAAAAAATAAGTTAAGGAAAGAATGTAAGAAATTTTTATAAAATTTGAATGAGTTGATTACGCATAAAAATTTATCAATAATTTGATAAAACCCAAACAAGGAAATTTGACCTGGAGCCATAATAACAACAGAAAATATTTTCATGCAACATGACATTTATAAATGTTCCTAAAGTTAGAACTAAAGTGTAAAAATTTTAATAAGAAAATGCCAAGTGAAAGAAGGAGCGGGATGTTTAGAATTTTTCAAAAGACATTCTTTTTATCTTGTTTCAAGAAGCTTTGCCATGTTTTCTGGCTAGATCAACTACGATTTCTCCCAGGGAATGCTGTTCTCATGGCCATCTCTATATTTTCAGGAGCTTAACACTGCATCTAGTGCCCAAATGATGAAGAACCCAACAGTGAGCTAGTCAGAGAATTATGTCCATGTTCAGTGTGGACTTTTGAAAATAATAAATCACACGTAATATTAAATGTCCACTAAGAGCATAACCCCTGTTCCAGTTGAATGATTTGAAAACTGGTAAATGAATGCATGAGCTCATGACCTACAATGCATCAGATTTTGCCAAAAGAACAAGAACTCAATTTTAGGACTGGGTAGATATAAACAATGTTATAATGTACAATTAAACTCATTATTTTCTTAAAATAAGACTATCAGTGCAATAATTTAGAAGCAATGAAATGAATCACCTAAATAAATTTTAACATATGTATTATGTAATTTGCTCTTTTGTATATATATAATTCGTTTTATACATATATTTGTTATGTACTTGGATTTTAATATTATTTATTCATTATATAGTTCAATGGAGTAAAATTTGATCTATCCCTTAAGGCATATTAAAGGATAATTATTTTATAGATGAATAGTAAAGATCTCATAGATTTAATAGTTTTTTAAATAAGGTGTGTTGGAGTGACATTTATTACTATTAGTTAATACCATTTTGATATGTGTGTCCAGTCCAGCTTTTAAAATAGGGGTGGAACTTGTTATCAGGTTTAAGTCATTTAATCTCTATATCTAGATTAATTAATTTTGTTAGCTCATGTCCTGCTCTTGGCTTGCATTGATTGGTATCTGATATTTACCTCTTTTATATATCTGATTCAATGTCATTTCAGGCCGTGCACATAAACCTCTCAGGCCTGTTATAATATGTTATGCTACATATAATTTTTATTTAGAGTTTGATTTAGATTTTGTAATAATTGATCGAAAGAGGCTTTAAGTTGACAAAAGGAGTAATTTTTGTGTGTAGAGTTAAAATAATGTTGAATCACTCTATTGAATTGTATTAACAATTATTATTAAGAAAAGCTTTTTTTAAAACTGATACTTATGTTATTATTTACAGTTAATTATTTCCAATTATTAAAATTCATCAACTTAGCATTATCCCTCTGTGATTAGCAGTTTATTTCATTAAAAAAGGATTACTAAAAAATCTTTAACTGTGATGGATCTTTGTGTACATAAATCCATTAGTTGATTGAACTTATATGATTGCTAATAAAAATAAATGACCAGTTTTTTTGAAATGGTTAAATGACTATTCTTTGAGTCAAGTTTTCGGTTTCCCACAGGTGGTACTTGCCAGTGATCTTATAGGTTGCATGCACATCAACTTGTATCACCACAATATATATTATTATATAAAATTGTATTGAATTAACTTATTGAAGAATGCATATCCTTTGTCAACCATCTCGTTAGATTTATTATTTATTATTAAGCATAATCAGAAACTTTGATAATAATAATAATAATAATAATAATAATAATAATAATAATAATAATAATAATAATAATAATAATAATAATAATAATAATGATGATGATGATGATGATGATGATGATGATAACAATAATAATAATCCCAATATAATATCTCTTGGCATTTAATCGATTAAATAAATATATCAAATAGCAATCTTCATTTTTATTTTTTATTACTTTTTTCTTTATGCAAAACATTATTTACTGAATTAAATTTTTATTGAAATGTAATTCATATTTTTTAAACACTAAAAAATTGTTTTATTTTGCTTGTCTTTGTGGTAAATGTATTTATGCTTACTAAATCTATTTTCTAAAGTATATTTTAAGTTTTTAAGTATGATTACCCACGTCAGTCAGTAATCTACACACAATATATTTCTTTTATTTTTGATTTAGGGTATATTTAGTATTAAAAAATTAGTGAACAATATTAACAAAAAGCAAACTCTATTTTCATTTGTTTTATGTTTAGAGAAGATAAATAACGTTGCAAATAATAATAATAATAATAATAATAATAATAATAATAATAATAATAATAATAATAATAATAATATTAGTAATAGTAATAATAATAACAATAACAACAACAACAACGATAATAATAATAATAATAATAATAATAATAATAATAATAACAACAACAATAACAATAATAATAATAATTATTATTATTATTATTATTATTATTATTATTATTACATTTGAGAAGGTAAATATTTTATATCATGAAAAAATAACAGAATGGGTAAGACAATTTATTTTTATGAGTTGTAAGGACAGTTTGTTTAATTGACAAAATAATAAGTAAATTTATACCGTGCATAAAGTATCAACATAATCCTTGTACACTGAAAAATAACACTGTAGTAAATAATACTACTGATGTAATATTTGAAAAGTGTCTTATTATATTCTTAGCAAAAGGCATCATTCTATTAAATTTTATTGCATAATATACAACAGTAAAATTAATGTTATAGATTAATGTTTCTATATATATATATATATATATATATATATATATATATATATATATATATATATATATATATATATACTGTATGCCTCAAGTTATTCTGAAGTTACTGCAATAAATTTGTTACACACATTTATTTTAATTTAATTTTGACATTTGACAGATAAATTTAAGCTATATATTTACTTTGAGAATAAAACATGTTAAAAAAGTTTTTAATTATACACTACAAATTTCATAGTAATGGAAAACATACTTACCATGAAGACATCTGGACTGTCTATATAAGGTTTAAAAAATAAAAATTCATATACATGTTCAAATTCATGAAGACCATTTTCATAAGATATTCCTTTTACAGTGGCACGAACTGGTATTTCTGGTACTGATACTTCTAAACTTTCTGCTGCTGAAGCAATACTCCAGTTTTTATCTATATAACAAGACATATTAATAAAAATCTATAGCAAAAAAATAAATAAATAAATTGGAAAAAGTTTAAAACAGTAAGTTTATTAATAAATGCATATATATATAATGTAGAACAGAGAATTCTATTACTTTACTTATAATGGTAATTTCTATAAGATTAGGTAAGGGTGGATAATGGGTTTTATTATTTCTCCTTTAATTTGTTCAGTTTGTTTTAATTATTTGGAAGGAGAAATTATTATTAAGAGGAATTGTTTACATTTAAAGTTATTTATTAGATATGTTAATGATTGTAGGTTTTTAGTTGACAATGATAAATTGGAAAAGTTGGTCAATGAGTTTAATGGTTTTGATCCTTCTACAAAATATGTTGTAGAAAGAGGAAGGTTATATTTTGTTGAATTAAATTTTTTAGATTTATTAGTGAGTAGAAATGTAGAAAATAGTTCTTTGATATATAGTCATTATGTTAAGAAAATGAGGTAAGATCTATAATTAAACCCGATAGCTATTGATCTGTATCTCATAAAGTAACTGCTTTATGAAATTATTGTTATTGAAATAAGTGACTGAATAATTCTGGTGATATAGCTTTGTTTTAAAAAGGTCAATTTTATAAAGATTATTTTATCGTAATAAGATAAAAGATAAAGAAAAATATGATTTTATTTCTTCACCTTTTAAATTGACTTCTTATAGAATTGTATGTAAAAATAGTAATTTATTTGGAAATAAGAAAATGGCTTGGAAAAAGAGTACTATTTAAAATAATTTATTAAACAATATTTCTGATAGAAAGACTTCCTGGAGTGGTGTATATGATCCCTTGTTTATGTAAAAAGATATATATAGATAGATCAGAGTAGTTTGAGCTTAAATGAAAGAATAAAGCTACATAAAGGTAGGGTTAAAAACAAATATCTCAGTTCTGCTTTATATATCCATAAAAAGATACGGGACATACTATTAGTTTTGATGAGGCTATAGATTGTCTTCTTCAAAAGAAATGAAATATAAAGAAGAATTCAATAATCTTTATTATTAAGAATTTATTATTCTGAAGAAATTAACTCAGTTAAAAGTTATTTTAATATTAAGGTTGTGATGGGTGGACATGGAATTGTGGGTAAGGTTTTGTATAAATTTGTTATATATTTGTCCTTTATACTTGTGAAGTCTTCTTGTAGCAATGAAACCATTGGTTGGGTTTCAGAGTTTATTTTCTTTAACTAGTCTGGGTTAGTTGTGAATTTGAGGTAAATTTGATTATTTTATTGACTAGTTTAGTTTTAGGCTGTTAATATTTATATATATAAAGTAGTTTTGGGGGCTAAACCATGTGTTATTTTTTTATTATTTCCCAACATTTCAATGAAGTAGCATCTGCCATTGTTAAGATTAACTTTTCAAAAAAAATCTTTAGAAATCAAATAGTAATGAGATTAGATATGAGGTAAAAAATGAGATTGAGCTTGAAGTAGTTGAACTTTCATAATATCTGGATTAACAAAATGTTTATTTTCTTCAGTTTCACCAATAATTGGTTTCAAGCTTACATTTTAAAAAAAGATAAAGTAAGTGATCTCCATAAGGCTGGAATACTTTGATCTATTTAAAACAGCTGGTCTTTTTTTAATTATAATAAAACTTTAATAACATAAATATTTACAATTTATACAAGTAATTAAACAAATGATAACCAAAACCCAAAGAATTTGAAATATTCCACTATTAAGACAAAAAGGCTCTAGGCCATTAAACAGCTATCTCCAACTCAAGGAGATTGACCTGTACCAATGTAATAGAAGGAGACTCTTAAGACATCAAGGAAATACAACTCAAAAGGTTGAAGCATGTAACAAACTGTTTGATTAGCCTAAGAGATAAGCCACCCTGTAGAATTCCAACTTTTACTCAAAACAAATGTTTATCTGATAATCTCACATAGAGTTACTCCAGGGCCATCCCAGATTCAATTCATCATCTTCCTTGGTAAGTATCTCTGACATTGATGGAAATAAGTTTCCCAATCATTATAGAGTTTTCTCAGCCAGTTGAATTTCTTGTTATTGAATTTCATAGTACATCTTATATACCATATTGTGTTAAGGATAAGCACAGCTACCTTTGCATTATGGAGGCTTAAATTTCTCAAATTATTGACTAAATGGAAGTTTTAAGTTGCTGATTGGTCTGTGGAACACTCTAGCTCTTATCTGACCAAATG
Organism: Epiperipatus broadwayi; assembly: GCA_028023455.1. NCBI lineage: Eukaryota > Metazoa > Onychophora > Udeonychophora > Euonychophora > Peripatidae > Epiperipatus > Epiperipatus broadwayi. The sequence continues at coordinate 1,421,086 of JAQFVV010006397.1, forward strand.
CCAAACATTCTTTGAATAGATTCTGGAAAGTTTTATCACCAGATTTGCATAGAAAACATATCCGATCCAAGTTTATATGTAGCCTTTCATTTAGAACCTTAGCTGTTGGAAACAAGCCATTCATCAGTTTGAAAACAAATTTCAAGTAGGATTGGGGTGCATATATAGAATGGAACTTTTTCAACACATTTTTTTTATATATGCAACCATGCATTGTCGTGACTTTTAAAATGATTCATTAACTCTTTATATTTAATACCTTCCAAACTAGGCACATTCAGATCATCCTGGAGATCCCTATAAGCAATAAACAGGTTGGTTATAAAAGATCTTTTGTTATATCCAATTTCATTAAAGTAGCTAGCATGATCAACAAAAGGCCCAAAAAATTGACTTTTAAATAAGTTAATAAATGTACTTGCCTTGATGTAAGATACATATAGCCCTGGATCAATCAGGCCAAGACCTCCATTTTCTATTGGAATTTGCAAGGTTGATATTGGGATCCATCTTGAAGCTCTACCCCAGACATATTTCTTTGCAATCTGGTTTATTCTGAGTATTGTTTTGTTATGAAGGGATACCCAGGGTGCATAGTTTGCCAAAATCCCTGAAACAATAGAATTAAAAATTGATGCTCTTGTAATTTCATATAATTTAAGTGAAGAAAATTTACTTATTTTATCTTCAATTTTTGTAATAATTAATTTATTTAAGTAAAAGTTCATCTTTGTCTTGGACATATATAATGGTATGCCCAAAAAAGCAGACAGGAGAGCCATAAAGATAGATGGCATTTTTTTGCTGGTAGCTAATTGCCAGGCTGCAGACTTTATTGGTTGAATAATTGAGCCGGTTTCATAAGTCTCAAATTATACTTTTCCAAATTAGCAAGTATTTTAGCATTATCAAAATCGGGTTTGTGACCAATTGTTAAAAAATGTGAAGTAAAAGTTGATATATTTAACTTCTGATTAAAGGCATTTTTATGTTTATTAATTCTGATATTAATTCATCTACATAGCTTTTCAAGCTCAGTAAACATCTAATTTCATAAATTGCCTAGTACTTGAATTCTGTCTTTAGGATTATGGAAAAAAAATATTTTTTTTTGCTAGTGAAAAAATGAGTCTTTTTTTTATGTGTCATAGCATCGGCCAGGAAGCAAACCCACTAACCTGGGACAACTGCTTGTAAAGTGGCTGAGCTGACCTCTCAACCACCAACACTTCACAATAAAATGAATCTTTATGTTAAAATTGATAGTCTTCTACTGATTTTATCAGTGACATCTTTAATGTAAGGTAAAACATTTTGTTAATGCATATATTATGAATGCTCGACTACATGTTCAATCTCATTCTTTATCTCACACTCAATCTTGTTACTATTTGAGATCTAACAGTTTTTCTTTGAAAAGTTAACCTTGAGAATGGTGAATGCTATTTCGTCAAAAAGTTGGGAAGTAATTAACTATAGCATGGTTTAATACAAAAACTACTGCTTTGCAGCATATAACCATAAAAACATTAAATATAATATATATTTTCTTAAGAAAAATATAATTGTATGTATGTGAATTGATTATAAAAAACAATACTTAAAATTATGGATGTTTTATACTTCAAAATTCAAGCAAATCTCTACATTATATATAAAATATTAAAGTCTATTTTCATTTGTAGTTATTAATGTTTAAAGATTTGACACAATTAAGACTTTTTAGAATTGTTTTTGTGCGTCTTGTATTATAGCAGATTACAATTGAAAAGTTCATTATTTTACATAAATGATACTATTAAAAATAATTTTTATGTAATAAAAAGTTTATCTTCTTTTGTGTAAGTTGCTGAACTAAGTGCTGTGTTATTATATACCTTTTTCCATTATATATATAAAACAAGAAAAACTTAAAAATTGCTACATCGTTTAAGCAATACAGACAGACAGACAGACAGACAGATAGACAGATAGATAGATAGATAGATAGAGAGATAGATAGATAGATAGATAGATAGATAGATAGATAGATAGATAGATAGATAGATAGATAGATAGATAGATAGATAGATAGATAGATAGATAGATAGATAGATAGATAGATAGATAGATAGATAGATAGATAGATAGATAGATAGATAGATAGATAGGTAGATAGGTAGGTAGGTAGGTAGGTAGGTAGATAGAGATAGATAGATAGATAGATAGATAGATAGATAGATAGATAGATAGATAGATAGATAGATAGATAGATAGATAGATAGATAGATAGATAGATAGATAGATAGATAGATAGATAGATAGATAGATAGATAGATAGATAGATAGATAGATAGATAGATAGATAGATAGATAGATAGATAGATAGATAGATAGATAGATAGATAGATAGATAGATAGATAGATAGATAGATTTGTTTGTTAGTAAATTCATTATGAAACGAAAATAACATACAATTTAGTACATACATTGAAAGAAAAGAAAAGTAAGACAAAAAATATATAAAAAATGTTAATTGTTAATGAAAAATAAAAAAATGGTTATTAATGAAAAATGTTACAGCAATAGATAAAAAAAAATTGGAATAGCTTGTGGAAGAAGTGGCTGGGTTAATGTGTAATAGCAGCTGCTTTGGCAGATATTTAATAGTAAATTGTTTAATAAGGAAAAAATGTAAATATATATAGATTTTATATTGTTAGTTAACATACTGATTTTGGTTTTGTATGTTTCTATTACATAAATACTTAAATAATTGAATGACCTTCCCATATTTACACTTATACTCCTAGCTTCCTATGCTTGGCAAACTTATATCACTAAAAACATAGATTTGGTATAATATCAGTAAGCAAAAATCATTACCACAAAATATATTACAATAACATTGTATCAAGTTCTAATTTTTTTTTCCTATTATCAAGCTGAATTCTGTTTTTACTTTAATTTTTTTTTTTTTTTTTTTAAGACAATGTGAAAAAATAAACGAAAAACCAAATGAATTTTAAAATGATAAACATATAAAAAAATATATTAAATGCTTATTGACTATGCACTAAAAAATTGTTTTTTCAACCACAATTGGAGTTTTTTAGATTTAACTTGAAATAAAAGCTAGGGGGAGGGGGGAGTCCAGAAATTAATTAAATCAATCTCTTAAAAAGTAGGAATTGACTTAATTAATTTCTGGACCCACCATGCTTTATTTTAGGTTAAATCTAAAAACTCCAATTGTGGTTAAAGAAACAATTATTTTATTCTTTTTTAATGCACAGTCAATAAAAGTTTAAAAGTACCTAAAATTTAAATTGACTAGACACTTACAGTATATATGTATAGTGAAACCACTTAAGAAAGACTGTTTGTGATCTTAGTGGCAATAATGTGGAAAATGCAGTTGAGACAGCTGAGATCGATCATGTGGACAAAGAAGTGCAACTACTATCTCAAACTTAACTTGCAATTTCCTATATATACAAGTCTTTTGGTATTTCCACATAAGCTAAAACTTTTCTATACTTCAATAATCGATTCATATTTAATAAAATAATAAATAAATTTCTCAGGCTTTTATATGCTTACTCTTAATCTTATTCTATTTTATAATAAAAATCCTTACAAATATATTGTTTCCTGCTATAAGAACTAATTAAGAGTAATTCCATATGTGATTTAAAACTAAGGCCAGCAATTTTAAATACAAAGTTGATTAATTATTTATCTCAGGATTTTATAAAGTAAGAAAATAAATGTATATTGGTATAAAGTGTGTTAATGCATTTTAGGATACGCCAATGTAAAAGGGATTTTTTGTACATCATCTCACCCAATACTTTTATATTTCAGATAGCATTTGTACAGTAATGATTTATTTAATACAAATACATTTTATGTGTAATCTAATATATCAAATATAACCCTTTTTTATATTGCAAATACGCAGTGACGATGCTTCTTTAATAACGACAAAATAGAAATATTAAAAATTGAGAATTACTTTATTATACAATATAATATAAATGATAAAAACTAATAATAACAATAAAAAATGTATAAAATATCTAATAAATATTACTATTTGTTTTCAAAGTCTAATTTGAACTAGGGATATAAAAAGTGTGTTATCAGACAGTGTTGTGAAGATACTAACATTAAATAGGAATAGATATTTATTATTTCAAAAAAAATAATCCTCAGTTTCAATACTGGAGGATAATAATTGTAATCATAAAAGATAAATGTTCAATAGTTGTTCTTAATTAGTTTGTTTACTAACTATTAAATTATTAATTAACCCCATTTAATAATACTTTAGAAGTTTTCATTCTTCTAAGAGAAGCAAGTAAAAATCATTGTTTAGCATACCCAGATAATGTTTATCACATTGGGCTCATTTATTTTGCCTCAAGATTCTTTACTGGATTTATTTTCAGACTTAAACAAAATATAACTAGATAATTAGGATGCTGTGTTACGTATTATATAACATTAAAAAATTAACACTAACATGTAAGAACGATGCATAAAATATTCTTTAAAAATTTACTCTTCTAACCAAGAATGATAATTTCAGTTTAACTTTGAGGGAGAATTTAAGAACCTACAAAACATACAAAAATTGCAATATTGCGCAGTTTTATATAAGTTTAATAGTTACTTACATTTATGCAATCTAAATCTAAGATAAATCACATTCAATATTATTAATAATAATATTAAATAAAATATTACCTGCACATGACATAGTAATATCTGACAAACTTTATTACATTAATAATACTAATACTATCTAACTAAGAAAGAAACAATTATATGAAAATGTATTCGATAATCCTCCAATGGTTGTGTTGATTTAAAATTTATCCCAATAAAATATTGATACTTGCAAAATATTTCGTATTTACAAGCACTTTTAAAATAACAATATCACAGATAATGTAAAGCACAAATAATTTCAATTTGTAATATAATTTTTTCTAGAACAAAACATAAAGATTAATAAATTTCACTTAGCATACTTATTAATTCAAGATAATCTATATTCAACACATTATTCTGTTGTTAAGATTGCTAATAACTTCAATGTTTATCATATTTAAGACTTACCTTGATAATCCATAATTCATGAGTGACATTTTTAATATTTATCTTTTCTAATCCACTATCCATTGAATGTTATTTAAATATTTATCATAGATAGTCTGTAATGCAATTCCTTAACAACTGGACACAAAATCATAGTTTATTCCATGCATCAATTTAATTAATTTAAACAGATTTATAGATTAATTCATGATGTCAATAATTTTGATCACATCTCTGATAAAGCAAAGAGTTTATCATCCATGACAAAGCAATTTTCATTATTTTTTTTATCAAAGTTTATTTCTCTAAGCAACAAGCTTATGGAGGCATATTTGAGTTAAAAAATTATTATTTAATTTTTTTTTCATAATAAAAGATTAAATAAGTTCACAGTACTGAGATGCTTATCTACATTTATTGAAGCAAAACAGCAATTATTTTACCATATTTTTGAAAATAAACATCAGCAACTTGTTTAAAATTAATAAATAAAAATTTCCAAAAAATAACAGCTATTTGCCACTACATCCAATTGAAATATTCAGTGATCTATTGTTGAAGTTGTGAGACAGTATTTCATAAGTCAATTTTTCTATTTCTCCACTAATAGTGCCTGTAGTAAATGAGAGTTCTTGAAATAAAAAATTAATTAATTAATCAGTGATTGTTTTTGTTTTATTTGTTGCTATCCATCTTTTTTCTAGAATGATGAGAAGTCATTTTCTTAAAAAAGGCAACTGCCTAGCTATTTATTTAGCTGATCATCATGTAGCTAGCAAACAAAATTGCTATTTAAATATTTGAACCTATTTAGGTTCTGAATGCATGACAAATTTGTGATGACTATCTGAATTTTCCAAACTTTCACTTCTATATCAGTTATCATATGATGTCTAAATACAAAATATTATTCATGATGCATTGGGGTTTCTTCATTTGACCATGAAATGTTGGAAGAGGTAATCATGGTTATCACTATGCATAATGTTGAATCAATGTGAAAGATCTTTAGAAACACGATTGAAAAATAAAAAGAAAGAAAGAATTTCAATCTTTAATTGTTTCATTCTTATTTCTGAGTTTTAAAATAACTTTACAAATATTTATTTAAAACAAATAAATTATAAAACTATAAAGTTTTCATGCATTTATTTCAATTAATTTTAAGTTAGCCTGTTAATAAATAATTTATTGTTCAATAAATATCCAAGCAAACTAACTCAATCTTTGCTAAATAAAAATCTAAACATATACGCTTCCACACACACACAAAATATAACATGTAAGAACTGTTTGTTCTATCCCTTAGAGTTGTAATATTTGAATTATAATTCTATTCTATAATTTTAGTTTAAAATTATTTGTTTTATGTGTGTAAGCAATTCTTTTTATTTATCCAATTTGATAACATTATTCTGTAAAAAAAAATAACAATGAAATATGAGTGTACATATTTTCTTTATACAAATACAGAAGTCAACTAACAAAATCTGCTTGAAAGGCCATTCCAAAATGCTTTATAAAATTATATATTTCTCATAAACATTAGTATAAGAGACTATTAAGCATAATAATGATTATGTTATACAACTAATGACAGTAGTGAATATATTTGCTTAATTATAAAAATTAAAGCCAATAAAATGTTTACAGTTTTAAATTTATAGTAGCCAATTTACAATGACACTGTATGGTTAAATTATATATATATACATATATCACTAGTAATAAATAAAATACAAAACCACAAAACAATACAGTACTAAATAAAAATCCTAATTTTACCAAAATCCTTACACTATCATGGTTTCATCTACTAAACAAATAGATCTTCTCAAGTAAAAATCAAAATAAAGAAACAACATATATATACAAAACAAACAAATCTTCCCATAATTCATTTCCAAAACCAACTTCCCTTTATATCAAAAGATATTTTCATAAGATTGATAGCCTCGGATTCAAGAAGTTTTATCATTAAAGTTTCCTTTACTCTCCTCTTTAATTCATTATTTTCATAAAAAATAACCATTACATTGTCAAACAATATTTTATGACCTGTATTCAATTCATGAATACATAAAGCTGAGTTATAATACCTGTGTTTAATTCTACTTATAAGAACTTTAATCCTTTCATTAAGACTAAATTTACTCTGACTTACATAAATCTTACCAAAACTACAAGGAATCTTGTAAATAATATAAGGAATAGATTTACTATCAATTGAATGATTTGAACCATTCAGTAAAGAACTCAAATCAGAACTTTACTTACATGCAACCTTCATTCCTCCTAATAAATGACTATTCTTATAAGCCAAATTATAAATTGCTGACTTAAATGGTAAAGACATAAACTCTTTATCCTTACTGACCATAAAATTATTCCTATTAGTGTCATAACTATAAATATTATTATTAAATACATTTCTAATAAATTCGTGAATATAACCTAATTCTACATAATCAGCAGCAAATTGACCTTTTTGAATATCAGCATTATTACTAAAGTTATTAAATCTTATATTTCTACAACAAAAATTCAATAAACATATTTTTTTATAATTTGGTTTATAAGAATAGTCATTTGTTAGAAGAAATAAAGGTTGCATGGAAGAAAGTTTCTGATTTGAATTCTTTACTGAATGGTTCCTGGCATTATTTATAAGATTCTTTGTAGTTGGAGTAAAATTTATATACATCAGAGTAAATTTAGTCTTAATGAAAGGATTAAAGTTCATACAAGTAGAGTTAAACATAGGCATCATAACTCTTTTTTATATATTCATGAATTGAATACAGGTCATAAAAGATTGTTTGATAATGCACTGTTATTTTTTATGAAAAGAATGAATTAAAGAGAAAAGTAAAGGAAACATTGATGATAAAACTTCTTGAATCTGAGGCTATCAAACTTATGAAGACATCTTTTGATATAAAGGGAGGTTAGTTTTTGAAATGAATTATGGGAAGTTTTGTTTGTTTTGTATATATATATGTTGTTTCTTTATTTTAATTTTCACTTGAGAAGGTTTATTTATTTAATAGATGAAACCATGGTCATGTAAGGATTTTGGTAAAATTTGAATTTTTATCTGTTTTATGGTTTTGTCTACTAAATATTATATATACATACTAAATATGATATATACATTAAGAGTTAAAATAATTTTTTAAATGTTATTAATGTTTAAAAAAATTATACTGCCCTCTCATAATTATTACTTAAAACAAATGAACAGTTATTAAACATTTTTCATATTTTTTTATCATTCAGTTCATATTTATTAAACTAGTTGATATACTACAAAGATAATTGTTTCAAATGAATGTCTGGTATAACTTACTTATATATCAATTTTCAAGCAAGTTTATTGAATTTAAATATATTAAATCTCAATTTTAAAATTCCGTTCTAAATTGAAAAAGATCAAAAGTTAACAAACAAATAAACCAATTTTTCAATTTTAATAAAAGCATTTAAAAAAGAATTATGTAAACAATGATGCTTTAGTAATTAGTTAAGTAGGGTAGACACAATTTTAGACCCAGAAAATATATTATCCATTATTTAGACAAAGAACAATACAAAATATAGTGCAGCTTTTAAAGTGCAAGAAATATCATATGATAGATTCAAGTGAATTGCTGATTGATATCAATTCAATTTTTTGAGTATCTATTCACTATTACTATGGTAAAAGTCTATCTTTAATATTTCAAGAAAAAAAAGTTGAGCTGAAATTTATAAATGTCCAAATAATATGCACTTTTAATTAATAGTGAATGCTATGTTAAAGGTGAAAAAAGAAAAAAAAAATTCTGATAGAAAATATAAGCTTGAACATTGAAAATAAATTAGAAGCAAAATTAAACTGTTTTTATGAATTCAGCAAACTATTTTACTGCCAATATTGTAGGCATCCAAACCACTTAATCTATATATAAACATTACTGATTAGAATTGACAGTAATTAAATAGGCTATTTATTTACAGTGTGTTGATGAATAAGTTGTGTAAAAAAATACATGACTAAAATAAATTGTAAAATAGTTCTTAAATTTTTTATATGTAAACTTAAAAGTGAAGCTGAATAAAAAAACCACAAACTTCTCTCATGATATATAAAATGATTTTAAAATAATATAAGAGATGAAGTTGAGATTTTCAGTTGAATTGGTAATAAATACTTTGATCTTTCTTTGAAATAAAAAATGAATTACCAAATGTTTAAAAAAAATTAAGATATCCAAATATATAGTGAAATAATTAAGAAAAAACAACTAAATTAGCATAAATAAATGTTTTTTTAAAAAAAGGCATAAAGAAGTCCAAAGTGCATCCAAAAAAAAAAAAAGAAAGCAATAGTAAAATATTATTTTAAAAGATATGAAAATGGAAGTAAATTTGAATAAACAAAAATTATATTTTAGGAAACTTGTGAAATCCAAAGAAAATAGCAATATTTATTCAAAAATAGAGGGCATATAAAAAGACATATATTGTTTAAAATATATTGTATATAATTATTATCACAAATAAAAATGAGGATTATATTAGTAAGTCTTAAATTCACAGTACAACATCAAACCATGTTAATTGATAGAATTGTATCAGAAGTTTTTTAGAAAATAAATTTGAATAAATAAAAATTATATTTTAGGAAACTTGTGCAATCTAAAGAAAATAGTAATATTTATTCAAAAATATAGAGCATATAAGAAGACTTATACATTGTTTAAAATATATTGTATATAATTATTATCAGAAATAAAAATGAGGATTATATTAGTAAGTAATATTTACTAAGGCAATAAATCTAAAGGATGTGCGGTTGAAAATGGGATGGTAGCGACATCTACAGGTCTTATCTGCAAGCTTATGCATTGGAAGAAAAGAGGAGAACCCTTCTTTACTTCAACCTACTTTCTATATAAATAGGTGAAGCTGAAGCAGTTAGATCTGCTTTAGGTTTATTGCCTTAGTAAATATTACTTACGTAATCAATATGTGTTAAATAAATTTATAATTAGTAAGTATTAAATTCATGGCAAAACATCAAACCATATTAATTGATAGAATTGTATCAGAAGTTTTTTAGGAAACAAAAAATTTACAATAGTGTTGACAAATTATACCATTTTAATTGTAAACCTACTAAATAGCCACACATTAAATATCTTATTACTAATTCAAATATTAAAGATAGAAAATATAGGACAACATGCAATCTATTATCCAATATCTATTATACCCCATACTAGTAAGGCTATATTGTAAATCATTTGTATATATTAATATATTACAATGTAAATTGTCAGATAAATGCATAAAATTGTTTAGTAAAGATCAAAAACAAAAGTATTTGGGTTTGATAAGTAATCAATAATGTAAAAAGGCAAAAGGAATAGAAAGAAATCTATATTCTATATAGTCTTATTGATTATATAAAACTTCTTGAATATAATAATCAATATTATTCATTACATTGAGTGTATCACTTTATGAAATATTCATAAAAATATGAGTTTTCAAAAACATTTTATTTGTATAATGAATTTTTATTTGAAATTAAAATTCATAAATTAAAATGTTTGTGATGAAACAGATTGATTTCATTTTGTTAAACATATTAGATTTATATTGTCACTTATTCATTTAATTCAAACTTGAATATATAATATAAGAAGCCCAGTTGTACAATGACAAGTATAGATTTGAACTGTCTGAAAAAAAATTAATACCTTTAAATGTTCTTATAACTCCACACTCGTTGTAAAAGGAAGGTAAGATTCTAGATAAGTTTAAAAAAAAAACAAAGATTATGATAGCAAAGACAGAAACTGGTTCTCATAATAAAAAATAAACATCATTGACTGATTTTAGCATCGTAAATGATTAATAAGCTGAATCTAAAGTCGTGGTATTTGTCTTACACTATCACTGAAGAAAAGTACTATGAAAAACCTTGCAATAATTTTTAGAATTAAGAAGTTATTTAAAAATAAAAAAGATATTTTTTATATAATAGCATAGACAAAAAGTAAAGTGAACTAGTGAATACTTGATCAGAATCAGTCAAGTCTCATTTGACAAAAAAAAATGACCAGGTTGAACTTAACTTACTTTTACCAGATTATGAGATGATTGAATTCATTAGAAAAGTTTATAATATTCCAAAATGTTAGATTAAAGAAAAACACATTATTCGTATTTTAATGCTTTGTTTTTTTTTATTTACACTCAGACCTAATGAAAACATTGAATGAGCTTTGCTGTAAATTGAAAAATCAAACAGATGATTGGCTATCAAAAAAAACGCTATTATTCTGAATTCATAGCAACTATTAATAGTAAAATAAAATAAAAAAATTTTGATTTTTATATACAAACTAAATAAAACCATTTTTAGCACCTTAAACAAAAAATAATTCATACGTATAACAATTGTTTTGTTGAATATTTTTGATATATTTATGTAGTTTTTACAAAAAGAATATTGTTAAAGTAAATTTGATAATTAATGATACTAACTATAATTATTTAAAAAATAATATATTTATATTAAAAAATAATGAATATTTTTATATGTTTTTATAAATAAAACTATGTGATGCTCATATTTAGATTAGTCATAAATGTACTTTATATGAATAGAAATTAGATATTTTTTTAAGTGTCATAGCATCGGCCGGGACGCGAACCCGCAACCCGGGCAACTGCCTGCAAGTGCAAGGCAGTCGCGCTGACCTCTCGACCACCAATGCAAGACTAGATATATTTTTATAAACATAATAACAAAGCAAAAGAAGAATATTAAATAAAAAATCTTTAAACATAATTCTTGTTTATAGTAAAGCCATAAAAATTGAAAAGACTATTTTTGAACATAGTTCACACACACACACCCCAGTTTTTATTTGTAAAAACTGAAGAAAATTTAAGAAACTGATTAAATTTAAATATATATTCCAATTTTAAAATAAGTAAGATATGATTGATTAACTAAAATGAGATTTTGAAAATAATGAATATGAAAGCATCTTTGATAGCATGTACAGTTAACAATATATGTCACAATTTTGCTCAACTTTAAAAATGAAGAAAAAAAATTATTTTGTAATAAGTTAATAGAAGTTGTAAAACTAAAAAATATGTTTAATAATCTTATCACCAAACTATAGTGCTGATTTTAAAAATAGAATGAAAATTAAAATTCTTACTTGTAAAATAATAATTTATGGAAATATTTGCTTGAATATCAGCCCAATATGCACAAGCTTGCCAATAGTCTACCAGTATACCACGAACAGATGTTGTACCTTTGTAAACCTAAAAAATAAATAAGTTATCATTAATTCAGTATCCAATCATCAATTTACTTTTTTTAGTTTAATTCTATGTATATTTTAATTGAATTAAAAATTTCAAGATTGAGTTTAAAAAGTTATATATGTCGTAATAAATATAGACCTTTCATAATGATAAAAACATCGCATTGATTTTGAATATTATTTTAGCATACTATTAATTATTTAAATAGATATGCATATATACTTATAAATTAAAGGTTAAATAATGCAATCGTTTCAGCTAAACTGTATGATTCAGACTTTGTATTCCTAAATATACACATTGCAGTTTAAACTTTCTAACATTAGTTTGTGTTCATTTAATATATATATATATATATATGTGTGTGTGTAATCAAAATTACCCCAAATCCAAACTCAACCAAACTAGCCAAAAAAATAAAATTTAAAACCCAACCAATGGTTTCATTGCTACAAACAGACTTCTTAAGTATAAAGAATTACAAAACAACAAATGGAATTGTGGGTATTGTGGGTAATGTTTAATATAAATATGTTGTTGTTTTGTAGTTCTTTACACTTGAGAAATCTGTTTGTAGCAGTGAAACCATTGGTTGTGTTGCAGATTTTATTTTCTTGACTAGTTTGGTTGAGTTTTGGATTTGGGGTAAAGTTGCTTATTTATTGCCTAGTTTAGCTTTATGCTTTTAATGTTTGTATATATATATATTGAAGCAATGGATCTATAGATCAGATCCATGCTTCACGTTCTTTCTAACTTAGGATTGAACCTAATCCACACTTTTAAATGATTATAATAAAACTTTCTGTCTATCTTCTTATACATAACGAATTTCTAGATGAATTAATTAGTCAGTAAAATCATAAATTTTCTATTTTAAAACTTCAGTTATAAATTTTAAAAAATTTGGGGAAGAAAAAAAAACTACTGTACCAGTCAAAATTGTATGTTAAATCAACAAGATTCAGAGTCTAGGCAAAAGTACCTCGAATCCAATCATACGTGAGATTGAAGATCAAGAATATTTATGGATTCTAACCTGTTTACCCACTCTCTAAATCTAACAACCAATTAATAACACTTTTGAGGCAAGCAATTAATTTTTTCAAACACCAGCTCACAGCATCAGCAGTAGAACATAAGCCTCAGACATTTTTAACATTTAACACTAGCATTTATCATAATTACACATATGCATGAGGTGATGAAGAGATGGTGTGTGTTCTTAAGTCATCAGATAGCAGCACAATATTGAGATATAAATGCTAACTTTAAAGTAAAAATTAATTAACATGAACCACAGGTAGGTTAAATTTATATATATATATATTATTTTAATAAAATGCATATTTATAATTCTTTAATATCTCACTATTTAACTTCATTGCTCATTGACAGAAAATTTTAATTATATAACTAACATTCTCCTCTCATAAGGTAGCAGTATATTTTATATGCCAATTTAAAGCAGAAGGGTGTTTAAAGTTCTTTGGTAGATGCCAATTCAAGTATGTGCAGGAAGAAAAACAAATATATATTTAAAAAATTAGCTTTTTAAATAATTTTAACATGAATAAACTTATTATAAGAGAGAATAACTTGATTATGTTTTTAATAAATGGTCCCAAGGAGAGTGACATGCTTGAATGCAAGAGGATCATGATATTTTCAAATAACTATGTTAATGATACAAAAAATATAATCTAATTTGACCAAACAGTAGTCAACCCATCACCATATGTTCGGAGAAATGGAATATAATCATATCCAGCACTTGAGAGAACATAACCAACACAAACTCAATCTCACTGCCAGGTTCCAGTGATGCAAAGAATAAAGCACATAGTCCCAATAGATGAGTGGTTTGTGAAATCTGCAAAACCTCAAAATATTTCAGTTAAAAGACGAAGAATCATCAAGGCTTGCCAAGCTTAGCTTACCTCGAGTCTCCCCATTTATATCTTTCATATCCTGAGCTACATTTTAGCCAGTAAATCTCTCATGTGGTATACTTATGAAATATAGGTCAAAAGAACAAAACAGTCGATCAAGCAGAATGCTGGAGATGCAAAAACAAATACTGGAAAACATCATTTTTTTAAAGTTACTTTAATTAAACTTATATTGAACCACATAAGGTTGTATTTATATAGTAGCAAATTGACAAAGATCACATCACAGCAAATAGTCCTTAAATATTATCTAAATATCATTCTTTTTTTCTGAGGCAATGTATCACTCCCTTCAAAACAAAATCCCACCAAGATTTTAGATTTAATGTTAATAAATCCTTCCACCCTTTTTTTTGTTCTTTTAAAATGGAATAATATAGTTAACAGTTATACACTTGTTTTCCTTGAAACTAAACCCTCTGTGCATGAATATGTTTTTAGAATAATAATAAAAATATAAAATAAAACAAAATCATTTCATCTCGACAAAAAGGGTACTCTAATTAAATAATCATTAAGAGTGAACATGTATTTATTTACTAACAATCATTGGTCAGGAAATAGGTAGAAAATCATTTTATGTCATAACACAAAAAGGGAACAAGAAAGGTATGAATTTGTTGAGATGGGACAAATTGGCACATAAATAGAATTTTAAATCAAATATTAATAAATCTAGACAATATATATAGGTAAGTGATAAGATCATTTATAGACCACTTTATAAGAAAAGTTTTGACATTAAGAGAGGCATAATTTAAAACATGTAAAATATATACCAGACATTAAAGTTAATTACAGAAAGTCAAGATTACAAAGTTTAGTTCCTACAGCATTTTAGATATATTTAGGGAGAATTACATTTAGAAGACACTTTCTTTATATAGAAATTAATTATATTGTCAATTGGAAATGGAAAAATAAATTAGGATATTAGAAATGTAAAATAGTTAAAGATATTACCTAATTTATTAACAGTCCAAACTTGAAATTTAGGTCCCATGATGAAACGATAACTTGAGATTGGCTTTTATTATTTTGACATAGGAATATCTAGCTATTGAGTTTTGTTCCAAGAGTTCTACAATTTGGCAGTCCAAAAATAAAATATTTTAATGAAATTTTTCCAGCTTTATGATATTTCTACAATCACACCTGGGACAATGGAGACCAAGGATCAGGTTCTTCTTACCCCACAATCATATTTCTGCACTTATTTTTAAAGAAAAATTGATGTGGATTTACCATACTGCTTCCTCAAAAAGAAAATAATAATGGTGGCCTCTATTATTTGTTTGGCATATTTATATGTTTCCCAGTATACACCTGAGTCTCTTTTTATGCAGACTTATTTAACATGATTTTGAAGTTATGCGATTCATGTTTCACCAGAAGTCGAACTCCAATAATGTGCTATTACTTTAAATAATAAATTTCGCACACTTACGGCATATTGAAAGTAATAGTACATTATTGGAATTCGACTTTCATCTTAGTAATTTCAATATTTTCAGTGCTTTATAATAGTAAGATTTTACGCAATAATGAAATTAAAATCATGATTTCCACATTTTATGTATATACACATTAAATTTTACAAGATTATAATGTAAATTTGTTCAAACATTGTGCGAGTTAATTATGCATTTTAAATCACATTCTGTTTTTGCTTTTTAAAAAAGAATGTAATCAATTATTAATCATTTAGTGTCTGCAAGTTTATTTTTAAAAGGTGAGTAATAGCAGTGAAATGAAATTTGATTTTTAAACGGAATTGAAAATTAAAAAATTAAAGACAAAAATAAAAGTTTAGATACAGAAGAAAATGTAGAAAAAGATAATGAAACAGAAGTGGAACCTGTTCCTTTCACTGCAAAAATGATTCGAGAAGGTCTTCAACTTTTTAATCAGTTGGCAAATTATTTTCTTATAAATGACACTAATCACAAATGTGCTCTTAAATTCCAATGAGAGCTAAATGGTTGTATGTCTGGAAATCACGTTCATAAACAATTAACAAAATCATCATCTCAAAGATTAATTACTAATTATGTTGTCACCAGAAAACAATTAACACAACATGAGAGTGAAGTTGCTGCTAGTTGTATTTCCTCTTGTGAAGAATCAAAAACCAGTTTGCAAATGAACCTGTTTACTGGTAAATAGTGATAATAATTAAAATGTGTATAAAAAAATGTATGCATAAAAATACATATTGTTTTGAATAAAATTAAATATTATAGTTAAAAAATAGTTTAAAAAGTTTGTCTTGTATCAATTTTTTTCAAATTTGAAATTTTTTATTAGTCATATTTTATTTCCTTATTTTTTTTTCTGCGAATTTTAAAGTAATTTTACATTGATGCTTTGCTCTTACGCAATTTTTGAAAAATCACAGTCCGTATCCCACCCTTTTTAAGGTAAATTACGTCTATTTTTGCATGATTTCATTTGTGCGTGTTTTCTGAAGAACCTATCTATCACGTAAAACAAGACCAGGTGTACTTCTAGAAAATTCCTCTTTTACATTTGCCCAAGGTAAAATGGATATATTTGACTCTGGCGATCATAATCAGTAATATAAAATATTCATGTATTGTCTTCATAAGATCCACTCTCCTGATAAACCCAATGGTTTTATTGTTTCAAATCTATTTTAAGCTTAACATAGGTTTGAATAATTTTTTTTTTAAAATATCTTTTTTATGATTTAACTTTTAATTTAATTACAAATTCCGTATCGACTTTGCTAATGGATTTTCTTTTGTTTTATACTATTTAATGTGACTAGGGTCTATCGCAAAAGTGAATCTTCAGAAAAAAATACTTTGACATAAATAAAATGAAATAAAAAATATATATAATTTTAAAATTTATTTCTTGATTTTCACAAAGTTTCCATATATATATATATATATATATATATATATATATATATATATATATATATATATATATATATATATATATATATATATATATATATATATATATATATATTCTAACCTGTACTATGTGTATCCTCACTTCCAGATAATATATGATATGAAATAAAACTGGTTCTAGCTCAGTTAATAATTAATAAATAAAATATTCAGCATTAAAATTAAAATGTTTCACTAGCTCAAATTTAAAATACGAATAAGGTTCAGTTTATAAAAATAAATTAAATAAATATTTAATATTTTCATGAGACTTGAAGTGAAAATACAGGTGACAAGACAGATTACATTGAGCCAATATCCCACAGGATACTACCTCAATGGCATAAGAACACTATCCCCCCTTTATTACTATTTCAAATAACAAACTCATAGTATTCTTACGACTTTATTAACTTCTACTCACTAAGATTAAACTAATAATTAAGTCTTAATCTTCTATTTGTAATAATCTAGCTCAATAAAATAATCTCAGGTTCATAAAGTTTATTCTAAGTTAATTTAAAAATACGGTAGTAACATATGAGAAGGGATTTTATGTCATAATCTACTACACTGAAACTAATAATAATAAATAACAGTAATAATATTCTTCATTGTTTAACTAATTCTGTATATCTTTTCTTTTTACTATAATTTTATTACCATAATAAAATAATGAAATAATATAATATGATCTTATATCTTCATGTAATGATATAATAAATACGTGGTAGCATTTTAATAATCTGACAAACAAAATATGTGTGGCAACTGATAGCATATAATTTAATATAATATTGTGATAACTGATTTATGACCAATAAAATAATGTAAAATTATGATTATAATGAATACCAATAAAATATTTAAAATTCTTAAAATAATTCTCTATTTATCTTTTGTGCAAAATTATATATTTGTTTCGATTATTATGCATATATCATGATTTCATGCAGCAATGTGGAGAAATAAATAACTCGGACACAAAATTTTTGAAATAACAAAATTTAACAAAGTTTATTACTAACAACAAATAAATAAACAATTTATTTACACTATTTACAGTGGATATCCTTAACTTTTTTACTTTACAGTTTGATCTACCGGGTTATAAAAAAAATAATTTATATTTCAATTATATCTTTATTTAGATTTAGGACAAAATTTTAAAAAAATGTTACTATTGGGTTTCTCATTATGGTTAACTTATTACAAATATATTTATCTACTTTATTAGCAACAGCATTTTATCCTTAATATTATTAAACTATCTTATTTTAAAAAATTCATACTTAGAAAACATTCTATAGAAAACAAAATTTTATAATGAGTATGGACTTCTCAAAATATTAAAAAAAATTTCATCTTGCAAAGTCAAAGATGTTACACAAAATATTATCCAAAATTCAGTACTAGATTTTAGTATTTATCACACAATGTTTACTAATCATAATATATTCTTCTTTAAGCCTTACTTTAGTATGATATAAGTGTAATCATCAATATATTTCTGTTAATCAATAAACAAAAAATATACTATGCATATTGTTTACATAATTTACTTTGTACTATTGTATTTTAAAAATATGCAATACTTATTTTCTCTTAAAAAAAATAATACTAAAGCATTTAAAATTATTATCACTTTAAAGAAAATATCTTTGTTTAGATACTTTATTTTAAAAAAGTTTATATTTCATTTCCGAAATAAAATTCAAAATATATTCTATGATTCTTTTCTTTCCTTAAGATACTTTGGATCTTCAATTTTAAGTTATAACATCCTATTCCTTCTAAGCAAATAAACCAATCTTATACAAAATGATAGCATAACCTAAGTTCTAAATTATTTATCATTTCTCTTAAACATATCTTACTGAACGATGCAGTTACATGAAACAAAGATAGCGAAAACAGATGCATAGGATTAAGGAAGAAAGCTAGAGTATTACTCTTAACATATCTCAAAATCATGGCACAGTGTGAAGAGGTATGACATTTACCTGCCTAATATCCTCTAGTACAGGGACGATGTTAAAGCTATTTCTTCACCTTTATTAGAACATCAAATATTTAAAGAAATATAAACACTGTCCAAATAAAATGTATATCAGTCACAGGGCTTTGTTAACTATGCTGATATTTACATAAAGACTAAATATTATTTCCATTCCTTATAACATCCTATTTCTTAAAACATCATCTTGGTTTCCTGTTCACTAAGTACTTCCAAGCCACTATCTCAACATTATTTCTCAAGATTTTCCACATCTTACATCGATAAATAACTATCTGCATTTACAAAACAATAAATAAAATTCATTAATAGTTAAACAATCTAGCTGTTCCACAAGAAAAGTCTGCTTACTTCATTATTCTATATGTCTAATAATATACAATCTACTTAGACAATATTTGAATATCCAATAACATTAAAATTTTAAAAAAATCACATAATGATTTGTTATGTTGGATTATATCACTAATAAAAAAAAAATTGTCGTATGCATATTTTCAAATCAATCCTATCTCATAATGTTTTTTAAAATGTTGTATGAAATGCGATACATATAAGTATAAACTTTTACACTTCATTCTTCCAATTTATGGATGATCTAAAGAAAACAAAAAATATATACATTATAAATTATCAATAGTTATTATTACCAATAACCTTTATTTAGTCATCGTGTTCAGTAGGCTTCCTTTATCCACTTGAGAATTGCAGATATAAAAAAAATTCACACCCATATACTTTATATGAAAATATTTTTAGCTAAATTATTAGATTGTTATATTATAAAATTTTAATATTAATAAATTAATGTTTTTATGTTTTTCCTAATCTTATATAAAAATTTAGATTTAAACTAGGTTAACAAAATAAAAGGAATCAAAACTATAATTACATATTTTCTTGACGATAGTTCCTGATAAGTCCAAAATATTTATTATTTTCTCTAGAGTTTTTAAAAATGTTCTCCTCCAAGCACGTTAAAGTTTAAAATAAAAATAATTATTAATCCATTTAATAAAATTTATAGAAAATAATCCTTGGTTTTAGTATTTAGGATGATAATTATTAAATCATAATATTAATTAATCCCATGAAGTTTCTTAATCTTCTCTACCAATATTCTCTGCATATCTGATGCATCAATCCATCTAATTTAACTTTAAAAATATTTGATAAACTTTTAAGTACTATTTGTATTTCCATGCATCCATCTTTTATTCAACTATGTGTTCACTTTTTTTATATATGTTTCCTTCTTGATACATTTAAACTTCCGTTTGGTATTTTTATAAATCTCTTTTAAAATAAAAAAAACTTCAAGTACTTTTAAACAAATCTTTCTAAATACATTTTAAATAATTCTAAGACCGGATATTTTAATATCAAAAACGCTTCTGTAACATATTCTCCTGGGTTCTTTCTTTAATTCTTGAAAATATTTTTTAAAAAATGTTACCTTCAGAAAGGATATAACATTTTACTCCTTTGAATATCATATTATATAAAATGATTCATGAAATATATTTGCCTTATTACTACTTTTAAAAAAATAAATCTTGGATAAACTTATCTAAATAATAATGCGTCTTCAATTTTTTCATTAGACTCTGTATGTTGTCCGAGCTGTGGTTTTTTATGTACCAAAACAGTTCTTCGGTTATGCATTAATAAAGCTGTATCAACAAATATTTCAAACATTTTTACAGTATTACAATTTCTATTCATTTTATTTCGTAGTATATCCATCTCTATTGCGTAGTTTAGGTTAAATTTCAGATAAAATACTACTGGTAAGTACTTTAAAAAATTAGAAAATCATCTCCACGAAGTTTCTAAATATATAATTTTTTTCTAAACTTTCCTTTTGCAAAATACTTTTTTAAAATTATCAATTAGTTTTTGCAAAATAAACGATAAGAAAGTACCAAAAAAAATTGACTAAAATAAAAATTTTAAAATACTATCTTTTTGATAGTTATAATTTATCTTTCTCTGGTTTCAATACATTATTAATCTCCCCTGATAACTTAGTGACAACAATATTTATAGTCTGTAAGAATACCTATTCCTATTGATTAATTCCTACTTTAACTTGAGAACAAATTTACATATTTTCAATTTATAGCAGAATTATATTTCAAAATCAGAAATTATGACGTAATGAACTTAAAATATTATTTAAAATATTACTTTTAATTCAATTATAACTTTATTTAAATTATTTAATCTTTTAAAATAACTTTTAAAATAACATTTAATAACTTATTCCATTTCTTAATATTCAATTTATCTATTTTTATTTAAATAAAATATTTAATTTTTATATTATGAATGTATTCGTCTTTATTACATCATTTAAGCATTTGGAAATAACTACGTAATATTTTAATATTCACTTCTATGATAATAATCATTATATCCAACTCTATAATACACAAACTTTGTTATTAAATTCTAACAAGCATGTGTGTGAAAGTATACATTAAAAGTCACATGATTAATAACTTTGACAGATGATTTTTAATCTATTTCTCTGCCCAGTTTTATAAAATTGATACACTTATTATATTATATAAAATAATTATAAAAAAATTTGGAAGAACAATTTAGAAAATATAGAATTAAATACAATTTTCACCATCATAAAGTTTATATTTAAAATGTACTTTATTAATTTTGATTATTAAACATAGTTTATAAATTTAAATACTATATAACATTTATTTATCTATATGTTTAAGACTATTAAAATTGAGCTTATTAAACATACTTTTAATATTTATAGCTGAGTTATTTAATATGGCCAGCTTATACAACCATATGCAACAATATTTTAAGCTTTACATAACTTATTTTTAAATGATTTTATATACTACGTATTCTCTTTAGCTTCAAATTGTACTTTAAAGATATAATTGACTTAATACAATTACCATAATAAAAGAACATATTCTAAATTTAAAATTTTTAGTAATTGACTGTTATAAACTATTACTGACCTATAGAAAAGGGCACAATATATATACCTAAAATTTATAACCGAAGTTTTAAAATAGAAAATGTATGATTTTATTGACTAATTGATTCATCTAGAAATTTGTTATGTACAAGAGGGTAGATGGAAAGTTTTATTATAATCATTTAAAAGCATGGATCAGGTTTGATCCTAGGTTATAACATAGAAAAAACATGAAGCATGGATCTGATCTACAGATTCGTTGCTTCATTTCCCTCCAGTTAATGAGACAAAAAAAAATTTAGAAAAAAAATAAGAATTTGCTTTCGGTGGGCACAGAAAACATCTGGGTTTAAAGTATCTTGTTCTATCTTACCTATTCATTTGTCTCCCAATTCCACCCAAATCTCCTAATCACTTCCCTGCATATCTAGTATTTCCATCCTATTTATCTGCATTATTTCAATAATTGTCTTGGTTCAAGTCCTATTTTATTTCATGATTCCTGTCCTTTTTAATGTTGCTTTCTTGGCTTTCCAGGATCAGGAAGTATATATGATTTTAAACTTATCATGTTATTTGTCTCTTTGTCCCTATGTCAGCTGTTAGATTTCCATTATCCCCTCAACAGTTGTTGTCTGTCTTCCCAACATTATCTTTTGAATCCATGGGGGCATATTGTGGGTAAAGAGGTTAGAATCCATAAATATTCTTGATCTTTGATCTCACATATGGTTGGATTCCTGGTACTTTTGCCTAGACTCTGAATCATGTTGACTTAACATACAATTTTGACCGGTACAATATATTAACTAAGCAAATTTGATTACAGCTTGAATTAGTAGCATTATAAAACTGCATGGTTAAAAAAGTTTAATTTAAAAAATGCATATAAATTGATTAATAAATGTATAAATTAACCTGCGTTTATGCAAGCATATTAAATATGTATAACTTGATTAGATAGGTTAAGATATTTAAAAAAATAGGTATATAGATTTTATATTATCAAATATCGTAAAAATAAAATGTATTTTGGTTATATTATAGTTAATATGGTAATAATTCATATTAAATAAATAAAGAAAGAATAATTTTAGTGCATGCAATTGAATTTGAATTGCATAGTTTGAAAAAATGTATAGTATTTTGTGATCTGTATTTTAAAGAAATAATTTGTTTTTTTTCTTATAATAAATTGAATGGAAAATCTAAATACATAAATTTAAAAAGTTAAACAATAATTTTTAAAAATTGGTCATGATTTTTTTTTCTTTGCAGTCATTTACCATAAATAGTGAAAAAAACTATATTATTTTATATCGGTTATAAAATAATTTAAGAAGTGAAAAAAAGCAACAAATTTTTGTAAATAAATAGATAATTAAATCTTGCAATTAGATCTTGATATATATATTTTTGATAAACATTTTTGATTACATGATAGATATTAATAATAAAAATATATGAGGTATAAATATATCATAAAAGAAAAACAATGATAATCTAGTCTAGTCTAAAGTTTTATTTAATAAGAAAGCAGGGCAGATTGATTCCTGAAGAAAATTATTTCACTCTGAGTAGCTTTATCCATCAAAGCAAGTATGACAATTTACCTAGAGAAATATTATTTACCATGAGTACACTAAAGGTTGTTAAAATATAACATTGCCTGTCATATTGAAAAAAACCATGTCATAAGAAATGAAGTGCACGTTACCATAAGACTGATTACAACCTGCTGTATACACTATCTATCATTACCAATAACTGAAGAGGAAAACAATGATCAAGGAATGGATTTTTAAAAACTTATTCATTTATATAGTAAAAATATATCTTCAGAAATCATGGTTTAAAATTTTAAAAATTTAAGACATTTTGTAAAATATTATCCTTATAGTTATCCATAAGGTCTTAAGATTAAATATTTATAATTATATTTTGTTCTTATTTTGATATTTTGTATTGTATTTATTATATTTATCTGATAGCATTTGGAAAGTATAAGCAACAGATTCATATTTTATTTATCTATTTAAAATAAAATGTTGGCTTATTTTTTATTAACCTATTTTTGCTTTTCAAAGTCATTCCAAACATATTGAATTAATATCCATGAACCCTAAAAAATCATGCAATCCATTGAGAAGCATGCAGAAAAAATAGTAATAATTTAAATAATGATGATTAGCAGGACCTGAAGTAAGCTTTCTAGAAAAAGAAATTGGAAATACTTTTGGAATAATTAAACTTAATTTAACCTTAGGTTATAAGATTGCATTTAATCATCATCAACAGAGTAGTAATTACATTAAGAGTGTAACACAACCATTTTTAATTATTTATATTTACTTATATTTATCTACTTTTATCCATAACAATAACAGTAGAGACAAATTAACAATTTTATGTTTTCATGTAACTATACATGAGGATTGGGCATTTATATATAAAGAACATATATCTCGATCACTTATTTCAGGTAGCATAGAGCAAGGATATATAATATTTAATCTGAAAATAAACCTGTGTTTATTCATCATAACTTATAAATATTTCTAACTTATGAGAATCATACAATTCACAACATTTGCCTAATGTATTCCCAAGGAATAAACATATCAGGAAAATAAGTCATGAGATAAATATTATTTTGTGGTAACAATAGAGTATATAATGGCATTATAATGTAACTCATCAGAAGAACTGGTATTTTTAAACAAATTTGGTACAAAAAATGTTGAGATCATTAAATAAGTGATAACAAAATATAATTTATTACAGAAGTATACATGAATAAATTAACATAAAATTATTTACCAATTGACAAAATAAATAAAAAATAATGATAACAGCAATAAAATGAAACAGTCAAAACTCTCCATTCAGTAGTGCCACTCAGTGCCAACGAGAGTAATCAATGGATGCCAGAAGGCTTGTGCATAAATCCCTATCTAGTGCCTACTCATCTAATATCCCCAGACTAGTTTCTGGCTTGTGGCCTCCATCACTGAGGAGCTTTGGATCTGAGAGTACTGCACCTAGATCTTAGGATCTAATGCAACCCTCCAGTAGCCACCTTTTATCTCTACTTAACTACAAAACTATGAGAACAAAATTGAAAACACAATAATATTTTCAATCTAAGCTCAATAGCTTATGTAGTCATATGGGTCTAAACCCAGTTCAGTCCTCATACATTTTGATGTCTTTGGCACTTTAAAAATCATAGCCACCACTATCCTATTAGGCAGGATTGGTGTTAAACCACTAAACATCACATGATACCTATTTCTTATGCTAGCACATTACTGTTATTAAAACATGCAAAACTCTCCATACAGTAGTGCCACTCAGTGCCCACCAGAGTAATCAATGGATGCCAGAAGGCTTGTACATAAAATCCCTATCTAGTGCCTACTTATCCAATATCCCCAGACTAGTTTCTGGCTTGTGGCCTTCATCAGTGAGGAGCTTTGGATCTGAGAGTAATGCACCCAGATCTTAGTATCTAATGCATGCCAGAAACTAGTTTGGAGATATTGGATGAGTAAGCACTAGATAGGGATTTTATGGCACAAACCTTATGGCATCCATTGATTACTCTGGTTGGCACTGAGTGGCACTACTGTATGGAGAGTAATGTGTGTTTTAATAACAGTAATGTGCTAGCATAGTGATCATGTGAGGTTTAGCAATAAAATAAATGAATACTTTGATATTAATATCCTTAAAGTTTTATTCATTGTTCAATATAATTTTACTATATATTCTCTTAACTTGAAATTTTCTACTGTTTTCAAATAAATAAATAAAATAAATATCTTCAATTAATATTTTATGACTTGGAAATAATTTATATTAAATTCATTGAAACTTGTACAGCAATCATTTGCCTTAGTTATGGCAAAAACATGTATTATTCATTTGAATGTTTTTTGTCATATGTAATCTATTAAATTAGATAATATCATCCATTAAAATAAACCATTTATTTTATTAAAAGTTTCAAAAGGGAGTAACAATATTGATCAAAATCAATATACTTTTAAAAAAACACAATAAATTTCAAACTTTTATCAGTTAATACACTCTGAAAAATTAAAATTGCATTTATTTAAAAAAAAATTATTTTATGAGACTTAAGGTTTAAAAAAAGCCTTAGAACAATAAAATCACTATGCTATCTTATATAAGTAACGATATTAAAAATATATTAAAGCAGTAAATCTGTGATACAGATTTATACTTCACTGTCTGATGATATGACTAGCTATAAAGTGGGTTCAAACCCATCCTTCCACACACTTACGTTATCAGAGAGTCAACATACAGATACACATAACTTTTCCCGGCCTCCAATAATAATTTTAAATATTTATCTTTAAGTATTAAATTTATAAAATTAATTATAATTTAAAATCCCTTAATATTAAGAGCCATATATGTGTGTTTATGTATAGTGGATACTTATATGTTATATGAATATTGATATTACATTCGTTTTAATATTTTATTTTTATTATTAGTTAATATAAAATAGTTGTAGAAGCTGATACAATAGTTGAGAAGGTTCTGGAAGGCAATTAGAATAATGTAAATTTAGTGAACAATACAGTAATACATTAGTTTAATTTAACAAAATCACTCATTTAATTCATTTTGGCCATGAATAATTTCATTGAAATTATATGTTTTCGAGTCTGTTTCAAAATTAGGAATAGATTAAAACAATACCTTCGAGAACTTATCAATCAATGGCATCTTCTTCTAAGTAAAAACAAAAGCATATTTCCTGCTGATTTAGATCACTGAGGTAAAATGGTATCCACATTGCCTTGGATTATTTATTAAAAGCATTCCTAAAATAGTCAAATGGAATATAAATACAGCTCAATTTGACACCAGGAAAAAAGATTTCTTTTCTAAGTGTGTCATCTAACAGAATCCATGTCACTTGAAATTTCAGCATTAAGATCTTCAAGTAGTAGAACCATATTCACCTTTCCCCAATCTTCCTAAGATCATCTCCAAAGCTATGATGCCATTCCTATTAGCTATAAAGTGATGGACTGTCTAATTAAAAATAGAAAGTGATTTATGGAGTAGATGCTACCTGCCATCCAATAAAATAAGTACTACCCCATACTTTAACAGAAACTGTTTAGCATGAATGCATGACATAATTATTCAATGCCACTTTAAAGACCTTGAATGCTCTATTTCATACATATAAATGTGTGTATATATATTGTACCAGATGAAAGATTTTGGTTTTGCATAAACTGACCACAAGTGCGCCACTAGTCTGAAAATTTGGAACTAGACATTTATTTTAAGGTGGACAGGATATACGAATCTAAACACCGGATTAAACCCAGGGAGAGCAAGAGCTTGTGAATGTTTTTCAGACAATTGAGAAAACACTGAGACAAACATCAGCCAAAATAATTACAAGAATTTTTTAAATTTATTAAACATATAACAAAATAAACATGAAAACTTGATCTACATTTTTTTAGCAGATCTTAACATTGAGTGCATGCAAGCATTAATACATTAAATACCCAGGCAGACAAGTTCATTTCTCATCTATAACACAATAAGGGCTTATATATTCCTGCTAGTGATTCACCCAACCAATTCCATTTTTTCTTTATAGAGATTTAGAAATATGGATGCTTGTGGAGAACAATGGGACAGCACAGATGAGCTTTTCTTAGTCCAGAAAAAAACATCGGAACTAAGAATGTCCTAATTCTGAAAAACACTCATGGACAAGTACATTTAAATGAGCCAAGGTTAGACTCACACAAGAAAAAGTGAGATTACGGACTATGTAATCTGAATTATAGAAAATAAATCTCTACCAAGAAAACAGAACCATATTCGATAAACTGCCAGCCAAAACATCAGTGGTCTGCCAAAAATGCAAACCAAGTTTGATTAAATTTAACAACAAAGAAAAAAACAGGAGAGTAAAAGAAAACTACTAAGATCGGTCTGAGTATTTATCAAGAGGTAATCATAGAACTGAGAAAATATTAAGCATACAAATATCACTCATCATACACTCTCAAACAAGTAATATTTTAAGATGGAAAATCTTGCTACTAAGATTCTAATATAAAAAACAATACATTAATATTTTAATTGATAGGTTACTCATCATAAATATAATTCCTTTTTAAGATTAAGCAGAGATTTGCTAGAGACTTAATTAGAGATTTAGCCCTAATTTTAATATGGAAAGGTAAGCTACCCTGAGGTAATATTAATTTCTGCTGTTCACAAAAAGTTCATTTTATAGAGCCCTATACAGTGGCTTTAATTTACCACAGGTTCAGAAGAATGGAGGCACAATTGGGATCAGCTCTGGACTTGACATTTATGTCATGATTGAATTTTGGAGCTCCAGAGGTTCATCTTTGGAAAGATTTAGCCTATCATGTTGTGGAGATTCTTCATGACATAGATTATAGGCACAGCATCTGAATGGCCACTACTATCACAGCAAATAGTAGGATTATTGTCGGTCAACAGAAATCCAACTTGATGATTTCCAATGAACAAATAACAAATAAAAGTAGAATCACTTCAATGATGCCACAGTTTAATAACAGAAAAGTCTGGATGAATCCTCAATAACAAGAAGTTGAATAATCTGAGCATTCAGAATAAATAAGCTGAGTGACTAGAATAGTCTCTCTGAATAATCTGAATGAATGAATAAAAAAAAACCAGAGCTATTTATGTCCATCGTTATCTCTCATGAAATCTTTTATTGCCAGTTTCAACCAGGGTAAATCTCTATCTCCCACTCAATCTTAATTAGAAAACAATATCTGACAGGGCTTTATCTTACAAAATTAATTTAAAAAAAAAAAAACAAAAAAAAACATGCCAAACTAAATCTCAGCTTTAAAAATCAATCAATTTCTTTTTTTTAATAAAATACTTTTATAAAAAGATTAATTAAACTTTGCTTGCTTTTAATTACTTTAAAAGAAAACAGTGTCATAAAAAAAAGTTATTTTAAACTAAAATCGAGGATTAAAAATATAAGACTTTAATATAAATAAGTATGTGTGTTATTGCACATATAAAACTTGTTTTTAATTTATGTGATAGAACTTTTGAATCAGACAAAGTATCCTGTTCAATATATATATATATTGTAACGGGCACATATGTACGTTACATTATTTTTTATTAGTAAACATAATAAAAAAAAAAGTTCGCCAATAAAAATTTCTTTTTTAAGAATTAAAAATTGAAAATTAAAAAAATCATCTTAAACTCGTATATATATAAAATTGCACAGATAAATAATTATTAAAATAAAACTTTATTAAAAAAAGAGTAGTTTAAAACTAAATTTTCAGAAAAGATTTAGAGATAAAAATATATGTTTAAGTTTGAAAACAAATTAATTAATCTTTTGTAAAATGGAAATTATTATTTTTAATTAGTAAACTAGCCTTTGAGCATTTAAATGTATGAGCATCGGTCAATAGGAAAACAATAGAAACTTTTAGCAAATGAAAGAAATCCATCGGGAAATCGGACCTCAACAAAAAGGTTTTCACCATCATGACGTAATGTTGAGTTAATCCACAAAATTATTATAAAAGGAAAGGTTCGAAAATAAAGGAATTAGTTATTACGATGTGACTATATGTGTTAGTGTGGAGTTGAAGGAGAAGGGATTGAAAAGATGCACTCTTCAATCCCTTCAGTTTTGTTAAAAAAAAAAAGAGAAATGACATCGTTTTTTTCTACATTAAAGACCAACTAAACTAAAAGACCTCCGGATAAAAAAATAAATAACAACAGATAACTCAACCAATCTTTTTAGGATGGCATGGGAATTCATGTTCAAATGGCAAGCAACAGATAAAGATGAACTGTTTTAAACCGTAAGAACTTTATAATTAATGAACATTAAATTAAAAACTTTCCGTATTTAAAATAATTAAGAAATAGAATCCTATCTGACCAACATTATTTATTAATTAGTTATAATTTTATTTAATGTATTTCTTTTGTAAAATCATTTCTATTTATTTATTTATTTGTTCTTTAAGTTTTATTATGATTTCTGTTTTTCATTAAACTAGTTATATAAATATTAAACTTAAGTCGGGCATGAATGGCTATATAGATTTGTAAAGTTATATTAGGGGAGGGTAATCTTAGGTTATTTGTTTCGTAGTTGAATTAGGTCAATGGATTGGATATATTGGTGTAATTAGTAGATGTAGTACGAGATTCACTATGGGCAGAATCACTATTATACGCCACACACACTCGTTTTGCCTATGGGAAAAATTATAAGATGGAGACTGCAGTTCCTTCCTATGGAGTTTTTTTTTTATTGCTCTCATTGTCAGATAGATGTAATATTCCTATCTGATGAGAAGCAGTTTCTTCTCTTAACCTAATTGTGCTGCCGTATTCATATTACATTGAGCACATTGATATATCAGATGGATCGAAGTTTGGTTTGACTGCGAACCTTTGGCCTAAGGTTAAACAAGGATTGAATATTTTCTTTTCAAATGCAAATCTATGTAGTCTTTTCATACTCGACACTTTAAATAAAGATGCATTAAATTTAAGTTGTGTATAGACGCTTGCATTGGTTCGTTACCGGTTGATTATGTTTTTGATTTTTATATTCGGTCAAAATATATATAGACATTCGGTAAATACTGATACCTTACGGTGAGTATCTAAAATGTATTTATTCGGATGTCTTTTAAGTTATTGGTGTTAATGCAAGCATCTTATGGTGAATGCTATTGGGTTACTTATAAATTTCCCTCTGCAATTGACGGTATCAATGATTTTGTATTTTGATCGTTTATGTTTATTTTGAAATGTTTTTGGATGTGGAATCTATGTAACCGATCTATACTCAACATTTTTAAACAAATCTAAGTGCACTAATAATAGTATAAAATTTAAAATCTAAATTAAAATAATGTTAAAGTAAACATATTAAAATAATAATGTTAAATCTTATATATATATATATATATATATATATATATATATATATATATATATATATATATATATATATATATATGTGCATAAATAAATTTTTGTATGTTAATTACTGGCAGTGGCTTATTTTATTTATTTTTTAATATTGAAATATAATTAGATAAGATATTATATTATTAAATCTCTGCTACTCCCTGAGCTAGTGACTTGGGCTAACGACCGGATATCAAAATATATTTATTAAAATAAAATAAAAAGTTGGGTTTTTTTTTACTTATGTATCTGCCTATTTTATAAATTTTTCTAGGTTCAAATGCCTAGATGGCGCTCTGTAGTGCAGATGACGTTAAGTCCTTCTCCGGATCATTATAATATATATATGCTCTACTTAATCTTACAAATGTAATTCTCTATCTATTAATACACTGGTAATGTAATGCCAGTTGTATGTATTATATTTTAATTCTTATTTACAACTCTATAATTTTACAAAATATAAACCTGTAATCTCTTTCATCCATTTCACACTTTTTTTATTTCTGTATTTGAGTGTGACATAATTTCTCAATTAATATTATGTTTGATATATTTTGATTTGAATTAGTATGCCAATCTAACGCAACCAATTATCGCCAGGTTGAGTAATGTTTAAATGCAATTTTATATTTGTTTTTAATGGCAGGTGGTTAATAACCCAGCTTACATTTAATGGGAACATTAATTTATCATGAGATGTCAAATACTATTAATTGAATTATATCATATTTGAAGGTGATTTTAGTGGCTTTCATTTCTTTTATTGTAATAAATTAACTGTTCACTCATGATGTTAGTCAGGCATACATTTGTGTAATATTCTATTACTGATTTAAAACATATGTGGGATTCATTTAAATGAAGGTATAGCATGCTCTTTTATTGTTATGACATTCAAATGGATATTATTTAAATAACAGTTATACCTATAATATGGTTTACTATTTATTCATGCCATTACATGTGATGTTAGATTTATTTAAGGCTGTAATTATACCAATGTCATTAGGGATGTACTTATTTATTGCAGCATTGCTAGCATAGGCCTGTTATATTAATTATTATAATTGCTTTGTCATTTGGGATCCCCAGAACTCTCAACCCATCTTGTCATTGTATCTATTCTAATCAAAGGGTATGCATTTGCGTCCTAGAACATTTTAGGTTAGAATAGCAAATGCTTTGAGTGGGATGATCCCAGGACAGTCAGCCTATCACATCTTCCTACCTTCCTCATCTCAAGATGTCACTCCACCAAAGCACAAATGTACTGTTTTATTTATTAATTAAATGATGAAACATCTCATCAGCTCCAAGTGGACCAAACTCTTACAGCTGCCATTCATGCTAGACCGCAACCTATTAATATTTAAGTGTACACCTATTTAACATCTCTAAGTCATAATGCTGTTATAATACTGAGCCATTCATTATTCATTGACTTAATTGTATTTGGAATGTTGCAAATCAAGCTTGCATTAAGCTATCTACCCCTTTAAGTGAACGATTCCCAGATGCATCAGTAATTCCCTTTTATTATTCATACTTACAAACTCCATTGATTCAGTGGATACATAAAATCTTGTTATGTCAAATATGCAAATAATTGTGTAGTCATGCTCCTATGTATTGTAAATTATATTGCTTTATCTCATATATCTATATATATATATATATATATATATATATATATATATATATATATATATATATATATATATATATATATATCATGAATAATAGCAATGGCATTGATAGTATTATGATTATATATACAGTATATTAATTTTATGATTACTGTAACCAGCAATGTTTCTCAATTTTTAAGTATATTTCATGATGGTTATTGGTCACCTATTTTTCTCAATTCTAAAATAGCATTAATAGTATGTAATTATTATGAGAACGTTTGTTTAATTATTATTGGAATATTAAACCACCCTACATTGATTATACACTGTTTTTATATGTACCATTTCCTAAAAGACTGGTTGTCTCAGCACTATGTCCTCTACAATATTAATTTATGTAACCACATAAATATATAATCAAATATTCTGTGCATGAAATCTATGACTAGAATATATAAATAACTACATCAAAATATATTTATTAAAGTTTATGTCTCGATCTATTCAAGTGTTCGAATCATTATTAAATTTAGTCCCTATATTTGTTTATGATAATTCATACTTTAAGAATTCATTATCCTCGGTTACCTGAGATCATACTCATCATATGTAAATCTCTTTTCATTATAAGTTGCCTGCTATTTCATTTCACTATAAGTCATTTATCAATCATTTTAATTTCATTCATTAATTTCTACATCATTAAGTAATATCTTAGTATTTTATGTATCAACCCTCATTATTTAGTTGAATAGTCTCATTTAGATGCAAGATATCACATCTCTCCACTGTCTCTCTGGGCCTGGAGTGAATTAAATTCATCTCTATCACCAGAGATGTTGTTCATGTGATTGTAGATTTGGGAAGTGGGCAAATAGGTTAAAATTTATGATTGCTTTTGACTTGTATATTTCGGGCATGACTGAATTTAAGGTACTTTTGCTCACAAATCTGAATGGTATGATATATATCTTCAATAACTTTCATAATACTAATCAACACAAATTTTATTTTATTTTCAGAATCATAGTTCAAAATTATATACTTCCATCATTTAACTGTAATAAAACTTTGTCTTTAAAAACCTTGTTAACTAACCATGCAAATTGGCCACTCCTATATTCTCACAACAGAATAACATCGTTAATTTTCAATTTTTAAAAAATCTAATTGCTTTGTAGGGAAACCATTTTTTTTTTCCATTCAAGTATTTGCCTATTCGAAATTGTTTGTAAAATTGTTTTACTATAATCTGGAATATTTCTAGAACATTCCAATAGCATAAACATAATCAATGGTTTTATTTAGTAATTTTTATTAGTCACTCATTAAACTAGAGATTGTCCAATAATTAATAATATTTCTGTTGGGAAATTTTAATTTCACCACTCTCAAAGATAGGGAATGTTTTCTATTCATTTTTAAAACTTTGTGGAAGAATGTAATCATAAATGTGATCAAAGACAGGTGGAAAAGATCCATGATCTCCAAGATGTATATTTCATGCTGAACCAGCATTCATAAGTTGATCAGACCACAATCTCATACACATATCTTTATCATTGGTTAGTATATATAGAGCTCGCAAATAAGCTCTTAACATGCTTTGCAGAATATCCCCAACCCCAGACCAGTTTCTGCTACTGGCATCCTTAGTATATATATATAGAGCGTCGTGTATATATATATATATATATATGTTGATATATATATATATATATATATATATATTAAATCAACAAATCATTACAGTTTAATTGATAAGCATCAAATGTGCAACCCTAACACTTTAACACAAATCATTTATTGAAAGTATACTAATAATTTTCATTAGTCACTCATTAGATTAGAGGTTATCCAATAATGAATAATACTTCTGTAGTACAATTTTGTTGCCCCACTCTTATACAAGGTATGGAATGTTTTCTATACACTTTTAATATTTTGAGGATGGCTATAATCATATGGTGAAATGTGCATCTTCACACGTTCTTGATTATATGTTTATGATTACATCTCTCCATATAATATTACAAGAGGATAGAAAACATTCTTTACCTTGTGTGAGAGTGGTGTAATGAAAACTGCACTACATAAATATTATTCATTATTGGATAATCTCTAGTCTAATGAGTGACTAATAAAAATTATTAATATATTTTCAATAAGTGATTGAGGGATGCCATTTGATGCTTATCAATTAATCTGTAGTGATTGGCTATATATATATATATATATATATATATATATATATATATATATATATATATATATATATATATATATATATATAATCAACAACAACCATTATCAATCCACTGCAGGATGAAGGTTTCTCCAAGTTTAATCCATCTTCTCCGATCTTTAGCTTCTCTTTTCCACAACACCCCTGCACATTTTCTTATTTCATCCATCCATCTCACATGTGGTCTCTTTCTGGGTCTTTTATAATCTCTTGGAATCCAGTTTAAAATTTCAATCGTCCATCTATTATCATTTCTTCTAGCAATATGTCCAGCCCAACTCCATTTCAATCTTTTAATTTTTTCAATAAGGTCAGTAACACCTGTTTGTTGTCTTACCCATACATTGCGTTTTCGATCTCTTCTTGTTACTCCCAACATACATCTCTCCATACTCCTTTGAGTGGTCTGAAGTCTCTGTATTGCTCTTCTATTAAGTGTCCAAGTCTCAGATCCATAAGTAAGAACTGGTAAAACACATTTGTTAAAAACCATTTTTTTCAAACACATAGGCATATTTTCTTTTAGTATCAAGTTATTTCTACAAAAAGCATTCCAACCAAGTTTAATTCTATGATTAATTTCCTCCATATGTTTCCATCTGTATTAATAATCTGACCAAGGTATTTGTAACTGTTAACTTCTTCTAATTCTTCATAATCAATCTTTATTTTCATATTTTGAGCAAATCGATTAAACATTACTTTAGTCTTTTTAACATTTATCTTTATGTCCTACTTTTCTACTTTCATCTGCTAACTCCTGCAACATTTGCTGCAACTCTGAAGCATTATTTGCAAAAACAACTACATCATCTGCAAAATCTAAATGACTTAAATACTCTCCATTTACTTTCATTCCTTTAGTTTCCCATTTTAATCCACAAAATACTTCTTGCAGCACTGCTGTAAAAAGTTTTGGAGATATGGAGTCACCTTGTCTTACACCTTTCTCAATGTTGATTTTTCCAGTATCATTTTGTAATCTAATTGTTGCTGTTGCATTTTTATAAATATTCTTTAAAATATGACAATATCCTGGATCTATATTTTGATGATCCAATGCTTTAATCACTGAAGAAATGTGTATAGAATCGAATGCCTTTTCATAATCTACAAATCCAAAACATAATGACAACTCATATTCATTTGTCCTTTCTATGACTTCTCTCAATACCTGGATGTAATCTATTGTACTAAAACCACTTTTAAATCCAGCTTGTTCTCTTGGTTGGTGGAAATCCAAAGTTCTCTGTAGACGAGTTGTAATTATCTTGGTAAAAATTTTATATAAAACTGATAAAAGGCTGATAGGTCTGTAATTTCTAATATCTTCTTTATCACCTTTTTTAAATATTAATATTATTACTGCATTCTTCCAATCTTCTGGTACATCATTATCATTTAGACATTTGGTATATAACTTTGCTAAAATTGTTTCTATTTCTTCACCTGCTTCTTTTAATATATCAATTATAATTCCATCATTTCCTGGAGCCTTTCCTTTCTTCATACATTTAATTGCATGTCTCACTTCTTCATTTAAAATTCTGGGCAATTCGGAATATGTAATAGATATAAAAGATATTTGTTCTTTATTACTATATAATTCTTGATAAAAATCTTCTACCAATTTCATGATGTCATCTCTCTTTTTAGTAATAATTCCATATTTTTTTTCTTATTGCAGATATAAATTTCCTACCAATACCAAAATGTTGTTTAACATTCTTGAGACTTTTATTTTCTTCTACAGCTTTCCTTGCTATTTCACAGTTATACTTTCTTATATCATTTTCAACTCTTTTCCGTACCATTTTACAAAATTCGAGATATTCAATTCTTTTTAATGCATCATTTTTGTATATCTTCATATTCCTTCTTTTCTTCATAAATTCTCTAGTCTCAGTAGAAATTTTATTAGTCAATTGCTGCTTTATTTCTACCAGCTATCTTTGCTGCAGTTTTTAAAAGTGTATCAGTTATTTTCATATTAATTTCATTCAAATCTGAATCATGTTCAAAATCTCCTAACACTTGAAACCTATTTGTAAGTTCTAATTTAAATTCATTAGAATGTTTCATGAAGATTAGGAATATCAACTGTAAATATTGTTTTTCTTAATAATTTTTGTCTCTCTAGTTTTACATTAACACGTAACTTACACCTTATTAATCGATGATCACTTCCTGTGTTAAATTTATTAAGAACATTACAATCTTGAAATATGTATTTCCTGTTACTCAAAATATAATCCAATTCTGCTGTACCTTCATTTGGATGCTTCCATGTCCATTTCCTTTTAACATTTTTCTCAAAAAATTAATTCATAATATAAAGTTTTTCTTTTTCTGCAAACTCCACAAGTCTATGTCCTCTCTCATTTCTATTACCATAACCAAAATTACCTACAGCACTTTCATCTTTCATTTGTCTACCAATTCTAGCATTAAAGTCTCCCATAACAATTTTAAAATGTTGTTTACTCTGATCAAAAGCCTTTTGTACATCCATATAAAAATCTTTTACTACTTCATCACTATGAGAACTTGTTGGGGCATAAACCTG
This sequence comes from Epiperipatus broadwayi, assembly GCA_028023455.1. Classification (NCBI taxonomy): domain Eukaryota; kingdom Metazoa; phylum Onychophora; class Udeonychophora; order Euonychophora; family Peripatidae; genus Epiperipatus; species Epiperipatus broadwayi. Next base: position 1,458,852 of record JAQFVV010006397.1, read on the forward strand.
AATTATCTGCATTTGGTATCTGCTATTAAGTTGTATAACTAATCTTGCAACTCTGTCTGATACACCATCAATCTCCACAATATTGTTCTTCCATTTTTTATTTATAATGAATCCTACTCCACTTGTATTTCCAATATGTGTGCCTTTATAATAGAGTATATGTCCACTTTTTAAATTAATTGTTTCTTCACCTTTTTTTCTAACTTCACAAAGTCCAATAATGTCCCATTTAATATAAGACAATTCTTCTTCTAATTCTTGCAATCTTCCTTCACTTGAAAGTGATCTGTAGTTGTAAGTACCTAAATAAAAAGTCGTCATCAAATGGCAGCCTTGGTCTGCAATCAGGGGATTCTTAGCACCCTCCACCTTCGGCCACCAACCGCTGCCTTGGTTGGTGACTTTACAGCCTCCTGGGAATAAAGGCCATATATAAATATATATATATGTGTGTGTGTGTGTGTGTGGGTGTGTAATAATGCTCAAGGCTCCCAAAGTGTTATTTAAATAATAAGTGTAATAATGGTCAAGGCTAAATGGGTTTATAAATAACCATTAGAAACCAGTCAACACTTATTGTTAAAAGAATGTTGCCTTGACATCTGTTTGAAATTGTTTATTATTATCTATATTGGGATTGTCTATATGTTGACTGGTTTCTAATGATCATATATAGATATGTGCAAAAAAAGCAAGTAATATGACTTAATTTAACAAGCTTGTATTACAAATGTCATCCAATGAGCTTGCCAATAGCTCTTAACAAGCTTTTCAGAATATCTCCAACACCAGACTGGTTTCTGCTTCTGGATTTCTCAGTGAGGTGCTAGGATATTCAAGCATTTGATTTAAAATACCAGGTAAGCCCAGCATTTTATCTAATGGTTAACTATTAAGTAGAAAATATGAAATTTTCAGACATCTATATGTTTTCAAATCCAGCTATATAACTTAAATAGCCCTATGGCACTAAACTAAGTGCAGATACACAATATATTAATACCTTAAGCAATATAAAGTCACCAAAACTATAATTACAAAAAATATAATTGCAAAGAAATTAAGTTATATATCACATGACCTAATTTAACAAGCTTGTATTACATATGTTATCTAATGAGCTTGCCAATAGCTCTTAACAAGCTTTTCAGAATATCACTAACAGTTTCTACTTAATAGTTTACCATTAGGTAAGTAGGCCTGGACTGGTATTTTATATCAAATACTTGAATATCCTAACACTTCACTGAAGAAGCCATAAGCAAAAACCAGTCTGGAATTGGGGATATTCTGAAAAGCTTGTTAAGAGCTATTGACAAGCTCATTAGATAATATATATTGTAGGGTATTGAGTTCAAACCCTAAATTACAAATCCTAAAAACCTTGGAAGGAAAATGGGAGAAATATTTTTTCTATACTTAACTGATTTTATTAGTGAAACAGGACAATATATATATATATTTTCAATAGTTTGATAGCTATATTTAAGAATTAAAGATTAAGCACGTATAAACAGATGTCTGTAGTTGTAGACTCTATAAATCATTTTTCTAAGTCTATTTATTAACTTTCCATATTTCATGTATATCTAACAAATTATAATGTTCTTTCTTAATAATGCTTTGATTTTAATATTTATCATTGCTAATTTATTCTATGACTCTAATACTAATAGTGCTAATAATCTATGGCTTTTAAGATCATTTAAATTATTTTCAATAAGCAAGTTTTATATACTCGAATAGCTATGAATATGTGTGTGTATGTACAAACACTAAACCATAAACATTTACAGATATATTAAAAATAATAATTTTATTTAAATTTTTTTTGTTTTTGTTTTTTTTTTCATATGTCATAGCATCGCCGGGACGTGAACCCACAACCGTCTGCAGTCAACTACTTGCTTGCAAGGCAGCTGTGATGACCTCTTGGCTAAACTGCCTATTAAAAAGTAATCTGAATGATTTAAATGCTATAAATTAAAATTAAAACAAGTATTAGAATCAAAGAATAATACTATAATCTAGTAAATATAAATTAGCTTTAAGGAAGGTTAATAAGCAAAATTAGAAAAATTATTTATCGAGAGTGTGTCTACAGATAACTGTTTATATGTGTTTTACAATTCTAATTAGTAGACATTCAAAATATAGTTTATCTTCCGTTAATTAATAAAATCAGTTGAATAAGAAATATTTCTCTAATATTCTGAGATACTTTGGGAATTTGTCATGTAGGGTTTAAACTCAATACCTACAATATATACTGAACAATAACAAAGGTATGTGTAAGAGATATGTGATCTGGCCCAACTAATGAATTCTAGTTCAGTACAAAGTTCATCTTGAGGATCATCAATCTTTACATGCCTTTGATCATATGTTTATGATTGCATCCCTTCATAATGTGTTTCAAGATGATAGAAAACATTCCTACTTTGTGTGAGAGTGGTCTAATGAAAACTGCATTACAGAAATATTATTCTTTATAGGATAATCTCTAGTCTAATGAGAAACTAATAAAAATTACTAATATACTTTCATTAAGTAATTTGTGTTAAAGTTGTGAGAGCTGCGCATTTGACACTTCTCAATTAAACTGTAGTGATTGGTTTATATATATATATTGAACAGTGATAAAGATATGTATGAGATTGTGATCTTGGCCAACTGATGAGTGCTGATTTACCATGAAATGGTTATCTTGGTGATCATGGATCTTTTTCACATGCCTTTGATCATATGTTTATGATTACATCATTCCACAAGGTGTTGAAAGTGAATAAAAAACATTATCTACCTTGTGTGAGAGTGGTGTAATAAATTGTACTACAATGTTTGTTTTAGATGGTGATTATGTTTTTGGTAGTTTATATATTGAAATATGTATAAATCTGCTAATAGGTTCTGTTGTGGAAAAACATAATAAGTTTTCTGCTGATAAGACTAAAGGTATTCATGATGTGTTTTTATTTTTAGAGGATTCAGTGTCTTTTACGTGTAATATTATGTTTTAAAAAGGTAGGGCAATTTATTGGTTGTATTATTTTTCCTTTAATGGGTTCTCTCTATATTGATTTTTAGAGATGTTATTATCAATCATTTTTTGTTGTTGTTGTTGTTTTTTAGATTATTTTTTGGATATGTTGAACATTGTTTGTTTGTTACTGAGAAAGATAAATTGGAGAAATTCTGTTATAGTTTAGAATTTGTAAATTTAAGTGTTGATAACATTAATATTACTAATACTTTGTAATCATTTTATTAAAGATAAAAATGTTAAAGGATATATGATAATGCCTTTCAGTTATTAACCTCTCATAAAAAAAATTCCTTCATTAAAATTTTGTATAGGAATAAATGATTTAATAATTTTGAAAGCAAGGCTTATGTTCAAAGAAGTTAAGTTGTTTCTGATTATATTAAAATGATTATAATCATAATTTTATTAAGAATGTTATATTTAATAAAAATAACTATAAGCCTGACTCTAATGAAAAGTTTAATGTCAATGAGAAAAAAGTTTATTTTTTTAATGTTTACGTTCTTAATTTATAAAGTGATTTATAAGAATAACCATTTATTGGGTGGCATAAAAATTACTTGTAAAAAAGGTCTTGATTTAAATTTATTATTTAGTAATTTAAATCAGTCCATAGATGGTAACACCAATATTTATGGTATAGTTTATAAGATTCCTTGCAGTTGTCATAAGGTTTAAGTACATGAAAGTAACTTAAGTCTTAATAAAAGAGTTAAAGTTCATAATAGTGGAGTTAGAAATAAGTATCATAATTAGGATTTACATATTCATGAACTGAATATAAGTCATAAAATATTGTTTGGCAATGCAGAAGTTATCTTTATGAAAAAATATATTAAAAAGGGAAGTTAAAGAAATTCTGATGTTAAATCTTTTGGAATATAAGGCTATCAATCTTTTGAATTCTTCATTTGATATTAAATGTGGGTGGTTTTTGAAAGGAATTATAGAATGTCTGGGCTGATGAATGGTTGTGATATGATTGAGCTAAGGTGAAAGATGTACTGAGATAAGAATAAAATTTTAAAATGTGCATATGTGTATGGGTGTATTATGTTTAATTGGTTCTCAAAGTGAAAAGATCTCTTTATATGATAGATGAAACCATAGTCCTTGAAAATTTTTACTATAAATCTTATTTTGCTAGTATTTAATTTTATTTAATTTTCTACTTTACTTATTATTACAAGTATAGCATTGCACAGTATGTAATTATAAAATAATAAATACAATTTGTCGCTTAATCATTTTTTTATTTTTACATAGACACAATTGATTAAAATGACTTGTTTATTATATATATATATAAGTTATTAAATTTATAATTTGTAGTATTATTTTATTCAATAAATGAATATATTGATATGTGTGTGCGTGTTTATATCCACTGAACATTTACAATCAATTTTACCATTCATAATAGAGATTAAAATCATCCTTTAACAATATTCAAACTATTATTTTCTTATATTTGTAACAAGATCTAATGAGTTAATCACACCAAAGAAAAGTAATAGAATAGGTTTGCTAATATTTTTTTTTGTTTTTTTTTTTATACAATTATTGTCTCTTTTAATAATTTATATTGAGGTTATCAGTTTTAATATACACTTATATTAATTAAAATTCACAATAGTCAACGAGCCTCACATATGCTTGACATGATATCAAAATAACTAAGTAATTCATACTTCAGGATTTACTACCCAATTTCTCTACTGATTACTCAGCCTTCTTAGCATTCCAATGTAAATTAAAAATTCTCTTTACTTATAAGTATTAAATTTTGTGTTTATTATATTTTACAGCATGAAATAAGTGCACAATGTTAAATTATTGCCTTGCTTAATATAACACGTAAATTCTTCAAATTTAAAAACACTGTGTCATATTTATTTTATGTTATAAAGTGTAATGATCTTAAATGAAAATATGTATAATTAAATATTAATGTTATGTCAAAACTGGTAAATTTGTTATATAAAAATTTAGATGCTGCCATGATTTATATTTTGTTAAAAGTAATTTGCTTATATAGTTATTACCAGGTTTTCATTAGCACATTTATCTTGGTATATAAGAGTGGAATGTTTGGTTAAAGATAAGATGGGCATTCTTGTCTTCATAAAACTCACTGACATGTGTCGTGGTTTGAGAGGTCCCTCTATCGGCAAAATAAAGATATTGCTTGACTATTATAAATTTCAAGATGCATTTGATACAGGATAATGCTTGTCTTAAAAATATTTACATATACTTCCAGTGCACTTAATAAATAATTATAACTCTAACATTCATAAAAAGTGCATGCACATTAAGTTGAAAGGCTAATCTTTAGTTTATTACAATTTATAAACATAGCACTATATAAATAAATGCCTCATTTACATATGTTTAGTTTCATTTAAGAGTGATGTTTTATAAATTCTAGATAATTTCATTGACATCATTCATTCAGACATAGTAAACAGTAATTTAAAGTGATTAATTTATCCTCACACTTTCATATCCAATACTTAAGATTTGCCCATATATAAGCATTTGGGTTGAATGACTAAGTGGATTCATTTATTCATTCACAAAGACTTTATCTTGTGTTGGAAATGAAAGTATTCATTTATTATTATTAACATTTGTAAAAAGTGCATGTACGTTAGCTTGAAAGGCTAATCTTTAGTTTATTACACTATATAAATAAATGTCTCATTTACATATGTTTAGTTTCATTTAAGAGTGACATTTCGCAAATTCTAGATAATTTTGTTGACATCATTCATTCAGACATAGTAAACAGTAATTTAAAGTGATTGATTTATCCTCATGCTTTTATATCCAGTACTTGAGATTTGCCCATATATAAGCATTTGGGTTGAATGAATAAGTGGATTCATTTATTCGTTTGCAAAGACTTTATCTTGTGTTGGAAATAAAAGTATTTATTTATTATTATTAACATTCGTAAAAAGCACATGTATGTTAGCTTGAAAGGCTAATCTTTAGTTTATTATATAGATAATTGTAAAAAATTTTGATTAAGTCTTGTAATTTTCTACTATAGCATGAGTTGATTTACTATAGTGTTTAAATATTTATTTTTTAAGAAAGCCAGCCAATTATATTCTACGTTGAAGTTTGATATTTATAAATAAATTGGTTTTATGTATTATATTAGATGTTATCACAGTGGCCAAACAATTAAATAATAGTGTTAAAACCATAAAATAATCATCCTGGTAAAACTATTTGATTAGTTATTTTGGTGTGATGTCAAAATTGAGAAATATTTACTATAACATGCAAAAGGTAATAATTCTAATTAATTCTACCTAGATTTTAGCAAATAATATTATATAAATGATGATGTCTTCCCTTAATTAGAATCTCTCTTTGATGCATTCATTTTGTAGGTAAGATTATCTAATATCATAAATGAAGTATGATTTGAATGCAAAACTAAAAATTTGGATTATAAAAACTCAGATACTATACCACTTTTATAATACAACCATCAAAAGACACTTAATTTGATTAATTTTAAAAAATAAATATTATACAAGTGATAAAATACATTCCATAACTACAATTTCCATGATTGGAATTTTTATAATAATGTTATTCAGCTTTAAATAATAAAACTAGTGCCAATAATAATCACAATATGATAAAAAATTATTATAATCAATAAAGCAATCATATATAGTGTGACATTGCTTTTATGAGCTTGTATTTACAAATATGTAATATAGAGAGCGTACCAATAGCTCAAACAAGCTCTTAATTGATAAATGCAGTAAGAGAAAATATTTAAAATCTCTGTCTGGAACATTCCCATACCTAGACCAATTGGTTTTGAGCTTTTTTCTCACCTCAGTGAGAAGCTAGAATATTCAGACACTAGATCTAAAATATCAATTCAAAGCCCAGCACTTATTTATAAAATACATAACATTTAAGTAGAAACTCTGAAATTTTTGGACATGAAAATGCTAAGGCTATAATATATTGTAGATCTGAATTTGGTTCATCCTATATAGCTATTTAAGTTAGATAGCTGGAGTTAAAGTCATTTTCATGTCCAAAAATGTAAGACTTTCTACTTAAATGCTACATATTTTATAAATAAGTGTGGGTTTTAAGTTGATATTTTTGATCTAGTGTCTGAATATTCTAGCTCCTCACTAAGCTGAGTCAAAGCTTGAAAGCCAATTGGTCTGAGGATGAGAATGTTTCAGATAGAGATTTTAAATATTTTCTCTTACTGCACGTATCAATTAAGTGCTTGTTTGAGCTATTGGTACACTCCCTATATTAAATAAAAATTATTTTATTCTTTCATAGGATAAAACAAGTAAAAAAAATTTTAAAAACTTATATACATTATTTAAAAAGTTTCAGAGAGCATAATCAAAGTAATCAATACCAAATTAATAATAATGTTACCTGATAATGGGCTTGACTCATTTGAGAAGTACTCATTGAAAACAATCAAAGTCAAATTATTTAAAAAGCATATAAAATAATATTTATATCAAATCAAAAATAGCACTATTTAAATTTTTAAAAAATTTGACTGAATTTATACGCATATCTTACCTCACCAAAATTTTTACCAAATTTAAATACTTCAGCTGGAGAATGTATCATATTTGTTCCATTAATATTATTTACTCCAAATAAAATTTTTGCAGGAAAGTCTTCTATGGAAAATAAAGCGCATTCCCTGTCTTGAAAAAAATTACAAACATATATTTTATTTATTTATCTTTTTATGCACTATTGGATATAATCATATTAAATATTATTTATTTCTTAATTAGTCAAAACTGAAAATTATATTTATATGCATGTATTTATGTATATATTGAGTGTGCCAATGTAAATTAATAATTACTTTATTTAACTAAACAGTTCTTTTCTACAATGAAATCTTTAATTATTTATCCACTTCATTTATTCCATTTTTAATAATATTTTAGACTCAATTAACTATTCTAAGTTATCAAATGTTCTTACTAAGATACGTACCCCAGATCATTCCATTGTTCTCATAGATATCTTTGTGTGACATCAAAATATATAAATTAAAAGCTATGATGAGACAGACTGTTTTATTTTCATATTGGAATTGGAATTAGATAGGGTCATATATTCCCAATAAATTTACTCATCTTAAATATGAATGACTGATGATTCATGGATGAATCAGAAACAGTTGTAAATATATTACTGATACTACATATATAGCTAAAATGAACAATATTTTAATATAAAAAATAAGAAAAGTCAAAGAAGAGAATAAAAATTTGGAGTTATAATCTAAAACTTTTGATACAGAAAAGTCAATTGATTAATTCCCATGATAATGATGTAATAGTTATTGACAATTTATGTCTTCTTGAATGCATATTTTGACAACTCTACTTTAATTAGCCAAAACATTTTTTGATCAGAGTTATAATAAAAACTTTTGAAAAACTTCTTAGATACAAAAACATATTTTTGAAAACAAGATTACTTCAAAAGTTTATATGTAAACTAAGAATAATCTTTCATTTAATAAATAATAATAATAATAATTAATGTATTTATTTAAAGTATATGGTGTCAAAAATGTAAATTCAAACAGTTTGACACTTATAGACCAAACTGTAATAACATATTATTTTTTATGACTTTCTAAAACTGTAATAAATGAACACTAAAAATATTAAGTAAATAATGTATTAAAATTTTTGAACTATGATATAGACAAAAATATCATAAACAATGAATTATTAATCGTATTAGTTATAAATTCTTATTTGTAGAACAAATGAAACAGCTAAAATTATTTTACCTTGACATATTAAGATACAATCTAAATCACTGGAAGAGTATATAATGTTACTATCATTGATAATAAAATAAAATGTACTCAGTAATAAAATGGTTGAATTCCATCAATCATAATAAAAAATATTCTATTATATAAAGATATATGTTAAATTTGATATTTTCATTTGTTCATAATAATGGAAATAAAGCAAAATGTGTGATTATTTCTATATAAATAACTAGATATATCCTTACTTTTGATGTTACATTTAATAGTACACTTAAACAATGACCTTAATATGTAATAAGTTTAGAAACTAATGAAAATCATTTCTTTCCACATTTATTAAATTTAATTATTATCTTGCATTATAAAATCCAACTTTTTTTAGCAGACAAAAATGATATGATTTTGGACATTATATGACTTCTTATTAAGATGGCAAGTCTGGACAATAAAATTTACACTCTCCAACATTAATTTAAGAAGCTGTTACGCCCTATATGTATTTGTTCTTAAATAATCTTCACAATAGAAAATATCAGAATATTCACTTAAAACCTTTGTGAATTTAAAATTCATTATAAATATTTGATAGTAAATTTAAATAGACATTTATTCCTTTTCTAGAATGAAATAGAATAGTGTGGTTTAAAGTGAATAAAGCTCTTATTATTTTTCCCTTTGTATTTGTTAATAGCAAAAAAAAAAATGAATTAAAAATATACTGATCATCACTTTATAGATTTTTATAATTTACATTTTATTTACAACTCTATTCTATAGATGTCACTACTTACAAAAAAAAATTAATAAGTAAAAAAGTGATCAAGCTCAAAACCAATAGTGTGCACCTCCAGAACATGAATAAATTTATAGCTTAATTTTTTTCACTTGTTTTTTGTTTGTGTGTGTGTAAAATTATTCATTTTTATTTCTTTTTAATTATATAATTTTTACATAGTGGTTTTATATCAGTGCAGTAGTTTTTACATAACAATTATGAAATAAATATTTACATGCAAATCAAATCCATGTACTGACAAATGCTTTTTGTGTCCCCAACTGCAGGCTATCCTTTGATCTATTGTCTTCAATTTATTAGTTGTTGTTTTTTTTAGTTATTTGCAAAGCTAATATTTTTTTATTTTAGATTAAATTCATTTTTTTAAAAAATTGTAAAAAGAAATAATAATATGAAATAATTTTTATTTTGTTTGAAGATAAATAAAATAAAAACAATAGCTTCACTCTAGTGGTATAAAAAATGGCTGCTGAATTGTAGGAAATAATCTATATTTACTCAATTTAATTAACAATTTTGTGTTACGTCACCATCCAAGCTCCTATTGAATATTTGTAATAAATTTTAAATTCACGCGATTGTTAAAAAGAATATTTCAAGATCTTATCGTTGAAGATTATTTTAAGCCAAATAGATTCAATCCATAATAAAATCTACATGAATTAATATTGAAGATCACAAATTGTCTGTTTATACTTTACCTTCTAATATTTGAATGTGATATCATTTTTTATGCTAAAGGCAATTTAATAATAATGTAATGAAAGATAATTAAATTTGACTTCTAAAATTATTAATATTTAATGTCACAGTTTATGTTTTCTGTTATAGATTTACAATAAATTTAAACAGCACAAAAGTATTTAAATGAATACTTTGAGATTCTTCCTGTGTGTATGTTAATTACAACCAAATCGATTCAGACCACAATAACATTGAAGTTCACTAATTCATTATCCTTAATAAGAACTCAAAAAAACAATAAAAATCAGGTTATTTTCATCTACTAAAGGTAGTTGTATGATAAAGTAATATGGAGAGTTAAGTAAATTCAATAAAGATAATTCTAGATTTTTCTCAGCTCCTAAAAATTATTACATATACATACTGTAACTAAACTTGCAATTGGAATATATAATATTAAATATTACATGAAGTTTAGCAAATTCTATTGCATATATATGTTTTAATTAATAAAATAATAGCTATTCATCATGAAGATGGTTCCTCACACAACCAATACATTTTGACATTTTAGAAGTTTGAACAGATGCCAATCTGATTTGCAATCTGATCTGCATAAGAAGCATATAACCACCATTTATAAATAACTATGGTCTTTTCAAAAGAAAGTAATTTTTGCAATGACTATTCAAAATAAACTATAAACCACAAATACATCCACATTATTTCTCTGCTTATTTGATATTGTAAAATGTTGTTTTTTAATTTCTTCAGCAGAAAACTTTTTTTTCAATATTACTTCAACAGAATTTTTAATTGTAAATATCCAATGAATTTCATATTCTTCCATATCTTCTTGATGAAACAATTGACATAGCATTTTCTTAGAATATCTTTAAGAAAATCATTACAACTTAAACAGAGTTTACATCTTTCATTTAATTAATGTTCACATTTATTGCAAAACCCCATTTTAGAAGGTCTTGAATAGTTCATCATTTTAAATGTTCAATATAATGAAGATGTAATTTTACAATGGTAATCTTATTAATATCACACCTGACAAACTGATGAACATGTTGATTGGTTTATGATCTTGGCTTTATATTTTTAAAATTTTACAGAGCATCCTTAAATAAAACTTATATAATACCTTCATATTATATCAAGAGGGGTATCCAAATTTCATTATCATACAATAAATTAGTAAATAACATCTCCATATATTACTTAGCTGCAATAGTTATTTTCCTGTGATGAAATATTCTTTTAATATGTTAAAGCACAAGCAAGACATTAAAGTTTGTGTTATACATCAATATATAAGTCTATACACTACTAATATACTTAAATTGATTTACATTGTCAAAATGATAATCATTCAAACAAAAATTTGATGAGAAATTTTGCCAGAAATTTTTCATCCATCATGAGTTGATAAAGAATATGAATTTTTTCCACATTAATTATTAACTAATGTTTTATATATTGCTTTCAAAGCATTAAGAATATTTCATAGATCATCTTCTTTTGAAAAAGAAAGAAATATCACAATCATCAGCATAATCTAAATCTGAAATCCAAAAGATTGAAGTTTGACTTTAATTTTAATCAATTCAAATTAAAAATCCTACTATCAAACTTGTATTGTATCTTGATTTCTAATTTATTAAGCTATGTATAAATATTTCTTAAAAATTATTATCATAAAATTTGAAATCTATGTTGAAGTAAATACAAATATTTGTTTAACAACAGTTTTTATTTCAAATGCCTAACTTTCTACGGTAATAACATTTTTTTCATTTCAAAATGTAAAAGTTGTTAATGTTTAATAAACTTTGGTAGAAACACAGCTTATTTTAAACAATAATGTAGCCCTATGCAATTAATTGAATAAAAGGCCATTACCATATTAATAAAAACAATGAATATATTACTTTCCTGTGTCTGGCAGTTTTATTGCATTTGAATTACAACAAAAACCAAGTCCATGATGCTTCTTGAAACTCCAAAACTACATTGAGTTTCTTGTAATCATCCATATATACTAGAATCAATCTATTAAAAAAATCCTTTAAAGTATTTTTCTGTAGTGGATAATAATAATTTAAGATAAATACTGCAAGATAGTTTCCATTTCTTTGAATTTTGAAAATTAAAACAATAGAAGCATCGATAGCATGACATAATGAATTCATGTATTCCTTAAAAAATTGCTATATTTTTGAAACCAACATATCACCACTATATTTTAAAACTTCTCCAGGTATTTTATAGGACCTGAAGTCTTTCTATTTTAAAAATTATAAAGCTCCATTTTGACTTCATTAAGCTGAATATTGTTGTCCAAATCAAAATGAATAGATCAAATGAATATATTAGTAAAAATCATTTCAATTCTTATATCATTATTTAAAACATGATCAAAATACTTTTTCCACATGTTCAAAATATTGTCATCAGTGGTTTTAATAGAATTATGGTACCTTTTTGCAGGTCCATGTGTTGTTTTGTGTCCATCACATACAATCTAAAGTGACACCTATCAACAAATGTCTAAAACTTTGTGTTAGGCATTGAATTTCTCTTTTCAAGTTTCTATATTTATTGTGAAGTTCTACTCATTTAATTTATTATTCTGTTAAACAGAAAATCCTATATTTTCTTTTAATTAAATCATTAATAGAAACATCATTATCCAAAAAACAGTCATAATTCTTCCCTTTTAATGAAACCAAGAATGGATTTACTTGTCTCAATCATACACTTCAGGAGACAATTTTATGCATCATTAATATATCAATCTTACAGATCTGAAGTAGCAATTTTAACATTTAACAGCTGTTGAAATTAAGTGCATATAGGAGATAATTATAAACAACAAACATCAATTTCTTTGTGAATATGATTGGAAGATGATTTACGTTTTACTGCAACTATCATTTTAATCTTGGAGCGTAATAATTTATATTCCATTCAACAATCTGCACTAAAAATACTTGTATTATTTAATCTTTATTAGATTTCTAATTATAAAATAATCTATTAAATGCCATTGTTTTGAACATGGATACATTCATGATTTTTATATTTATTTGTTCTGCCTAAATAAAGTGCTCATGATGTTCAACCTATTAGTGCAAAAATTTAATAGAACTCAACTTCTTGAATTTAAAGCAACAATAACATTATTTACATCAGCTACTGGCCAGCATCTACTCCTTGTGCCAGCACATGCATTAATGTCTCTAAGAATAAAATGTTGATCCTTTAATAGTATTTTTATAATAATACTATCTAGCAAAGACTACAAGTTTTTTTGGCTTCGAATTTTCTTAATCTAAGACTGAAGCGTAGACACTAATAAAATAAGTATTGGTATTTATTGTGCAAGTCAACTTTTAACATTACAATGAGGAATTCCAACAATAGAAGATACTCTATTTGACTTTACAGTAAATCCAACATCACCCATTCTCTTTTCAGTGATTGGCTTCTTTCAAAAAAACTAATACTATCCATCTGCTTTATTAATTTTGGAAATTGAATTTTACTAAGACTATTATATCAATCTTAAATCTCAGCTAGGCATTTAGCATTATTATTCTTTTTTATTCTAGTTCTGAAGGGTTAGTATCAAGTAAAGTTTGCACATTCAATGTATCTATAGCTAATTTTTTACAATGCTTAACTTTAATATTTCTGTCTCATGCTTTATTCCTATCAATGCTTTTATCATTATTAATATCATTTTAATGCATAAGCCACTAGACATGAGAAGCTTGTCATACTGTGTGAAGCAGTCCATTTCCAGACCATATTTTTAGATGCTTTCCATTTCTAAATAGGGGTGCTTAAATATAAAATCATTGCCAGCTGAAACTCCTGCTTCAAGTCTAGTTTTAAACTGAGCCATTAATTACCATACATCTTCAAGCGATGATTATAACTAAGAACTATCAGCCTACTGAACATGTTCTTATCATTTCTCTTTTCTCCAGGACTTGAGTTTTAAAAAAATGAGAAAGAAAAATTGTAGTCAGGATGCTGTACACATAGTAAAAGAATGGCAATGTGGCTGCAGAAAAAGAATTCTATTAGCACCATTGGAATGGTTTGATAACTGATGTTATAAAAGGCTCAAGATGATCAAGTCCTATATTAACATAAGTGATTAAAGAAATAAAAAAGAGAGAAAGAAAATTTTTGTATAATTCTTGAAGACACTACAATTCCATCACTTTCAATTTATTTTCTTCTGATTATCTTTAGCATTTGAATGCAGTTTTACATTTATTCAAAACAAAAACTAGAACTAAAATGGTATTGATTTACTAATTATAAAAAAAACTCAAGCTGTCAATACTATACAGATCAAGTTATCTACAAATGAGGCAGAGGCACTACCCCAAACATCATTGATTGGTAGTTTCTCTTTTTGCACAAGAGTGTTGTCAATAACTTTTTGAGTGCATTTATTCTTTTGTTTCAATTTTGAAAATGAAAATATAATTATCTAGTTTTTTTTACATATTTATATTTTTTGACAAAAAGCTGTGAAATATTTGTTATTTTTAAAGAATAATGTTATTAGATTCAGATTTTAATTGAAAATATTTACTTTAAAAAAAATACAAGTCAAAAAAAATCAGTAATGTACATCCACAACTTGTAATTGTTCATATTGATCACAGCAATATTTTTGACATTTTAAGAAAAGAAAATAAGTAAAATTTAAAACTAAAAATACAATTTTGTTAGCTTTAAATAAACTGAATAGTAATTTATTTGAGTTTTACAAAGTGAATTAAAGCATGTCTGGTTTATATAATTTAATATTTTTATCAGCAATATTTTTTTTACATTTACAAAATTTGAAATAACATTTTTAAGAATAATTTTCACTTGTTAACATATATTTCTAACAAATAATTTGAAATTTTAAAACTATAAATTTAATCCAACTCATGGCTAAATGTTTTTTTTTTAAAAAAATGCAACAACTATATAATTAATCACTGTTTTTTGTTACATTATTTAATCTTATCTCTAATCCTAACTCTAAATTTTTGAATACCTAAAATTTTTACATAACTTATCTATTAATGATTATTAATTTTTTATCTTCACTAAAATATCTTTTCTTTACATAGCATAGTATTAATCTTTTATTTTTATTCCAAACATATTAAAAATTCAAAATATTTCTATTTTTTACAAAGATTTTCCATAAACTTGGTATTTATCTTTTTTTCTCATTTTTACAGAGTATCGCTGCTTCTTTATATCCAATTTATATTATTAACAAAGTAAAATTATCAACTATAATTTTTTAGCAACTTCAATTTTTTTCTACTTTTACGTGATGATCGTTCTTTAAATTAAATTGCTCATTTTTTACCTCAATTACTAGAGACAAAAAAATTATGTTTACCATTATATTGTTTTAAACTAAGTAATGATATAAGATAAAGTTTTATGATATTTTTGAATTAAGTAATAATATAGACCTTAAACCTTTCAACCATTTTTCTAAAAGTCTGTTTTTTTTATCTGTTTAAATAGCAGTTTTCAAAAACGTGTTTTGCTTATTAGTCAATATCTTCATTACTCTTTCTATTTTTATCTAAAATGCAATGTGTTGGTTTTTTATCAAATTATTTATCTATTTATTATTTTTTTAATTTTTATTGTATTAGTTATTTCATGGCATTACCTAACTTTTAACTATTTTCCAAAAATTAAATGGTTTGATTAATGTTTGGTTTTATCCTTGGCACAGTAGTTAAGGTGTCTACCTTGAGATTCGGAGATTACAAGTTGAATTATGGTATTCATAGATTTGGTGCTTGTATTTTTTATGAACTCTTCAACAATAAATCCATTAGCCATTTATTTATTGTCAACATTGAATTTAATATACTTTATTTATAAATTATAAATATCTACATTTTAAATGCTTTATGTTACAGTAGTCAGGATATTAACCTGTCATACACTGATTCTAATAATTGAGTCTTGCTCCATATACTTAATATGTTTTTATATATAGCTAAACCATAAACAAACTAACTAGTCACTATATATTGAATGGTAAATATATATTAAAAACAAAAAAAAGCTGAAAAGGTCAAGTGAGTTTTGATGTCTTGAATGCAAAATCATATGATATGGCTTTCACTACTGGTAAGGCAAACATTGCAAGTGTTAAGTCTGTAATTTAATTTTATTTTAATTGGCAATTATTCTATGATTATAAAAATAATCTTATTTCAATAGTTGTATTCATTAATGAAAGATGAACTTTTTAGAAACATTAATTGGAATTAAAACACTAATTCAAAATGACTTATTGTTTGCTTTAATACATATGGAATTATTTGTTGCATTTATTTGCAATTTATGTAAACTCTTGTTTGTATCACTTGAAAATTCAGCACTAATTCACTTCTTTCAAATTCAATTTATTTTTGGCTCTCTTAAAATTATTATCACCACTTAATTATTATATTATAGTTTTTATTACTGCAATTGTTACTGTGTTAATATCATTTTTATTATCTTATAAATAAAGTATAACTTTCTCTGAACAATTTTGGCTCCTCTGTTAATGCGAACTCGTAATTGTGAGTATGATCGTATAATTCATTAATCAGTCTACTTAATGCAAGACTAGTTCATTCTTTTATTAAGTATTTTAAAAAATCAAATAAATGATTGAAATGTATTTTTGAAGATGCTATCTGCCTGCATCCCTACTTATCTTCCTATCTATTCCCTAACTACTTATTTTATCTACCTATTCCCTACTTATCTTACCTACATACCTATCTAGCTATCTACTATCTATCTATTTATTTATTTATTTTATTTCATTATTTTCTGCTTTTAACCTGAAGTTCATCAAAAATGAAGTCCAATATTCCAGTGGATAATGTGTACTAATTGTAAAATGGGCTGTGGAAAGACTTATTCGTACATTTAGATCTATTAATTATCAGATCTATTTATACCAAATATGAACAAATTTTTGGTAAATAAAGAAATTGTTAAAGTAATAAAAGTAAATAATTAATAAACTGAATAGTATTCTTTGTTAAATGCTTTTTTTTATGTGTCATAGCATCGGCTGGGACGCGAACCCGCTAACTCAGGACAACTGCCTGTAAGGCGGCTGTGCTGACATCTCGGCCACCAACCCTTGACTAAATGCTTATTTTTATTAATTAAAATGTACAAAAATAATAATACGGTTGGCTAAAAAGTATACTTACCTTGTAATACAAATATTTTGTCTTTATTAATATTATCATAAAGATAAGTATAAACTTGACCATTTATTTTCTGCTTTACTACCCATTTATTTTGCGGTTGACTGTAATACTCCTCAATTTCCACAGTTTTTCTTTCATTTACAAAATTTGCTTCTACTTTTAATTCAAATTCATTTGGAAAGTCTGGAAAAGGTGGTGCTAAAATAAAATATTAGTTTATTAGTAGTATTAAATTTTAAAAATGAAATAAAACTAAAAATCACTGCAGCTGGAAAGTTTTGCCTTAATTGCTTTTAACTAAATAATCAGAAGACATAATCATGACTCTTTACAGAAAAAGCAAAAAATATAAGTAACAAAATAGGCAAAACTGCTTTTTTAATAAGTAGGAGTAATTCGCTATAAAGGAAAGAGTAATAATATTACAAATAAACCATAGCTTAATACTGCTTTTGATCGGGTAGGTCGTATTCATAGCATTAGATAAAGTCAGATTTGCTTTTTATTTAATACATGTAATTTCTATGACCTAAGTTCAAAAATAATTTCTATATTTATGCGTATTTTTAATTTCATGTATGTGTTAGCATAGGAATATGCCTTCATATATAACACTTAATTTCATTTTTAAATTTATTGTAAAACAATTTTTAAAATCCGTTTAATTTAAAATCTTTTGAGATTTTTCATTTGGTTATATATAAATAGGTTTCTAGCCTGTGACAAAAATATAGTTTGCTTATAAAAAGTAAAGGTGAGAAAAAAATGCAAATATTAAAATGTTAGTTTGACAATCAATAAATTCTGGAAAATATGATTCTATAAAATAAAACAATATTTCACTTTGTAGTCAAATTATCAATAATCTAAATTATGTGTTTTAAAAGTCCTAGTACTGTCCTCAAATTTTTTACCTATTACACATATGTTGAAATGCCTAGGGATTTTATATAAATGTCAAAAGTGATATGTCCAAGAACACTTAGATTTTTATGCAACTTTTATGCATTTTATAAAATGCCAAAATGAAAATCTGCAAAGTATAAAATACTTCCAGCATGAACATTTGTTTAGTCAAAGACTAGAAGTAACCATAAAATTACACACGTTTAACACAAACACACAGATTAGTAAAATTAACGATTATAATTGTTAATAAATCTTATGTGTACATCTTACAATTAGTTAGTGAAAAGTAGAAACATAATTACCAATAAATTCCTAACATTCTTGAAGATTTATACGATTTAAAAATTCTTCACTCTTGGCACTTTATTTGCAAAATGGTGTAAAAATATCATTATTAATTTCCTGGCTTGTTTGATCCTTATATAAAATTCAGCAATTCACTACTATTATCTTGTGGTAACTGATTATTATTATGTTTTTTCAGAGGAGGTTGTTAGTAGGAAATAATAATCATATCAAACCATGCTTGAAATTAAGAAAGTGAAACTCAGTCCTAATATCAGAAATTCAACGTATAGGTAATGTTTATATAGTTGTTTCAACGTATAGGTAATGTTTATATAGTTGTTTATTAAATTGATTATATTTACATATTCAATTCAGTGAGAAGGTAATGTTTATTATTTAATAAAAACAAACCAAAAAAAACAATATTTTTGACAGTTTCCTTCCTTCTATTTTATATTTCTTATATTTTCATCTTCGATCTTTTTGATAAAACCTTTTTCATATTTTACCAAAAACTATTTGACATTTTTTATAATGCCTAGATATTCTGTAAAATGTCTAGGGAAAGTATGTAAAAAATTAAAATAAAATGAAATTTCATACTTTGCCCAAAAATGTTACCATTGTATAAATCCCTAGGCATTTATAGGATGCCAGTTTTTCGCACTTTCCCAGTAACATATGTATTTAAGTCATGCTATGTCAGTACATTTGTTTGAGAAACTGCTAAATCAAGCATATATGGCATAAATGAAAATTATAATTCTATAAAATAAAGCAAAATAATCAGCTTTAAGTTGTCATCAATCTAGCAATAATTTAAATTCTTATAGGTGGAGAAAAAACACTTAACTATCTAATCCCACTTCGTTAAAATTAAATGAATGCTGACGATTAACACTTAATGTGTTTTAATATATTTTTTCAAAATATTATTTGCTATCCACTTTTTAATGTATGAGTTTGTACCATTAATTACTGGTCTTAACGGTATCCCTTCCTTAAAAATCTTTGGCAGTCCATAAATTTTTGTTGTAACACAATCTTTATTCCCTAAATATGTAATTATTTTCCTATCTATCAAATTATTATGTAAAGAAGAAGTGCAAAACTAAAGCAGCAAAGAACTTCATGACTAATAAACAAGTATAGTTTCATGCTTTTTGCTTATTTATGTCTAATTTTTAATATTCTTAACAACTTTTTAGCTTTCAGGTAATAGATTGACATTTACCTGTACTGCTTTATTCAAACATTGTTTGTTTCCTAAAGTAATTTGGTGTTTGTGATATTTTATATTGAATTTCAGATAATGATATGCAACTGGTTCCTGTTAGGAGTTTTCAAAGTTTAAAAATAACTAATGCATTAGTTGTTGTTTTTTTTTATCTGTGCTGCTTTATTCAGATTTTATGTTTGTTTCACAAGATAATGCTGCTGAACTTTGTGGAATTAATTTCCGTTGTTAGCATTGTTATATCTTTTTGTCTGGCCTAGTGGTTAGCATAGCTGCCTTCCAAGCCGTTGGCTGCCTCCTGGTAATGCTCCATCTATTGATCATAAATGCAAGCGAGAACAAGTTATGTGATTTATAACTTGTTTTTGTTTTTCATATATATAATAGTAAATTTAATACAATTGAACCAATTACAGAAAAGGCATGAAAATTGAAATAAACAAAATGAAACAAAAGGTTTTGTATAAAATAAACGTCGTCTGTAATTTTGAACAATCGTTCAAAATAATTGTGACAATGTAAAATAAAAACTGTAACATTGACGTGTATATATACGTATAGTAAATATTATTTATATTAAAAATGTATCAAAACTTAATAAGCTATTTAGACAGCTAATTGTAAAATCTTCACATATATGAAGAGGATTTAAATCAAAATAGATTCGTAATTAAGCTGAATGAAGTTGATTGAAATATTATAATGTATTAATAATTAAATATATTACTTGCTGTAGTAAAGTAATAAAGAAAAGAAAGTGATATTGATTTTAAATAAAATGCAAAAATCGTCATTGAGGAATAATGTTTGTAATAAGTATCTCAAACAAAGCTTTTGATAATTAAATATTGTTAACATTAATAAATAAATGACAGTCTGATACAATGAAATCAACTTTTATTATTAATAAAAAAAATTACTTTTAATAACTAATTTACATAAAGATAGCTTTAATGTGTAAGTTTCAATTTTATAAACTGGAATATGAAATGTAGACAGAATAATAAAGAGTAACCTAAATTTGCTATGATATTCAGTGTAATGTCCGCTACTACCAAAACTATGAGGTGATGAATAAAAATGAAATTACTTTCATTCACTTCAAAGCTCTTATATATGTGTGTAGATGGAGTGTGTAAGTATATGTTGCTCTATTTTCATCAATTAATTTATTTTTTAAATGTTTTTTAACAAATTCAAACTTCCCTTATACTTTTCCAAATACATTCAATTATTAGTCACAATATACAGGGTTATTATAAACTTTATTTTCTTGTTTTTCAGATTCTGGTAGTATGACTAAATACGGTCTAGCACAAGAATTGAATTAATAATAATTAGATTACTACCAGTTTAATGTATTTGGAAAGTGTAAATAAAGTTTGAATTTTTTGCGTGTGTGTGTGTCTCTAGTTCTTATAATCAAACAAATTCATCGTTTTTAAACAATATAGGAAATGCATTTAACTGCATTTTTACAGTACATTAATTTTAAAATATATATACTAAGTATATATTGTATTAAATGTACAGCTTTAGTCATATAGAATATTCCTTGCATTTTATCAAAAAGAAATAGTGCTTTTTATATTTTTGTATTTAATAACTGAAACACACAGTATTATTATATACATGTGTCTATATTTGTAATATATAGGGTATATGAGCACAAACTTTCACATGACCCACCATTCTCCACATTATCTCATAACACTGTTACATTTGAACACATATATGTTGAAAAGATAAATAATCACCAATATACGTATTTCATGCTAAACCAGCAATCATCAGTTGGTCCAGATCACCATCTCTATACATATATGCCATAAGTGTTTATATATATATATATATATATATATATATATTAAGATATCCAATCCTCATACTTTAAAGGACAGGTTTCAATCCACTCTACACTCCAACTCTTCAACTGTCCATCCAATTAAAAATCTGATGATGGAATGCTCAAAGGCCACCCTGAGGCCGAGATTAGCCATTAACTTAATATATCAAATGATATTTCAGCACCAAAGAGATAAAGTATAAGACTAGGATATATATGTATGTGCATTATTTTCCTTCAATAATCACTTTATATTCTTTTTTACCAGCAAACTACCACATTACTTAGACAAATATTCAGAAATATACAGTATAATAAAAAGAATAAACTAATTTTAAGTGATTGATGACGTTAGCATCTCGAATCTACATTTTATTGACTCATAAAAAGGTCTTTATATTTTTAAAAATTCATTTTAAATAAAATATTTGATTAATGTTTCTGTCTATATATTTTCAGTTAACTTCGCAACTATTGCTTCAAATATATATATATTCTTAGTGACTACTCTAAAAACTTAAGAAAGATTCGGGCTTTCTTTTATTTTCATTCTGTTTATTCAAACTTTAAAATTTAAAAATAAAATATTATTGGATATGCCTCTTTTTTTATTAATTTTTCTCTTTCATAATATTGTAATAAAATATGCAATTTATACAATTATTTATAAGAGCATCTATTCTTTTATTAAAGTCTTATGTCCAATGTTAATTAATTAAAACTATTTTTAGTAGAACGTAAGTTAAATGATTGTAGATCGTAGTTAAATAATTGTCTTTTACATTATATATTTCCAACAGTACTGCTTTTCAAACGAGTAAGAATGTTTGTTTAAAATTAAGCTATTTTAATTTAATACATTTATTTAAAAAATTCTTCTTAAATTTGAATCTAGTATTTTATAGTACAGACCTATCTTACATTTATTACTAATTATAGAAAGTAGTATATTTTTTCTTACTACGGTTCTAGACCAAATATACTTTCTTATATTAATATATAGGGTATATGAGCACAGACTTTCACACGACCCACCACTCTCCACACTATCTCATAAGACTGATACACTCGAACACATATATTAATTATTACTATTATATAATAAGAAGAAATATAAAAATGTAGATAAATTAATTTAAATTAGCTATTTTTTACACTGTTATTAATAACTAAATATATATATATAATAATAAAAAATTACCGTCAGGTGATGGCATTTCTGGCTCACAAGAAAAATGTACTTCATCTTGACTCTGAACAAAATAGGAGATTTTAATACCAAATACTATTAATATAATACTGATTAGTAAAGAATAAATCATATTAATAATATACTTAATTTATCGATCTGCACTGTTACCATTCTAGAAGTATTTTGTTATTGATTTTATTGATAAGATTATTAGCAGTCAAAGTCCGTATGCTTTGTTTATAAATAAGGCAATACATACCGAAATAATCGTCTTTATATTGAAATATATTGTTTTTTATTTAAAATAAAATCAAGCTATTTTAATATAAAAGTTATATACAAGAGAGTGATTTTTTTTTTCTTTTTTGCAATGCGCTACTTAGAAAAATTGATTTACTTGTATACAAACTGGCACATTGATAATAACGGTGCTCAATAGATATGGGTTTACTTGTGGTGTTATTTCTAGTTATAATCCTTATTTATTGATTGATAATACAAATGTCTATAATATGTGTCATATCCCCTTATCTACCAATCTTCATAAAAGAACATTTATACTTTTTAATTTTTTTATTCTATTTAATGTCTCTAATTCTTTTTTTTTTATGTTTGTTTATTAAAAGTAATGATGATTATTGATTACAGTCATGTTAACAGTAAAATATTTTTACAACAATGGGAAAATGGAAGCAAATCATAAACTTCTGCATATATTCAACATCATTCTAAAAATTATATCTCTCATGGCAAAGATATTTTTTTAGTACTGTGGCTATTTTATACCATAGCTAAATTAAATCCATCTGGATATATAATCATCAATGTCTCCATGCAGAGAAAAAACATCTGAAGCTGAAATTGACAATAACAATTGTAATATGGATTGTGTAAACTATGAACCAAAGAAACATCATGTAGCCATTGCCATTGCTTATACGTAATCATATATCTGCATTATATCTTAAGTTATTTTATTTTCAAATTGAATGATTCCAAAATGTACCTATAAAAGTTCATTGATAGGACTAATAACAAAATTATATAAATTATTATAAAATTTAATATATTAACAATAGACTTATAGGTAAAAAAAATATACTATCAGAAGCTTCAGAATGCATATAATTATAAAATATTTAACATTTCCAAGTAAGTTATCAAGAGTCAAACATTTCACAGAAATATCACACATATTAAAATCAATCCTCATTTACTCTGTTTTTACTCTCATAACTATGCTATAAACATATTTTGTTAATAAAGTCAGTTAACTCTTATGACCATTTCTCTACCATATTTATTTAGTTTTATTAGATAATTTTACATTCCTTATTTATTTTATTAATCTGAAATATTTGGGGGCATGTTTACACTTTTATTTTAGACCTATATATCCCAGTCTATTTATGCTGTTAAATATCCAATTATTACTCTTATCTTCTCTTTTTCACTTTATTTGCATTTTTCTTCATATATTCATATATATCAAACTTTTCTATATACTCTCCTCATGTACACTTTAATGCAATTTTTATATAATTTCTTTTTTATTTTCATTGCAGTTTCGACTATCCTGCAGTCTTCATCAGAGCTACAACATTTAAACATATAATCATATAACCATTATTTTATATACATATCTATATACATATTTTTAATTATTACCTTATTATTGTTATTTACATTTAAGTTTAACTAATTTTACCTTTACATCTTTTAATTTATATATTTTTTTCCCATTCTATTTTATTGTTACCTCTAATTTATCTATCATTCTACTTTCATTCTTTTATATCTCTATACATTTCTATTTCACTTTTTCTTATCATTACCTTAATCTCCTTTATTACTTTTTCTTTATTCTTTATAATTCTTCTATATCCTTATTTTATCCTTATATACATATTTTATTTTTTTATTAATAATTTCTATTTTATTTTTATATCTAACTCTATTTTTATTTTATTTTTATTTATTTTACTTACCTCCTATATAACTTTCACCATTTCTTTTCATGATTTCAAGTCACTATTTTTTACAAATTTTTAACCTCTTTTTCATATATTCCTTTAATATAATTTCCTCTATTATCAATTTTCCTACTTTTTATCATACATATTCTTTTATATATACTTTTATTATTAATAATAATTTTTCTATAAAAATAATGTTTACCCCCCCCCACCTTTATTTAGATTTGGCTTTATCTTCTTAATTAATATAGCTTCTGTCATTTTACTATCCCTTTCATTAGTATAATTTATCATTTTTATACTATCTTTCTCAAATACATGTCCTCTTTCTATAGAATGCAAATAAATCAGTGATCTTTTGTGTTACAAAAAATATTTATAAATTAGTGAATAATTCTAAAAATGTTATATCTCTCAATCAGAAAAGTAATGTGTATCAAATTTCTTGTGGATGTATGTTATCATATATAGGTGAATTGAGGTGTAGTATTAAAAAAAATATTAAAGGCGCATAAATTATTATACAAGCATGTGAAAAGTAAAAATAATTATTTAGTGACTGCTTCAGTTTTCTTGGTTCAATATAAATTTAAGTTTGATATTGAAAATATTAAGATTCTTCATGAAGAGAGAAACTATAATAAAAGAAAAATTAAGAAGGCAATTTTAATAAATAGAAATAAAATGAATTTAATTAATAGATAAGTTGCTAACAATAAAGTTTGGCATTCGTGGAATTTGAGTTGATGATGTTGCTTTTGTGGGTTTTTTTTTTAATTTAATGGCAGTTGAGGCAGGTTAAGCAATTAAACAAAAGTACTTGTGCAGATTGAAAGATTGTACATAATAGTTAATTACCATTATATTTAGTATTTTTATTGTTATATATATATATATTAGAATTTATATAACAACAAATTTGTTAACAAGTCATTAATAAAGTAAAAAAACAGAATGTAATATAATGCATTATTAATAGGAAACAGTAAAGAATAATCATTGAAGAAGCTATCAATTCACTCCAATCATAGAAAGACAGTAAGCATTAGCTATGATTTCAGTAGCATGTTATCACCTGCATTGTTTACAGTTACAAGTCAAATCATTCCAAATGGTAGTTCTTGATTGTTTGCAGGTAATTCACTAAAATTACAGAATATGATAATCCATAAGTTTTACATGACAATACATTTTCTCCAATTACTATAATTATAAGTTAGGATTTATTTATTTATGTTATGGAATGGATAACAGATATTTTATAATATGCATACAAGAGTCTTGACTAAGTTATTCTAGCTGTAAATTCATTTCTTTTAAAAGTCACTCTTTAGATAGAGATCCATAACCTAAATAATAGTTTCCCTTAACAATACATCCTAAAGACACTCAAAAAAATGTAACACTTTCAAAATACTTTTAAATATTAGAGTGGTAATGTGGTTAGTAGCTCTTAGGTATATCTCAAAATGTATGACATTAATTTATAATACAAGAAAAATTGGCTGAATAAAAAAAAGATTGTTTTTAACTGATCCACTGCATGGCAAAAAATTTTTTATGGTCATCTATAAATTGACAAATAGAAGGATTTACTAAATAGACTAGCCAAGTCTTTGATGGTGAGGGTTTTAGCAGTCAGAAAAAATCCTGGAATAATTAATGCATAAATCTATTATGAGTAGAAGATAGTGTGATTAATCAGTATGTTTGAACTCCTTTTTCAAAAAAAATAGACATTGCATAAAGCTTCAATCACAAATTCTGAGAAAGTCATTTATTTGGATTAGGTCTGTTTATTTATATTATAATGAAATAAAAAAGTAAAACAAAAATGTAATGTAAAGCAATAGCTATGGCATGAAAATGAGGCATGGCATCAAGATCATATACATTCCAACTTGTAAACATTTATAATTTGATAATAATGATGATGAGTGATAAGCAAGCTAAATATTTTATGTACAACCAGATAAATGCTCTTTATTAATCCAGTTACAGTGATCTTACAGTCTGTAGTCAATGTGAATGAACAAGATCTGAATGCTTTAAAACTTTATATTAGAATTTTAAAAAAGAATAACACAATGAATAGATGTAACAAACCCAAATGAACTACCCATCACTGACAGATTTTGTATTAACTCCAAAATAAGAACCAAATAAAATTTTGAGACCAATGATACCAGGGTAAATCATAACAAAATAATACAAAATACATATTATGATTATTATAATTAAAACATTAAATAAGAGTAAAAATAATAAATTAATAATTAAATTCTTTATCGATTTTCAATAGTAATTTTACAATTTTAAAAGTTGCTTTCTGGTCATAGGACAAAAGCAAAAACTTTTCTTATATTTAGAATGAATTTAAAATATAATTAATTTGAGAATACAGTAAAAGTTTTTATTAGTCTTTCACTTGAACAAATTTTTTTGGTTAAATATTTTGAGATTTTGGAGTGATGGTAGTAAAAAATAAATTATAAGAAGCACTAAGTATTTATGCACATTTAGTGTCAATATCATAATCTATGGAATTAAGAAGAAATTTTCTTAATGTCCAGAAGCTATCTTTATATGTATCAAACATGAGGTTTTAAAAGGAGGAAGATAAAATAATTGTATGTTTGTGTGTGGTGTGCTTTAATGAAAAGCAGAAACTAAGAGTGCAAAGAATGTTATAAAAATAAATATTTTTGTCATACAATAAAAAAGAATACTTGATCATTACTGAGAGATGTTGGCTAAGAGAAAAATAAATAAAAATGATACAAAGATATTACAAGAGATAAGTAAAATCAATTGTTTTCTTCACTTATGTTTAAACAAAATAAAAAACTATCTATATTTAGGAATAATTAAATTAGTAAATAACAAAACAAGTGATAAATAAATAAGTTTAAAAAAATTGTAAATAGTAAAAAAAAGAAATAATATTGATGGTGAGTGTTAAGAAAAAAACTGTAAAAAATATTATAAATAAAAGAATAATAAAAAATTAGAAATAAATTAAAATAATGTAAAAAAAAAAAAAAAAAGCAGTTTTTAATCAAAATAATATAATTCCTTGTAAGCCCAAGTGGATGAGCATCTTTTTATGTCACTATTTTTAAGTTAAAATGTTTTTTGTTAGTTTCTAGAAAAAGACAACATCCAGACAATGAATTCTTGTACTGACTTTTTGCTTTTGCTATTATTGTCTTTTTATGTCATTAAAACAATTCCTGGTCAACAGTAAGAAAAAAAAGATTCAGAACATTTAAAGTCATCTTGGTACATAATATATATAGGTGTACTTTGGAGATAGATAGATGGATGGATGGATAGATAGATAGATAGATAGATAGATAGATAGATAGATAGATAGATAGATAGATAGATAGATAGATAGATAGATAGATAGATAGATAGATAGATAGATAGATAGATAGATAGATAGATGGATGGATGGACGGACGGATGGACAGACGGACGGGCGGGCGGGCGGACAGGCGGGTGGATAGATAGATAGATAGATAGATAGATAGATAGATAGATAGATAGATAGATAGATGGGTGGATGGGTGGGTGGATGGATGGAGAGATAGATGGATGGATGGATGGATGATGGATAGATGGACGGATGGAGAGATAGGTGGAGGATGAATGAATAGATGGAGAGATAGATAGATGGATAGATGGATGGATAGATAGATGGATGGATAGATAGATAGATAGATAGATAGATAGATAGATAGATAGATAGATAGATAGATAGATAGATAGATAGATAGATAGATGGACGGATAGATAGATAGATAGATGGACGGATAGATAGATAGATAGATGGACGGATAGATAAATAGATAGATGGACGGATAGATAGACAGATAGATAGATAGATAGATAGATAGATAGATAGATAGATAGATAGATAGATAGATAGATAGATAGATAGATAGATAGATAGATAGATAGATAGATAGATAGATAGATAGATAGATAGATAGATAGATAGATAGATAGATGTGTATATATTGTGAACACAGTGATCTTCTAATATCCAACGCTATTTGATTCTAAGACTTCCTGCAAATATTTAAGGCCATGGATAACATTGAGTTGTATAAAATATTTAGCATGTATGCATCAGTACACATATCTATTGGAGAATTTAATGTTCAAATTTAGGAAGAAAAATAACTAACAAAAAAATATAATGCAAATAATGAAAAAACAGAAAAGCAATAAATCTAGAGAGAGAACAATCACATGACTAATTGAGCACTAAATATAAATAATCAAATAGCTTTACTGCTTAGGAGTTTATAAGAATTTTGAGCATTGGAAGTGCTAGAAATGTAATTGACCTGAAGATCTTACATTCCTGAATCTGACACTCTACCAATGACATTAAACTATGCAGAACTTTAAATATTCAAGAGGGTAAAAAATCCTGTATAATTTTATCATTCCAGTCATATAAGTGTTTGCAAATAAGTAGTTTATAAAGTCAACTTTATAATTTTAACCTTTTTTATCTGTCTTATAATATTTTTATGCAATTATAGATGATGAGATCATGAATATAAAGGAGGGGAAAATTGCATATATGATTTTATAAAGAATTTATAAAGATATAAATATTTTTAATAACTATAATTTATATTTATATACAATATTGATATCTCATATGTTTTCTGATAATAAATATATAAAGAATGAAAATGAGAAAAAAATTAAACTTTTTTTTAAATGAGGGGGGGGTGGCATTATAATGTATATGTGTTTATGATAGGAAGAAGAGAGGCTAGAGATCGGGATAGATTGAACTCGGAGATGTTCATCCTGCAGTGGATTGGTAATGGTTGAAAGTGATGTGTAAAGAAATTTATTAAATTCATTTAGTATTAAATTTTAAATAAATATTGTATAACTTTCATATTTTAAACTTTATAATTCATCCAGGAAATAATAGTATATATTTTAGATATCAGCACATATATATTTATTCAAAATAATAAGTCAAATAATAGGTTTTTACAGACAGTATATATCAATTTGTCACTTTATTTGTTCTGAGCTTAATACTTAAAGCTTGGAGTTCAATGTTTGGTTAATATTTGGTCTCTTAGGAGTGTTCCATTTTGTTCTTGAAATAATCAATTGCATTTAATGTAGCCGAGAGGTCAGCGCAGCCGCTTGCAAGCAAGCAGTTGTTTGCCGACTGTTGTTGTGGATTTGCCTCCAGGCTGATGCTATGACAAATGGAAATATATGTAAACTTAAATTCTGTTTTATCTATCTTTGATTAGGATGTATGGCTAAAAAATTAGTCATTCTAATCATTTAAGGAAAAAAGCTTCAAAATATAAGTCATTCTTATCTAAAGGAAAGAAATTCAAATACTTATTAATATTAAGTGAAAGAAAAGGTTCGGTTTTAAAAATTATTACATAGTTTTATCAATAAATTGCATATTCGTTTAGCAAAATAAAAATGTTCCATTAATGTGTATTCAAGGAAGAACCCATCAATAAAAATGTTAAGCAATTAAAAAATGATTGCAGAAAGAAAAAAAATTATAATATATTAATTGACATTGAATATCTTTACTTACAAAATGTGAATAGCTCTCCTAAAAACAGTCCAGATAGGTTTTCTGTTAAAAGTAAAATTTTAATAATGATTCTTTTATATTATTATTTTTTTATTCAAAATATAATAGCAAACAAATACAAAAGCATTGTGGTCAAAATTGTAAATTAATATAATAAATTAGTTAAATTACCTTTGATATTTTAAATATAAAAGTTTATAGTCTTTGTTTTCAAGTATTTCCCATCTTCTAGAATTGATTGTTTGTATTACATACTAATCTATGCGCTATTACTAACAGTTGAATATATTTGAAAAGTTTAATAAAATTTGAGTTTTTCTAAAGAAATTTAATAATTAATATTAGATAATGAAAATAATTCAACTTTTAATTACAGAGTAAAATACTATCGTTACAAACTTTCTGAAAAATACTATTACATTTTTATTTAATTTTTAATTTTTAAATAAATGTTATGGACATTCATAAAGAAAAAGTAAACTTCATTTAAATGTTATAATAATCCAGAAAAGCTTAAAAATATTTATTTAATTATAAAAGTTAATTGTTATATTAATAAAAGGAATTTAATGTTTCATTTATCATTATTAGTATAAAATAATAGTTTTTACTTCACTTTTGATTAGTAATTAATTGAGTTTATGGAGACTCAAGGTTTCTGAAAGCGCTAAGCCATATAACTTTGTAAGAGTTAGACAAGCTTCACTTTTTGCTTAAAGCACAATCTCAATTCATTATTAGTATATGTTATAATTTAAAAAATATATATTAAAGAAGTAAAGATTAAATTGTTTCTAAATTTTAAATAGTTAAATCTGAATTTTATATATTTATCATAGAAAAGATAAAGTTTTAATTTATGTAATAAAAAAATAATAATTAAAATAAATATAGGAATGTTTATTAAAGTATTAAGAATATAAAATTATAATATTAATATTATTACTTTATAGTTCAGGAATTAACATTTTTTACGTTTAATTTTAAATTGTACAAATGTTTAAATTTAAATAATTATTAAGAGTTTTATAATGTGGACACTTTCTTTATAGAAACTGGGGGGGGGGGGGGTATTTAATAAATTTTGTATCTTTATTTATAAGATATTAAATAACATATCAATATCAATTATAAATAAAGCTTTAATAGAAAGCATTAAATATTAAACTATGCTGAAGTATAGCATTAATGATTAAATCCTATAAAGATATTTTTTTTCAAAATTACATATTAAGTGAATATATCATGCTGTTTAATGTGAAAGAAAAATCATAAGATACTTTTTCATATATTATATTAGTATAATAGCAGCTTTGTAAAAATGGTGGCATTATAAATTAAATATTTATATGTTATATAGATATATATGATAGTAGAGAAAACGTAAGACCCTGCTTATAATTTTTGAAAGATTATTATAGTTAAATAGGTTAAAAATATTTATATTTAAAACCATTTCTTTGTAATAATAATAAAGAAGATTTAAAATAAGTTTCCACTTATATTTTGAGAGTTATTCTAAAGTTACGTTTCTAAGCATTAGTATATAGTATATATCGTGTTACATAAAATTCAAAATTAATAAAAGAAAGAAATAAGTAGCACTCTTTTAATGTTGTGTTAAAAATACCTACTTAAAGAAGATATATTTTAATATATAATTGATAATTATAAATGTTCCAAGAAAGAGAAATTTGAATTTCATTTCAATGCTCCTATATTGCAAATTTTTCTAAGTATTATAACTAAAGACTGGGGGGAAATATTATACAGTTTATTTATATATTAAAAGGTTTGCTGTGCAAGATTTGATAAATTACTTTTTGGGGGAGATTTATTTACTTAATGTGTCATTAATTAATGTGCAAGAATGCATGATATTGTCAATGTTTGAATAAGTGAATATATATATGAAAAGTTTTGTACTTTATATAAGTAAATTAGCTATATCTTTACACGAAATCTTTTTATAAGAGCTTATAGGTAAGTTTAATTTCAATTTTTTTTTAAATCTATATTCTAGTAGTAGTCAATTTCTTGAATTAAAAAAATATTTATAAACTAATTTTAAATTCAATTTATCTTTCTTTAAAATAAAAGTCAATAGATCTTCTTAATTAACATATTTAAAATGAAATGTTTTCGTAAATGAGATATATAAAAGTCAGATTAAAGATCAGTTCCTAATACTTCAATAAATTCTATTATAATTTAATTAATTTTTTTACTTTATTTTATTGTTTTATTTTTAATTGTTAATAAAAGATTGATCTGTTATTTTAACGAAATATGAATTTATTTATTTAATAAACTCTAAAAAAGTCGTAAAGAATATATGGTAAAAATTGTATCCAGTATATAAATATTAAAATGCTATTTATTTATTCTCTTCAACTGAAAAAAAAAAAAAAAAGCATATCCGTTACTTTTCTTAGTAGTCATTCTTTTGTATGAGTGTTTTAAGTATCTTGATTATCGATTATATTATAATCATGCTTTAAAGTATTGAATACAAATAAAACATGACGTTTGTTGTGAAGAATTCATTCGAAGATAGGATTGAAAAATAAAATATATATCTTGAAGAAGATAATAATTCATTGGAATTGTAATCTTAATGTTTATAAATTATTCTTTATAATTATATTCGCTATTATTTTTGTAAGATATTTTAAGCCTACGCACTCACATACCATATCCAAAGCCTTACTGTCATCATGGTGCTACGCTTCATATATATATATATATATAACTATGTATTAGGTAAATATTTCAAATATTTTAGTTTTTATGTTTGTAAGTTGATGAAATCAATATTTAATTTCTTAGAATTTGTTCTCAAATAATAGTAATAAGTAATTTTGAAATACTATAAAGAAATAAAAGGACCAAAATTATAAGATTGTGTTAATATAAAAATGTTATTATATATGTGTGCGCCTGTGTGTATTTACCAGTAGTATATATATATATTCGTGGAGAAATTGAGAATTAAATTATTATATAGGATTACTCTTAATTATTTTGTTTTATTTTGTATATTTTTTTTTATATTAATAATTTTTGTATTATCTATAATAAATAGGTGAGAGCGAGATATTTGAAATTTAAATTTAATTTTTATTGTTTAAATTATTATTTATTTATTTATTTATTGCTTAAATGTTTGTTTATTTGATTGATTTTTATTTATTTATTGCTTTACCGCTATTTCTTTTCCAAAGAAAGTGGAAAGACGATAATAATTTAATCTTTTTTTTATATACTACAAATATCCTTAGAGTGATTCTAATAATACTATAACCATTAATATCTATTATCATTTTATATATTTTTAATGAGTTTTTTTTTTGCTCTGTTAAATATTATTTTATAAATAAATATAAAAGCAAGATATACAATTTAATATTATTAATAAATTAATATGGTCACGAAATAAACCTATACTTTATATATGTAAAAGAAACTGGAGAGAGATTGAAAAAGATAAAATTATGTACCTTTATATCTTTCCTTGTTATTTTTCCACAATTTTTATAAATCCTTTTTTACATATTGTAATGTTCAAATTCTTTAAATAAAATTATCGGATTAACAGAATTTAACTATATTTAATAGTAAATCAACAACATTTCATGTCACGCAATCAATTTGAATGACAGATATGTAATTTCGATTCATATATGTATGCATATGTGTGTGTGCCTGCGACAGGTTTTATATTTTCATAAAATAAAGTTTGTACAAATAAGTACGCTGAAATATAGTTTATAAATAAGAAAATAAATAACACATAAAAGTGAAGATAAAAGAGAAATATGGATACAAGCACTAACCATAAGATAATTCAGACTGCAGTGCATTAAAAACTAGATTATAAGAGCATTTCTAAAAATATATATAATCTATTGAGATGAAAAGCAGATGGCCAGAAAATTTACAAACCCAGCATTTACTGGTAATTAATTATAATACTACATGTTTTATGATGTTTTAATTAATGAAATAGTTTTTTTGTTAAATCTTGATATATATATATATTCATTGTAACCGTATGAAGGTGAGCAAGCTCCGTCTTATTCAATGAGCTCCGCATGGCGCCAAGTTGTAACTATATGGAATTGGTTATCAGATTTTTTTTAATCTGTTTAATTCCCAGATTAAGTTCACGGTTAGAAATGGTCTGTGCTCGTGCTAGCCTTTCTACTATTAATGTATCATTAAATAAACTTAACTAAGATTCAAGATCCCTTTGTATATTCCAAAAATGAAGGGTACTTTTGATCGTATATAGACTATACTCGTGGTATACATATATATATATATAAGGAGTTTTAATTTATTTTGTATATATGGATTATGGGTAGCTCCAAATCTTAAGCAAATGATCATAAAACACTTGAATATTCCCAGAGTAAGGTACATGTATATTAACAAATTCATATGCTGTGCTTTAACCCAAAGGGTAAATATGATGTAGTTGTGAAATGAATTTATAATTAAAAAAAAATTAAATAAAATTAAATTTTGAATAAAGTATTTGCTTTAGGTGAGTGGCAACAATAAAATGAAAATAATAATAAGATAGTAATGACCATTACTTTAATTAAGCTTTAAATGAACATACGACAGATGGTAATATTTATTATTTAATGTTTTTCAAGTGCATGGTATTAAAATGAAGACAGTCTATTATGTGCTTAAATAATGCACAGTTATAAATAAAAATAGTTAATATAACACATTTGTATTAACAATAAAATAATAAAGGAAATATACACAAAAAAATGAGATTTCGTTTTAATGTAAATCCTAAAGAATTGTTATACAGATTAAATGTCTCTTTTTTATTAATATATATATAATAAATTGATGTGTGTGTATTCTCATATAATACCAAAATAATAATAATAATAATAATAATAATCTGTTCTTACAGTTCTGCCTATCTGTAGGTACAAAATTCATAAATTATAACAAAACAATAAAAGGGTTAGAAGCTTGTTTATGCTTTGCTTAATTAAATTATGAGTGATTAACCATATTTTACAAATTATATATATATATGGATTTCCTTTTTCGTTTTGTTTTTTTTTTGTTGTTGTTGTTTGATGGGAATAAACATTATTTTATTTAATAGTTCAATTCAATGTTTAGACTATTGTTTCCTGAAGTAGTTAGAAGACACTTGAGTTCAGAACGTTTTTTATTATTTTTCTTAAATATCGCATTTGCTAAATGACAGTATAATTCAGAAAATTAGCGGTAATATTTTTCTTTTTACAACTATTTTTCAGGTTTTAGATAGTGGTCTCTTTGTTCTTCAAGTTGGGATGAATTGATTAAATATACGATTTCCAGCTTTAGCTATGCATGTTTATGTTCATAGTTTTCCATTGATGTAAGATGAAATGTATTGATGAGAGAATGAAAAAATCCTTAGATAGATGGCTTGCTTTCAAGTGCATCCTGTTAATTATGCAAGATATAAATGGTGATTTATCTTTTTGTTGATAAGAGTAAAATTAACTCTCCTTCACTGCATTCAGACAGAGCAAAAAAAAAAATGTTATTCTTTTTTTTTTCATATATAATTTTCACAAGACGTATGTTTTCTAATATTTTATTGCAGATATAAATGATAACAATGGCATAAGTGATTATACTATAATATTTTAGAATGAGTATATATATTTATGAAAAAATTAAAATGTAAATAACTAAAAAGTACAACGTATTTTTCTAAATTTAATTATTATTTTTATATCATTTTAATACAATTCACATATTTTCATCTTTTTTTTTTTGTTATTGTTATGGTTGTCTCTTCACTACTCTTAGATAAAAGATATCAAAATAAGGCATTCTCGTCATGATAAACTATAACTTGATACAAAATGTCTGAAATATTTTATAAACATACTTTTTTATATAACAACTGGAGAGTAAGGGTTAGACTATTTCAATTCTTACAACATTCTTTCCCTAACAAAAGAAAAATATCAACATCACTAGCAACTATATGTAACATGAGTAAATAATTGTATATTTCACTATATACATGATAAAACAACAAACCTCTCTGCTGTCTGTAGGAAGAAGTGACCAAGAGAAGTCTTAAAATAAACTATAACATTTTTGTAAATATTATTAGAGTATATGAACAAGATGAGTTAATGCTAATTACTCCTGGTACATTGGCCTAAGGCTTTGGGCATTGTAAGTCCTTCTCAGGCCATTTGGTATAAACAATCATATAGGCATTTTTTTCAATCTTTTTCTGTATCATATAGGATCCTTCTTATAAACTGAAAAACTTGTTGTATTGGTATTTCTGTGTGTGATTAACATAGGATTCACTTTAATCCTGACTTGCTAATTGGGCTTTGTACTACTAATCTATTTAATTAACTTATATATGTATATAAATATTATTCTATCAAATTATAATCGACCATAACCAAACCAATAGATAATCTGCTTTATTTCATAACAATATACACCTGGATTTCATTTTATCCAGATTGTTTTAATGCAATTTTGAAGTTATGCAATTCATGTTTCTTCTTAATATCTTTCATATTTCACTCTATTTATTAGATATCAAGAAATTTAAATTATTAATAACTTATTTTGACTTGAAATACTTTTTTTAAAAAAAAATATGTTATATTAGCAGCTAACATAAATATGGCCTGAAGCTGTATTTAGAATCTTAGCTTCTATGTAAATAACCTACTTATACTAATGAGTAAATAATAATAATAGATTTATACTTACGTATAAAAATATCACAATAAATATTCAAAAATTTTAAACTTTTAAAACATATTTTGTTAGATGTAACTAAAATAAATAATCTTTTAGATTTTTTAAAATAAATAATGAAGATTTTATTGATTTTGTAAACTGAAAATAATCTTTCTAATGATAATGTATAATCTTTTTGTTTTGACAGCGATCTCATTTTTTTAATATAGAAAC
This sequence comes from Epiperipatus broadwayi, assembly GCA_028023455.1. Lineage (NCBI taxonomy): Eukaryota > Metazoa > Onychophora > Udeonychophora > Euonychophora > Peripatidae > Epiperipatus > Epiperipatus broadwayi. Next base: position 1,496,519 of record JAQFVV010006397.1, read on the forward strand.
AAAATGTGAAGATTTAAAATTTATTTCAGTAGTAAAAATTAGTTAATCATAGAATTTACATTGTGTGAGACAAAGTCAAACATCAGAAAATGCTGAAATCTGAGAGTTTCCTGCAATAAACAATTAGTAAAATCATCGTCACAAAGTTTAATCATCGATTACATTGTTGACAGAAAACCATTAACACAGCACAAAACTGAAAGTGGTGCTAGTTGTCCTTGCTTTTGTAACAAATCTGATTTCTTACCAGTTCACAAATGAATGCATATTGTCAAATAGCAATAATGATTAAAATATGTATGAAAAAATGTAAAATTAAATACTGTAGTTAATAAAAAAAGTAAAAAAGTTTTGTCTTGTATTTTTTTTTTCAAAATATTTGAAATTTTTTATTAGTCATATTTTATTTACTTATTTTTTTAATGTGAATTTTAAAATAATTTTACCTTGCTTTGCTTTAATGTGATGTCTGAAAATTACACAATCTAACCTCCATTTTTCAAGGTAAGTTAAGTCTACTTTTGTGCAATTTTTTAATGCAGGTTTTGTGTGGAATATATCTATCACATAAAATAACACCCAGGTGTAATAGGTGTTGGACTCATAGAATTGTAAGATTTTTTCTTAACAATTAAGATCATGAACATATAGACATAAGTTTTGACAAGACTGATGATTATTGACAGACTTTCATTATCACTAGATACTTATAAAAGAGGTCAACAACATCCTTATACCAAATAAAATTATTACTATCATTCAAAGATTCATAGTTGGACCTGTACCTATTTTACATTTGTTTTATCTCTTTAATAAAACATTATAATTTCAAAGTTGATCTTACCATTAAACAAAAACATTGTGTCTGCTCAATCATTATCAACCATAGAATGACATGAACAACATCTATTTACATTGTCTGTTTTGCTTTTTGAATACCTTTTCATGGTTATAGTCTGTTATGCCTAACTCATTAAAGTGTATATTATTTTTACTAATTTGGGATCTGAAATAACTTATATCCTCTTTTACTAAATTGATACCAATGATAATATGTTTATCCTCAGAGATATTATCTCTTGTATCCCTTATTTCTAGATGCTTTTTATTTAAATCCTGTTTTCTCATTAAAACACATTTGCTTTCACCATTATCCAGTGAAAAAGTAGTCTTCTGAAAATCAGTAATTTTATCAATTTGCAATTCATAATAATCTATCTTCTCTATTTCTATCTTATTATCATTTTAGGAATCTTTAAATTTAAAGCTACTACTCACAATTGCTTGGGTTGCAATGCATAATTACTTCGTAGTTTCATTGAAGTCACACAGCATTGCTTTATGCAGCATTTTATCTCTATTATTAATACAGTAACTTCATCTCTAAATCTTTTTAATCCATTGGTTACTCTGGTGTCTAGCTCTTTAAATTTTTTTGAGCTGCACTCCTTCAACTCTTTAGAGTTTCTCTCTATTTTAGCATTTGACTCCTTAGAGCTGACATATATTTTTTGCAGAATTAGCCTTTGAGTATCTCTAAAATAGTTTTCCAGACATTTGGGTTGCCTATATCTCTAGTTTTAAACCTATCTGCTATTTTGTCATTAATATCAGTCTTAGTGCTCTAATGCTAACTTAGTACACTAAAGAAAAATTAAAATAGTTAAATATGTATCTTTATGTGGATGTATATATAAATTTTTATTTTGTATTTTAAAAATCTCATCGTATAAATTCTATCTAAGGTTTTCTACCTCCCTCTAGTGTCTAAAAAAAGAATAATCATCTCATCAACATAACATGCAATAGTAAAAGAAGTGAAATCTAGCTCAAACTCTATCCTCAAACTTCTTTTATTTTTATTTTTATTCTTTTATTCATCTATTCCGGGAGATCAAATTCTGAGCTTCTAATATTGTGTCTTTGCATATTATCTCAAAGCGTTTTCAAAAAATTTTGACAAATACTAAGTCTCAAAAACAAATGTGAAATTATGTAAAACACTTGTTGGATCAACAGATAAATTCACATTATAGTGGAAACATTAATTTCGTGGCCCAAGGTTGGACAGCACCAAACTGTAACCGAACGAAGGTGAACAAGACGAATCTCACTCACCTTCATATTGTTACAATATATGTGTGTGTGGCTGTGTGACCTTACAAAAAACTCGCTTTGCACAATTTTCCAGTTATGTAATAACTTGAAAATCCTTCTCTCAAGTCCATTAAATATTAATTATTTTAGTTGTAGTGATTTGGTATTTATAAAAGAGGATTATAAAACTTTACTTTTCAATTTTGCTTTGCGTTTTAGAGAAAATCGTAATTTTTAAACAAAAATTATAAAAAGCCTTAATCAGTCACTATAGGTGTGTGTGCGTGTCTGTGTGTGGAACATATATGATTGTGTTAAACATTTCTCACTGTCATTTTCTTTAATTAAATCGTTTCCTTTTTAAGTACAATAAATTGTTGTTAGTTTAATAGTTTAATAAGAATGATTTTTTATTCTACTCCAATTAACATAAATTGAAACAATTCATTAATTTTCTATATATAACCTCAAGCTATAATAATTATAAAACTGAGTTTATCTGGGCAAATAAAAAAAATATTTGCAATTAAATACTTTATAATAGAAAAGGGAAAAAAAGTAATCTTAGCCCCAAATAACATGATTTAATTATATTTTATTCTGGCACTATTCTATATTATCTTCCTTTGGGCCATAGTTGTAGAATTAAAATAAAAGCATATTCCAAGATTGATTTCATTTTAGTTTTAGTTAAGAACTGTAATCTGAAATAGTAACTATCTAAACAAGTTCCTCTAAAACAACAATAACTACTGAACGACTTAAATAAAATAAACGGCTTTTACTCTTAAAATTTGGGGATTAGTCAAGCGTTGTTAGCTGACTGGTCATCGTAGCCGCCTTGCAAGCAAGTAGTTGGTTGCGGACGGTTGTGGGTTCGCCTCCCGGCCGATGCTATGACATATGAGAAAAAAGAAATTGGGGATTACGATAGGAATTGATTGTGCAACCAAAATCTAAATGCACAGTATACAACTCGTTGAAATAGCAATTTATTCTTTTACTAAAATCTGATACTTTCGAAAATCAATTTAAATGTTGATTACCTATGATTGTTTGCTAATCCTTTTTATTTCTAAATAGCTAATGTATTAAACTGAGATGAACTATCTGTAAAATTATATCTTAAATAAATTGAGCTCTCTAGAGTCTACTCATATTCATTGCATAGAGCATATAATTAGATGATTATATTTTATTATTTCAATCATGTCATCAATTTCTCAAATCAATATTATGTGTATACAATATGTGTCTGTTTACATACGTATATATATATAAAGTTTTCTGCCCAAGACAGAAAGTGGAACTAGATTCGGAGTACTACTATCATATAATTATATGTGATTTTCATAAGTAGCCGTTTGCTATTCTTTGTCATTCTTGAAAAAAGTGTCTGGTAACTAAAGTGGTTAAATTATTAAAAATTAAGAATTATAATCTAAAAATTGTATTAAAAATTAAATAAAGTAATTATTAATACATTTTTTAATACTTAGTTTACTATCATGGGCTAAAGTTATATAGATTATTTATTTGTTTGAGAAGAATTAAGACTAATTAAAATTTTATAGTATATAATGGATTTATTCAGTTCTGCATATACATATAATAAAAACAAGATGCTCTTTAGGTTGACTAGTTTCATATTTTAAATAATGAAATGAATCCTATGCCGTTGGTGGCCTAGTGGTTAGCATAGCTGCCTTCCAAGCAGCTGGCCCGGGCTCCAATCAAAGCATTTGTCGTATGGAAAAAAAAAAAGATATCAATTCTAAAGCGCCATATGCAGATGAGTTCGCATGTATATCATTAGCAATGCTGAGACTACATTTAAGTTAAATTAAAAGACATTTTATATATGTTTATGGTTTATTAATGATCAAAAGAGGAGATAATAAGGCTTGTACTAGTGCTAGGAATAGTGATGCTGGTGATAATAAAGAAAAAGATACGTGGATAAGTATAATGTACTTCCCAGCTAGAGATTAGTTGAAGTATATTTTGGTTCATGTTTTCCCCTCTTCACAAGATTTTAAAAAAGAATAGAAACCAGTCTCTATTTTGCATGAGAGTGTAGTGAAAATCACATTCACAGAAATATTATTCAATAAGGGTTAATCTCTAGTATAATGAATGATTAATAAAATCATTAACAAAACAAAGTTATTTCAATAGCTCTTACACAAAAAAAAAAAAAAAAAACTGAAAATAAATGCAGGCAATAAAGATACCAGTAAAATTACATTTTTTATATGTATAATTCTATTCAATAAATAAATCTTTTAAATATACATACTAAGATTTAATTATTATAATATATATATAGTAATAAATAAATATTTTGAAAATGTTTACCTTTTTTAAAATTTTATTTCAGTACAACTTCTGCATTGTTAAACTTTATACAATATATGATAATAATATATAAAATATTCTATTTACATATTCACTTAAATTGATTTGTCTTCCATTTAAGCATAGAATAATATGTTTGGGAAAAACAAATAGATAAAAAAATTTATATGAACAATATTAAAAAAGTCTATAAAATAGTATTTTTTATATAATTAAAGTGCTGAAAGTTTTATAATTTTAATAAATAATCTATATTTATAATAATTTTAATAATCAAAGAATTGCATTTTATATATTGAAAACATTTTTCTGTAAGGTACAACTACTACTTATCATTTTCTATGGTATAATTTTTTCAATAAAAGTGAGAGCGTGATTTAATGAGAAGACACGTTAAATTTATGATTAAATAAACTTTTTTATAAAAGTTTGTCCAAGTCATCATCACCCTTTTACTCGGTCCAGATTAGTAATTATTTTTATTATATTGATATAAATATTATATGATTTTTTTTAAATAATTTTATTTTGGCATATTTTGTATGAAATATATTTGTAAAACTTTTTTCCAATGGCATGATTTAAATTATAATAAGCAATATCTCATGTGTAAAAAAAGTTGATGCCTGCTCTGAACAAATTATTTACACACACAAAATTTTTAGAATTTAGTCATATATATCAGAATATTTAGATATTAAAGTTGTAATAAAGATTCAATAAAAACTCAATGAAGTTAATCATATATTCCGATAGCAACTGTTTTAAATTAGAAATGTCAACAAAACAATTAAAGAATTTTTTTTTAAAAAGTTGCTTAATATTTATTGATCTGAATCAATGAAGAAGGCAGTGTTAAAAAATAATTAAAGTTTATATAAGTCGTTTTATAATTTAGAAATGTTGATTTGATAAATATTTAAAACATGTATTTTAGTAAATTAAAGAGTCTATAGTTGTGTGTGTGTGTGTGTGTGTAAGGTTGTTTATTTAATTTAGTTTTTGAGATTATTTGCATATAAGAATTATATACAATTATAAATTTTACTTTTCTTTTCTAAAAATTTTAACACAACAAAAATTGTGTATAATATTACTATGTATATATCTTTTTTTTTTGTAATGTAGCAAACAAAAATATTAAAAAATGATAACCGCCATATTTCTATTATATTATTTTTATAATCAGTGTGAACAAAAATAACTACTTTATTAATAAGAAGAATTAATTTACACTTTTTACTATTAATAAAAGATGAGAAACTATTTAATAAGATTAGTTTTCGTATATACGCAGTAAAATAGCTTCATATCTTTTTTTTTCTTCTGGCTTCATTTCAAATGATCTCTTTTTAACTTCTTTTGTTTTTTCAATAATATTATTAACGGCAATTTTAATTTAAGTCAATGATATTAAAAAAAAAAATAGAATCCCGACTGATTTTGGCAATATATAAAATTCAAATCCAAATTTAAAATAATAAGCTGTATATAAGTAAGTTTACTTTTTCATTTGCTATCTCTGAGAAACAATATATATTAAACTGATAATTGCAACGATGCAAACTAGAAAATTAAAAAGACAGCTTTATCGATATAATTTTATAAAGAAATAATATTTTTAGCAGTCATTAAGTCAACGCAATTCTTCAGACAATAAAATTCAATTATTTTTTTATATATATTTATAGTGAAATCAGAATATTTATTCTTAGAGTGGAATGATTTAATAAAGCGCTATAATTATATCTTAATTATATAAATATTAATTAAAAATCTATAAATTGTCAAATAGCCTTTTTTTCGGTATTATATAAACAGTTTTACAGTAAGTACATCAATAATATTTGCATGAGTAGAGATAATAAGCACATCATCGTATTTGTATAAATAAAGTAGAATTTTAAGTTATTTATAAATGTTATCTTATAAATTGCTATGCGTTGCTCCTTTCAGAAAGAGAACAGACTGGTGAAATGCTGCAAATAACGATAAAGCTTAGTGATATACTTTGGTTGTCTATTTCAGTCGTTTGTCTGTAAGTAAATGTTTTATATTAAATTTAAAATGTTTTTTTTTATTCCCTCTATATTGTATTTTTTATTTAACCCTATAATTATTATTTATCTTATTTTATTATGTGGCACTTTTGTTTCTGCCTTGAAGTAAGATATTTAATATATTTTATCAATTTGTCAAGTCAGTTTCTAAAGATTGTGCAAATCAATAATTGATTCCGGTCTTTTGAGATTCTTTTGATTTAACTGAGAAATTAAATCATTAAACAATCCTATCGGAAGAATAAAAATAATTAAAACTTGAATTAACCATTGGCTTATATTTAGGTGTCTTCACAAATGTTAGTGTTGTATTTTATCTATTTGAAGCTTATCTGCATAAATTATTTTAGTTTGCTGATTTAGCATAAAATGCATTTTGGGAGTTAATCGTCTTTTGTTGCATCTTTGCTCCCATGATTTAAAAAGCATGTGTGATCATGTGGAGGTTATTTAATACGTTTATAAAAGATATTATACATGGAAAAGAAAAATGTGATTAACTTCAAATGTGTATGTTTAATTTAAAAGATAATCAGATATATTAACCTTTACTTGGAGCTTTTTCTTTCTGCATAAATTTAATTGCATATCTCACTTCTTCATTTAAAATTCTGGGCTTTTCAGAAGATATAATAGACGTAGGGAGTACTTGTTCTTTCTTACCATATAATTCTTGATAGAACTCTTCTACCCATTTCATGATGTCATCTCTCTTTTTAGTAATAGTTTCTTCTTTTTTCTTATTGCAGATATAAGCTCCCTGCCAATATCAATTCCAGGTAATAATGGAATTATAATCAATATATTAAAAGAAGCAAGTGAAAAAATTAAAAAAAATTTTGACAATGTTATATATCAAATGTCTAAATGATAAAGATGAACCAGACAATTGAAATAATGCAGTACTAATATTAATATTTTAAAAAGGTAATAAAGAAGATATGAGAAATTACAGACCTATCAGCCTTTTATCAGTTTTATACAAAAATTTTACCAAGATAATTACATCTTGTTTATAGAGAACATTGAATTTCAATCAACCAATAGAACAAGCTGAATTTAAAGGTTATTACAGTAGATCATATCCAAATATTGAGAAAAGATATATAAAGGACCAATAAATATAAGTTGCCTTTATGCTTTGGATTTATGGTTTATGAAAAGGCATTTGATTCTATAAAAAGCATTTAAATCTTCAGTGATTAAAGCATTAGATCATCAGGATATAAGCCCAGGATATTGTCATATTCTGAAGAATATTTATAAAAATGCAACAGCAACAATTAGATTACATAATGATACTAGGATGGTTAATATTGAGAATGTGTAAGACAGGATGATTTCATATCTCCAAAACTTTTTACAGCAGTGTTGAAAGAAGTATTTGATGGATTAAGATGGAAAACTAAAGGAGTAAAGTATATGGAGATTATTGAAGCCATTTAGATTTTGAAGATGATATAGTTATGTTTGCAAATAATGCTTTGATATTTCAGGAAATGTTTCCAGAATTATAACATGAAAATAAGAAAGTAGGACTGAAGGTAAATGTTAAAAAGATTAAAGTAATGTTCAATGGATTTTCTCAAAAGATGAAAATAAAGATTGATATGATGAGTTAGAAATAGTTAATAACTACAAATACTTTAGTCATATTATTACTAAGGATGGAAACATAATGGATGAAATTGATCATAGAACTAAACTTGTTTGGAGTGTTGTTGGTAGAAATAACTTAATATTAAAATATACCTATGTGTCTGAAAAGAAAGGTTTTTGATAAATTTATTTTACCAGTTTTTACTTATGGATCTGAGACTTGGACACTTAATAAAATAGCAATACAGAGACTTCAGACCACTCAAAGAAATATATAGAGATGTATGTTAGGAATAACAATAAGAGTTCAAAAACACAATATATGGGTAAGAGAACAAATAGGTGTTACTGACATTGTTGAAAGAATTAAAAGTATGGAGTTGGGATGGCCATATTGGTAGAAGAGATGATAATAGATGGTCAACTGAAATCTTAAACTGGATTCCAAGAGATTGTAAAAAAAAAACAGAAATAAACCACATGTGAGATGGATGGATGAAATAAAGTGTGCAGGGGTAATGTGGAGAAGAGAAGCTAGAGATAGGAGAAGATGGATCAAACTTGAAGAGAACTTTATCCTGCAGTGGACTGATAATGGTTGATAATGATAATTAATTTTTAAATAAGATTTAAAGTTTATATCTGGGCTAGATATAGTCTCTAGTTTAATAAATAATTAGTGATAATCATTACTTAATTTATCTAGAGTAAATAGTGTCAAAGTTGTGAGGGAAGTAAGATTGATACTTGTAATTCAAAATGTAACAATATATATATATATTATAATTGAAATAATAAATTTAACGGTTTACAAACTATTACAAACAATCCTTAAATCTGCAGAAGTACTTCCGCTTTTGTTTTTGAATTTAATGGCGATTGAGGCAGGTTTAAGAAATTCACTGAAAGTTGATTGTTTGTAATAGTTTGTAAACCGTTAAATTTATTATTTCAATTATAATTACAATTTTGTTTTTAATTAACGGATATTTTATTTATATTACATATATATATGGAAAATAATTTAAGATAATTTTTCTTATGTTTTAGATGAAGTTTAGTTATAATGTAACCAGATAAATCATCAATTAAATATTGACATTGCAAATGGAAATTACATAATCTAATAACAGTATTTGTCTGATCTATGTTTAAATCAAAGGTTGACTAAATCCGTCCATTAGTGTTTGAGCAATTTCTATCTTAATGTAAGACGAGCACTGATTATGCATATATGTGGGAGATTATGATTTGGTCAACTGATGAGTGCTGCTTCTGCATAAAATACGAATATTGGGGATCATATATCTTTTTTACATGTGTGTAGTCATGTGTATCAGTTGCTTGGGAAAGAGAAGGAGATGAATAGATTGAAAAATTCTAAGTTCAAATCCCTATATTTACATACATAGGAAACATTCAGTTTAAGCAAATGACATTCTGCCTTAGAGTTACATAGTAGATTTTATAAGAATTGATAATCAGATAATATGTATGAAAAATAAATATCACAACATCCCAAATACTTTCACAAGTAAATAAGCATCTTTCTATAGAGTTTTATCTAATAATTAGATAATATTCACCTGAATTTTAGATAAAAATATTTTTAATTTAACAGGATTTTTTCCATGTAATTTTATAGATAAATTTTGGCTATAATATAACCAGATAAACAGACTAGTGCTTGAAAACTGGCATCACAAACTAAAGTCATCAACTTATAATAGTATTTATCTAATCCAACTTAAAAACAAAAATGAAGTTGTTTTAATTTATTATCCTCGAATTTATAGGGTTTCAGATACTAATTCTTTCCATGTGGAAAACTAGAAATATCACAAATTTCTAAATATTTTCATACATCAAAAAGCTTCTTCACATCTAATAATAGTGTGTGTGTATATATATATATATTGTAATGGTCAGGGTATATTGGCTCTTACCCTATCTGTCATACAGGGCACCACTAGGCTATTTGAACCTAAAAAATTTATAATGTAGGCAGTTACATATGGGTAAGATCTATTTTTTTTTATTGACCATTATGCCTTAGTTGCAAATCTCAAGAAGTAGCTGAGATTTATAATCTAAATTCTTAAACATATTTTAATATTTAAAAATAAATAAATAAAATAAGCCACTCCCAGTAATTATCACACAAACATTTATTTACGCACAAATATGAATTTGAGGAATAAATTAATATTGCTTTAGTCTTGTTTTTATTTTATTTTAAACTTCAAGTTTTAATATCTGAGTAAGTTCTCATGGATGGATATTTATATACTTTAATATTTTAGAATATTGAGCATAGATAAGCTAAGTAGACTATGCAATTAAAAACTTTTCGAAACATTTAACCTCAGGCTAAAAGTTGGTAGCTAAACCAATGTTCGCTTTCAGATATACAGATGCTACCAATGCAATATGAAGATGTTAGCATAAAACCATACTGACAGGAAAGTGTGTCTTCAGCATAATATTATTTAAAAGAAATGATCCTCATCTAATACAGGAATGTGTATCTGTCTGGCAAAGGAATCACATATATAAAACTTTAGAAAGAAATGCTTCATACAGAGGGAAAGCAATCCTTGCTGTCTTATAGTCCCTATCCATATAGCAAAAGGAAATCAATGGCATAGGAAGTACATCCACATCCATTGCAATGCAATAGCTACACCCCTGGGCCATGCATTCATTTGGGCATGGTGCCTTGTATGCTAACACACTTCACATTACATTGATATAAATACCTATACATTCCTTCACTAGCATTGATTCAACCATAAAACAAATAGTCTGAAATTAAAACCCTTAAACTAACATAAACTTTAATGAATCCATGCAGCCATCTACACCCAACTTAAATTTAATAAAATTTAGTTAACAAACAAAAAAGAAATAAAAAGAAAAATTAAAAAGATTGATTAGAAAACTTAATACATAAATATAAAAATAAGATGATTAACTGATCTAGAGTCTTATTCCTGGTCAGACAAGAGTTCACTTAGTTTTTTTTTCTTCTTTATGAATTAAACATTTATCAGATAAATATTTGAAAGGTTGAAATTGACAAAAGTTTATACTTTCCATTCGATCTTGGTGATTCCTCCAGAATTCATCCAGTTTATAAAATCCTCACTGATCATATTATTTGCTAAAGTTTTTAGGAGATGTAACTGCTACAAGCCATACTTTCTGGAAATGCAACTGCTATAAGTCGTACTTTCTGGGACTGTGGTCGGGGAGGCCACCTCAACAGGCACAAATATCAGGAAACTAAATCTCATGACAGACTCCTACATCATGAAGTCCGCACTATAGCTAACTGTCATATGTGAATTAATACTCAGATTTTTTCCTAAATTCCATTATTTCATCTTTTATAATTTCTGGCCTCCCTTATCACAAATTCACCAAATCAATCAAACATGACGTCACTGATCTTATTGCAACTGATGTTTTTTTTTTCTGGGCTGTGACTTGTTGCTGCTTGTATTGGTCATTCTGCATCAGAATGTGAAACACAATCTTTAATTTTTATCTCTTATCTGATCTTACAATCATTTAAATGCCCCAAAGGATACTTTGCTTTACATTTAATTATATTTCAATCATTTCCATTCACTAAGATTTAAACATAATTTTTAAATAGAAATTAATCTACATTTTTCTATTTTCTTTTATATTAATTACCTTACTTTTAAATGCTTTTTTTAAGTTTTCCATCTGAATGATAAAATATATGTTAAATAAGTATTTTAATTTTCCGTTTTTATGTTTTAATAAATCAGTTTTTATTTATGATCTTTTCCTATTTATATTAATTTTAAAATAATGTAATGCATATGGATACCATTACATGTCAGTAAATTTCCTCAAAAAACAATAAATAAAATAAAAAAAGAATTTACTTAGTGTTAGTAATTTCTTCACACACATTGATTAACGCTAGAATTTAAAAAAAAAAAAAACTTTGGTTAGTAATTACAAAAAAAAAATGCTGACTATTCTTTTCTTTTTACCCCAACTGAGCCTATGCCTCCTCCCTCAAGAGTTCTCTTTTTCCTCATTTGTTAATCAGTTTTTAAATAATCAATAAGGCAAGTCCAAATATATTACTTATTAATTTTAATTAGACTTTTTAAAACTTTTATATTAATTATTACATTTTATTTCTAGAGTTTTTTTATATATGCACAATTTTTCTACTGCCATTACTTTTACAAGATATTCAAATTATAATTTTATGTTAACACACAAAAAAAAATATATTCATTTTGGAAAATAAATGTTACTGGCATTAATTCTTTTCAAATTCAGAGTACTCGTGGTTACAATGTATATCATGCCATGTTGGGCAGCCAATTATAACGGTCAAAAAAATAAAAACTCTAACCCTATCTGTCATACAGGGTGCCACTAGGCTATTTGCACCTAGAAAATTTGTAATGTAGGCAGATACATATTAGTAAGATTTATTTTTTTATTGCCATTATGCCCTAATTGCTAAACTCAAGGAGTAGCTTAAATTTATAATCTAAATTCTTAAACATATTTCAATATTTAAAATAAATAAATAACATAAACCACTGCCAGTAATTATCACACAAACATTTATTTATGCATAACTATGAATTTGAGGAATAAATTAATATTGCTTTAGTTTTGTTTTTATATTATTTTAAACATCGAGTTTTAATATCGGAGTAAGTTCACACAGATGGATATTTATATAGTTTAATATTTTAGAATGTTGAGCACAAATAGGCTACATAGATCATGCAATTCAAAACATTTTGAAACATTTAACCTCAGTCTAAACATTTGTAGCTAAACCAATGCTCACTTCCTGATATACAGATGCAACCAATGCAATACGAAGATGTTATCATAACACCACACTGACAGGAATGTGTGCCGTCTGCAGCAAGATATTATTTAAAAGAAATGATCCTCATCCAGTACAGGAATGTGTGTCAGTCTGGTGAAGGAATCATATATAAAACATTAGAAAGAAATATTTCATGTGGAAGGATAATGGTCCTTGCTGTATTATAGTCCCTATCCATAGAGTGAAAAGAAATCAATGGCATGGGAAATACATCAATGTCCATTGTAATGTGATGGCTATACCTCTGGTCATGCATTCATTTGCATGGTGCCCTGTATGCTAACATGATTCACATTACATTGATATAAACACCTATACATTTCTCCATAAGCATTGACTCAACCATAAAACAAATAGTCTGAAATTAAACCCCCTTAAACTAACATAAACTTTAATGAATCTATGCATCCATCTACACCCAACTTAAATTTAATAAAATTACTTAACAAACAAAAAAGAAATAAAAAGAAAAATGGAAATTATTGATTAACAAACTTAATACATAAATATAAAAAAAATGATTAACTGATCTAGAGCTCTATTATTGGTCAGACAAGAGCTCATTTAATTTTTTTTCTTCTTTACGAATTAAACATTTATCAGATAGATATTTAAAAGGTTGAAATTGACATAAGTTTATACTTTCCATTCGATCTTGGTGGTTCCTCCAGAATTCATTTGGTTTATGAAATTCCTTGCTGATCATATTATTTTCTAAAGTTTCTTAGGAGATGTAACCACTACAAGCCATACTTTCTGGAAACACAACTGCTACAAGCCATACTTTCTGGAATCATGAACAGGGAGGCTGCCTCAGCTGATGCAAATATCAGGAAAGTAAATCTCCTGTCAGACTCCTATATCATGAAGTCTGCATTATAGCTAGCTATGTGGATTAATAGTCAGATTGTTTCCTAAATTACATTATTTCATCTTTTATAATTTCTGGTCTCCATTATCATAAATTCACCAGAACAATTAAACATGATGTCACTGATCTTATTGCTCATGATGTTTTTCTTTCTAGTCTGTGCGCTTGTTGCTGCTTGTATTGGTCAATCTGCTTCAGAGCAGGAAACACAATCTTTAATTTTTATCTCTTATCTGACCTTACAATCATTTAAGTGCCCCAATGGCTACTTTGCTTTACATTTAATTATATTTCAATCATTTCCATTCACTAAGATTTAAACATGATTTTTAAATAGAAATTTATCAACATTTGTCTATTTTCCTTTATAATCTATAGATCTTTATTTTTTCTACATTACCTTACTTTTAAATACTTTTTTTTAAAGTTTTCCATCTATGCTATAATATATATGTTAAATAAGTATTTTAATTTTCTATTTTTTTTTTAATAAATAAATTTTTATTTATGATCTTTTCTATTTATTTTAATTTTAAAATGATGTAATGGCATATGTATATGATTACAATATATATATATATTACAAAGAAATCAAACCATGTCACATGACCTAATTTAACAAGCTTGTATTACAAATGTTATATATATATAACTCACAAATAAGCTTTTAACAAGCTTTGCAGAATATCCCCAACCCCAGATCAGTTTCTGCTACTGGCTTTCTCAGTCAGGTGCTAGGATATTTAAGTTAGATAGCTGGATTGGAAGACATATGAATGTCTGAAAATTTCAGATTTTCTAATTAATAGTTATTTATTAGATAAAGAGCTGGGTTTGTCCTGGTATTTTTAATCTAATGCTTGAATATTTTAGACCTCACTGAGGAAGCCAGTAGCAGAAATCGGTCTGGGATTGGGAATATTCTGCAAAGCTTATTTGTGAGCTCTATATATAACATTTATAATACAAGCTTGTTAAATTAGAACATGTGACATATGACTTGATTTCTTTGTAATTTTATTTTTTATTAAGGCTTTGGCAATTTTATATTGCTAAAGTTATTAATATATGATGTATCTGAACTTGGTTCAGTTCTATATGCTATTTAAGTTAGATAGCTGGATTGGAAAACATATGAATGTCTGAAAATTTCAGATTTTCTACTTAACCTCTTTATTTCTGATTATTTTATTGGACAGTTAAGGTAAAAACCTAACGTTTTAATTGGCCAATTTCACAAAGTGAAGTGTCAAAATACAAATTCAATCTTCAAGATATATTCAACTTTCATTAATATATTCACTTTAGTTTTTTTTATAAAAAGTATATTAATAATTTGTCAAATTATGAAAGTAAATGAAAGTTTTTTCAAAAATAAATTTCTCTTTATAGTAAACATAAAACAAAATCGAAAAACTAATCAAAATGTTACGTGATGATATGATTTGTTTGACAGTTTTACATTTGCAGAAAAAGTAAATATTTTTCGTTAATTTTTGTTAAAATCTTAACTATTTTTTTAAATAATTTGATTTTCAGCATATTTTATGAAAATAATATATAATATTTCAAAGAAACCTTTTAGAATGATCTAAAACATTTGTTTATTGCTTTCGAAATAAAACAAAAGAAATTGGAGCAATTTTGTTTTTGACAAGGGATTCTTTGTTGTCAAAATTTATTAACCAATCAGATCTAAGATAAGTCCATGTCTCTTCTTTGTTTAACCTTAACTAACAGGTTTATTGATTTTTTACTTGTAAAATAATTCACGAGAGGGCAGCATCTTACGGAACTTTGTAAAATATCTTGTTTCACGTAAAAATCTTTATTTTCCATCTAAAATTGCCAGGATTTGAATGATGGAAAGTCCATCATGTTTTTAACCATGACTGATGAAAAGGCAGTTAATAGTTATTCATTAGATAAAGGACTGGTTTTGTCCTGGTATTTTTAATCTAATGCTTGAATATCCTAGCACCTCACTGAGGAAGCCAGTAGCAGAAACTGGTCTGGGGTTGGAGATATTTTGCAAAGCTTGTTAAGAGCTTATTTATGAGCTCTATATATAATATATATATATTAATAATACTACAAATCGATGTCTGTATTTCTTCAAAATAATATATGTAAACTTATAAATATTAGAAAATACAGTAATTAATTTTTTTTTAAAAAAAAGAACAAAAAATATAAATGTCACTTAGGAGCACTTTCAACTATCCTCATAGTCTTTGTCAACTAATACTTTGAAAAGTCAACTTTCTCATAATTTTGTGATCTTAACATTTGCTGCCTGCCTATTGATTAAGTCTTGTTTGTATTTATATATTAACATAGCTTCCTTGATTTTTCTTTTATTATTATTTCTTTCAGTTTGCAATATTTTTTATGTTATTATAATTAAAATAAAAAATCATATATTCATGATTTATATGGTCATAAAAAACAGAAGTTGATAAATTATCATTATCTTTGTATTTTGAACTCTTTTTAATAACAATCATTCTACAACACAAAACAGACCTTTATCCTACAGCATTACAAATTATTTATATATAAAAATATTGTATAGTTACAGGTGGTAAAAAAATATTACCTCTGAAATATATTTACAATTGACTAAGATCTTAACCCAAGAAATTACATGTATACATAATTAAACATAATAGACATTTTACAGCACAAATTAAACTTTTATTCTACAGCATTATAAATTTTTTATATAACTTTACCTTTGTCTGTATTCAGATTCATTACAAATTTATACCATTAAAATATATATATATATATACCTTAATAACCTATCCAAAACTAGTGTAATATAATAATAAACATGAACAAAAAAAATCATTATTATCATATTTTACTTTATTCCCCTAGTTCATAATCTAAGTTCCTTCACTAAGAGTTGACTGAAAAAGGAAATGACGCCATTATGGGCAAAACATTTTACAAATGTCGCATCCATATTTTTTTACATTTATCCCAATATAGTAAAATCAAATCATCAAGACTTTGTTGCAATAAAATAACGATGTAATAGCGCTTATAATTATTTTCTGCAAAATTTTGGATCCATCTTCTTTGACTAATTCGTAGTTTTAATAATAGCTTCAAGTTTGATAATGAGAAAACTTTCACAAAAGCATTTTTATTTTATTTTATCCGCAGTAATACATTTTAAATAGTTGGCAATGACTTCAGTATTTCAAATCATTTTGAGATTGTTTGTTAATACTTAAAACTAATATTAATTCCAGCATTCTACCTCAGTTATTAAGATGCAGATATTTATTTATGTTTTTATATCAATATTATTAAATATTTTCTTTAATAATATAATGAATGACTATTGTTGTTTTTTTTATTATCAGTACAAGTATTTCAATTTTTATTTTTGATGACCAGCAAGTTAGTATTCCAAAAGATTTATCAGAACAATATTTTTTAAAAAAAAAAAACTAAACTCACACATCCTATAAAATCAGTCAACTTTATTATTTATTTGAAGTAAGTTTTACTTTGTGCAATTTGAATTTTAAAAGTTTTGTTCAAATTATTTTTTTAATCGGATTTTTATCATTACTTTAATATAAAAGCAAAATGTTTTTTTTTTTTTTCATTTATTTAATAAATGAACGCACAGAATATTTTTTCTTCTTTTTGTCATTTTAAACAACTGACGTGTGATTTTAAATGTACAAAATAATTACAATGATTAAAAATTATAATGACATGTGGAATAAATTTCATACTTACGAGTTCTGTCCCATTTCAAATTCAAGGTTTTTGATAAAATCCTTTCTTTTCAAAATGGTTTTCAGTGTAAAATCTTGGAAAATGTTGATGCATGGTTAAGGAGGTCAGATGCATGCAAGGAATTAAAATTTTCTATTCCATAATTTAAGAATTACAATATATTTTAGTTTTCGGTAGAATTGACTTTTAGCAGCCACAACTTTTCACCCTCTATTTTTAAAAAATTGAACTATATTTTATTCGTACTATGTAGTTGTAAACTATATCTAACTATAAATGTATATTTTACATGAAGGTTAATAAAAAAAATTTAAAAAACTTAAATTTTTATGTGTAGATTTGAGCTATGCACACCAGGAAATTCTTGAAAATGGTGGCATCTTTATGCATATCCCTAGTTACAAATTGCTGCAGGTAGGATGAAAACAAAGCTCCACTGACACCAAATTGTTATTTTAGTTTATGCTTTGCTCTCATCCAAATATTTTCCACATTAGTGTGGATAAGTTCATTGTCCAGGTCAACCAAGTTGTGTTGGTGAATGATGGCAGAGTTAAAATATATACCATTATCTAGATCACATATATTGCTATATGCATGCCATCTGTCAGTGATTATATGCATACCAGGAAAAATGTGTTGCTGTATGAGCAGTTCTAGAGTGGCAGCTGATTTATCTTCAATTTCTGTTAAAAAAATACTTTGTTGACTTCTCTCTATTCCACCCAACACCCAATGGCCTTCTCTCATTGCCCCCTATGGTGTTTTCAGTGAAAGAAATACCACTCATCGATCTCCACTATCCGTAGTTTGCCATTATTATCAAATCTGCCAACAATTGCTGGATTTCTGTTGAAATATGTAGCACATTCTTTTCGGCAAAAATGACACCAGTCTATGACCACTTGTTCTTTAACATTAGTCTCGCAAACAATAAAGTGCATTGGCAAATTATTTTAAGTTTTGCCACATGTAAATGTTAATATTTAATAGTTTATAACCTAGCTCAAAATTGCACATAAAGATGTACATTTTTTTATTTTATTTTTTAACCTTCAGGTAAAAAATACATTTATAGTTGGACATACTTTACAATTACATAGTATGAATAAAATATAGTTCAATTTTTTAAAAATAAATGCAAATTCCTGCAGATAAAATAAAAACAAAATATAGCTCATTTTTTTTAAAAATAGAGAGTGAAATGTTGAGGCTACTAAAAGTCAGACCTAGTTTTGATCAATTCAAATCCTGAGTTATTATTATTTTAGTGCCTTCTTGGTACCTTTAATTTTGTTGTTTCAGATGTTAATATCTTTCTTCTTGTTCTCTTTATTAATAGTCCCCCCTCTACTACTTATGTTAAATTATTTAATCTTTTTATTACATTGAATTGTGGTACAATTAAAAATAGATCAATGACAGCATAATGTGAATATAATTAATACTTCTCCCCCTATATTTATTAGTGATAATTAATCAGGCTATTCAATATTATTTTAAATCACTATAAAAATATACTTAGAAATTGATTATAAATATTGATTTAGAAGAATTATAAATAAATAAGCATTTATTTATATGACGCTGTGTGTACAATTGTATTACATTCAAAGATCAGCCTTTCAAGCTAATTGTGCATGCGTCTTTTGAGAGTGTTAAATAATAAATGAATACTTCCCTCTACAACACAAGATATAGTATTTATGCAGGAATAAAAGGAATCCTCTTATTCCTATGACTCAAATTCTTTTATATGAGCAAATCTGAAGTACTGTTGAGGAAAGCATGAGAGTAGAATTCTCACTTTAAATTACTAATTACGATGTTTGAATGAATGACGTCGATGAAATTGTCTAGAATTTACTGAACGTCACTCTAACTGAAACTTAATTATAAGTAAATAAGCATTTATTTATATGATGCTATGTGTGCAATACTATATCCTGTGTTGTAGAGGGAAGTATTCATTTATTATTTAACACTCTCAAAAGATGAATGCACAATTAGCTTGAAAGGCTGATCTTTGAATGTAATACAATTATACACATAGCGTCATATAAATAAATGCTTATTTACTTATAATTAAGTTTCAGTTAGAGTGACATTCAGTAAATTCTAGACAATTTCATCGACGTCATTCATTCAAACATCGTAAATAGTAATTTAAAGTGAGAATTCTACTCTCACGCTTTCCTCAACAGTACTTCAGATTTGCTTATATAAAAGAATTTGAGTCATAGGAATAAGAGGATTCCTTTTATTTCTGCATAAATACTATATCTTGTGTTGTAGAAGGAAGTATTCATTTATTATTTAATACTCTCAAAAGATGCATGCACAATTAGCTTGAAAGGCTGATCTTTGAATGTAAGAATTATAAATTTAAATCTTTCAAATTGTTATTTAATAATAATAAAGTACCAAATGTACTTAATAATAACACTATTAAATTATCATTTTAATATTATTGAAAATTAGTCCACCTGACAAATTGCATATGAAATCTCATACACATTCTGCCAGAGAGCTAAGCATATCTTGACCAGTCTAAGTCTTTATCACTCTCAGGAGATTTACTTTTAAAATTTATTTAATTTTAAAAAATGCAATTTGGCAACTATTATTACATACCACAAAGATAATATATTTCAATTATTGATAATTAAAATTTAAATTTTTTTACATTTGACCACTTAAATAAGGCTAACATCGAGCCCAATCATATGGTTACAATATATACTCATAGTATTATTTCTGGGAGCTTCCATGTAATAAAAATATAATTGCTAAATAGCTGACATTTCAGTACAATAACAAGTACTTTTATATATATACTCAAATCATAAGAATGTGAATAGTAAGATTTAAAATCATTATTTTTTTTTTGTCATTTTCTCCTCATTTTTAAATTCTATTGGTTAAGAAGCTTTAAAAAATAACAAAATAAAAAAATAACAATTGAAATCTCACCACACACATTCTTATGATTTGAGAAAGAAAAAGGTGTGAGGAAAGTACTTGTTATTGCACTGAAATTTCAGCTAATCTGCTATTATATTTTTATTACATGGAAGCTCCCAGAAATAATACTATGAATTTATTTATCCATGAGAATATTAGAATTAATATATATGTGTGTGTTAATTATTACTGTATTTAAATCTACTCATTTAACTATCCCAAAAATATATTATTGTATTATTATAAAACATTTTAACATAAATAGAATAAAATATATTTGTGTATTATTCTGTTTGCCAAGTTTGGCATCCATTTTTTTTCTAATTATAAAATTTCAGAAACATACAATAACTATTTGAAACAAAATGGCTGACAAAAAGCAGATAGTCATATCTAATATTTAGTTTTATTTGTTATTAAAAAAAAAAAATATTGCAAAAATTAATTATATTTTCATTTATTATTATTTTTTGTATTAAATCAAATTATTAATATAAAAATATAAAAAACAAAGTATTATTTCATGCCATTAGTACATATTTCAACTTATTAATATAAAAATAAAAAAAATCATATAAGAAATGCAAAATGTCTAGTTGCGCTCATTAATGTACACTTTTCATGAGGGTAAAATTTCATATCTTTGGAAATACCCCCTTCATACTATTCTGTCAAAGGAAGATCCCAAACTTTCATCATGTTGTCAAAATAGTAGTGACAAAAATAAAGATGCGGAATGTAAACAAACTATAACAATGTTTGAATGTGTCACCATTTACATTTTATAATATAAATTTAAAAAATTTAACTTTCTGAATGGATTTTTTTAAAATTTATGTAATATATATTTGGTGCAATAAAATTAAAATAAGAATAAACAAATACTTGGAGGGCCCCTGAAACTGTATTAATTAAAAATGGCTGCCAAGCTTGGTAGACAGGATAATACACAAGTACCGAATAAAACATCAATATCAAAGAAGAATGAATTGTTTATCTTATCAATAAAGTTTTCATTGGAGAAAAGAAAATATTCAGAACTTAAAAACTTTTTCTGCATGGTGAGTTGGTAGAAAAGGAAATGTTTTTCATGATATTTTTAGTGCTTCTTTGGTCTGACAAATTTAATTGTATGTCAAAAATGATTCCATTACCTGAATTCATTTTTAACACAGCAATAAGCAACCCTATAATAATGATTAAAAATTATAATTTGTTTTCATGTGATCACATTAATCTGAAATTTTATATTGAAGTTTAAACTAACAAAAATACTTTCCAATACTGATTTTGGCTTACAGTCTTCATGGTAAAATCAGCTAACAATTTCTAGGCTTACTTTTATGTTCAATTCTATATAGATAAATCTCCAGGCATTGAATAAAATATTATGCACTGTGATATCTAATATAAAAGATGAACTACAAGAAACTCTACTCACAACATCAATTGACACCAATGGTTACAGTTAAACAAGTTTGAACTGCACTTTACTTGATCACCTTCACATTTATGTCATTTTATATATCTCCTGATTTACTCTCTTCTCTTTTACATTAACTAAAACAAGAAGATGCAACAAAAGTTAATTTCAACAAAAAATATTTTGAAAGATTAGTCTAATATTTTTACAAAATGAATAAATAAATACTAACATTATTTATCCAAAAGTATATATTAATCACAAGGCTATTTTAAGAAGAGTTGGAGTGTTTGCAATGAAGTTTTTACATATATTTTCCAAATATGTAAATAATTGACGATAATATCTAATTTGCTTTGTTTACTGTAAATAAATATTATTTATAATTAATACTATATGAACATTTTTTATAATCTTCTTTAATTAATTTTTTCATCAATAGCATTTTTAAGAGCATGCCATAAAGGGGACAATATTATTAGTATGGTCTGCCTCTGGACTAAAATTATACAACATGGTTTTAAATCAAAAAACATTGCAATTGTTATGCTATTACTTCGACTAATTTCTGTTTAGTCATATATGCTCAATCATGAACAAATGCCATTTTATTTTACACCTATTTATTTTAGCGCATAAGTAATTATTTATAAAAGATTTTTTTTCCTGTACATAAAATAAATATCACTTATGGCATAACTTTAATATTTAGGGTTTTTTTTCTGCCTGTAATTTAGTTTTCAAATAGTCTATAGGCACTGAATTCATGGCTTATCTTGACCTTATTTTACTTAGACTACACAACATTCTTTTATCTAAACGGTCTTATATTACGTTAATCATCATAGTCATTGGAATTATTTTGCCCAATGTTAATATTTGTGACAATATCATTATCACCACTTTTAATCATTATCAATCTACTGTAGAATGAAAGTCTCTTCAAGTTTAATCCAGTATCTTTAATTTATAGCCTCTTTTCTTCATACCATTCACCTCCCATGTGGTTTCATTAGTAGATCTTTTATAATCTTTTGGGATCTAATTTAAACGTGACCTGTTAATAATATTTGCAATTTTGAAGAATTAATGGCAATGAGCATTAAAAAAAAATGGAATACGGCATCACGTGACCTTCCGTAGGTAGAAATGATCAGTTGGGTTTCTATCCAGAAAATTTTAGCTCTTGAACCTGTTACTCCATTAATTGCCTCTCTTCTATTGCGCTAAACTACACAGAACTGTTTATGTATGTTATCATTTCAAATATGCGTTTAAATAATTCTTCGTTAATTGATTTCTCTCAACAAAGAAAAAAAAAATTGTTTCTAAATAGTAATTATATTCTTATTCCTAAATATCAATTTAATCGACTTGCATGACGAGTCCCTTGAGCATGCGCTTCAACAACTTATAAACATATATAAATACTTAATTAATAGACAAGAATCTTTTAATATTTAGTTAACTAATTTTATTTTATCTTACTAGGTTTTCAAACATTTTTATTTATTTATTTTATTATTAAAATGGAAGTTGACGGTAAAAAAATAACTTTCAAAACTGCTAATGAAGATGAAGTTCGCTACATATTAGATGCTCTTTATGGCCCTCTCCAGTGGGGTCTAGTTCTTGAAGACTATCTGGCTGTATTGCAACATGATCCGGAAGCTGTAACTATAGCAGTACACGAAGATGGTAATTCTGTTTTTTTTTTGTTTTTTTTTACAAACTAAGTTATCTAAGAACAATTTACCTGAAAAAAAATAATAGTTCGCTTAATGCTATGCGGGAAATAGTATAAATATTTGAAATATGCAATATTATTATAGATTGTTTTGATAATTGTAGTTTCTCGTTTGTTGGTTTTTTCTTAATTCTGAAAATGCTTAATCTACGAGAATTTTCAATGTTTTCTAGTTGATTTACGGTTGCTAAGAAGCATTAATGATTAAACCTTCAATATTTAGAAGTTATTTTCAATTGGTAAACTAAACAGATATTTAGCTTCGGGCTTGAATAAGTAACGAACTCTTCTAAGTAATTATAATGTGTAATAAATATTTAAATGAAAAAGGTTTAATATGTTTGAAATTAAATAATTATTTCTTTTTTTTTTGTTAGTTTGTTTATTTAGCATTAGTTTATTGTTCTAGTATCTTAAAAGAAGGTTTTGTTGCTTTTTTTTTTAAAAAGGGGTGATTTGCTCAAACGTTTAAATACTTGGTTATCGATAAGAGCAGATTTCATTATTTTTTTTCAACTTCTAACCAATCTATTCTCAAATTAAAGAATTGTTACACAGTTTAGTTTTAATAGATACAGCAGTTAATTAATGATGACAAGATCGTAAGATTGAATTAATTGAGGGAGTAGGAGGCGGAGATAATTAAAGCCGATGTTTCATAGCGATACAGTTATGATTATTTTTCAATTGAAGACAAAAATAAATTTAAAAAAAACAAATGTTGCTTAATAAAAATATTAATAACAATTAATTATTTTTAATAAATACTTAATAATATTATTTTTAACTAAGCGAAATACTTAAATCATCGTAACATAAAAATACAAAATAAATATAGTGGAAAATAAATTAATCGCTCGTTTTCAATAATCAGATTTTACAATAAAATGGGGAAATGATTAATCCTGTTTTAATTTTAAAAATATTGAACAAATATATACTGCTACAAATGTGATTGCATTAATAAGCTAATTATATATCTATATGTATACCTAGCTATCATTGTAAAAAATCTATGTAATTACATTAACAAAATAATTACATAAATATAGAAAAGAATGACGATGAGATACAGGATACTCTGAGGAAAAAAAAAAAAACTATTCGTCTAAACTTTTATTTTGAAAACTTGAGATTTATGAGCGATGCGATTCAAATTAATTAAAATCAATTGGGGAAAAAATGTTTATTTAACATATATTAAAACATCAGACTTTCTTGAAAGATGAGTTTTGGGGGGAAAACTACAAATTTCTTCAGTTATAACATATGCTGGTAGTACTTAACTAAATATCTACTCATATTTTGTTTTTGTTTTTTAGATCTATCACGCTTTTTAGTATAATGGCACCTTTTGATCTGTTACTGTGTTTTGTTTTTAATCCCTTTTTTTTTTATTTCCAATGTACACATAATACTGTGCTTTTCATTGTATAGCTCGTCTATTAAATGTCAAAGTTTCACATTCATAAATTCTGTTTAATTACATACATATATTTTCTAATGTTTTTTTTTTTTTTGTTAAAAGAATTTAATCCACAATATTTCTATCTGTAGTATTACGTAAGAAAGTACATTAAAGTTAAAATATAAAAAAAAATTATAATTTTTGGTAGCTTTCAATTAATAATCCAGAATTTTCTGGTTTTGATGCTACCAAAGTATTGGTATCTTTTGTGCTTTGAATTCATAATGAATTACTCTAGTTTTATTGTCTCTTAGCATCCTTACTCTATTCTCAAACTATAAGAACATTAATAGGGTAAAATTCACTACCCATATTTATCTCCAATAAAGAAAACAGTATTATAATATAAATGTTTATATTCAATTAACTTGACATGTTTGTTTTGAATTCAACAATATATTCAAAAAGGAAAACACAAATATTTATAGAATAATGCAATTTTTTTTTCCAATTACAAATCATTTTTCTTTGATTATGAAATGACTTGGTTATGCATTTTTCTCTGTTAATGTTAATTTAATTTGTCAAAGAGAGAAAGAATGGTAAGAAAAAAATGAAATGGCATATTTATTAAGAATTAAAAACACTAAAGAAATTAGCAACTTCTAGAATATTAAGTAAACAATACCAAATATCATTAAAGTTTGACTATAAATCTTCACTGCCAGTTTTAAAAATAAAATGAAAGTATCCAAAGAGCCTACCACTTATTATTAAAAATCTAAAAGAAGAAACAGCAATTTTAATAAGGCAAGTTTGTACTTTTCTGCAGATATAAACAATTACCTCAATTGTTCAATAATATTTTAGATCTACATTACAAATACACAATGTAGGTTTACATATGTTGGGTGTGTATATGTATATGTGTGAATTTATATATGTTGTATATATATATATATGTGTGTGTGTATTTATATTTGATAAACTATCTGTCCTGAAGCAAATTTAATTATTTGATGATAATTTATTATGAGCAAGTCATAACATAAAAGGTTTTGTGGCATAGTAGTTACTCTATTCATCTTTCATATCTACTATTTGAGATTCAAATGCAGACTAGCTGAATCTTGGGAGCTTTTTCTGTCATTAGTTAGCTTAGGATTTTGTTTCATGTAAACTATAAGCCAACTCAACATAGGTGAATCTAACTAACATAATAAGATCCACTGAGTTGTTCAGATTAATGAAGTTGTAATTACTTCAAAATAAAAAATATAATTGTGATATACATTCTTTCTTATTAGCAAGGAGGAAGATATTCTTATTAAAGCTGAACACATTATTTGACTTTGCATTTAAATGGCAATCCATGATCATCCTCAATTTAGTTTGTTATTGCTTACCACATTTAATATAGTTTATTCCAGATCTCAGTATTTAGAGCTACATCATAACTTAAGTTTAACTCTTTACATTATTAATATATTTGCATGTTTATTAGTGTATTTTTTAATTATTTGAAACTATATTAATAGTAACAAAAATTTACTTTGCTGGTACTTTTCAGAATGAGAAAATAAATTTAGAAGTTTGGTCTTGAAATAAAAGGAATTTTGTTATAGGCTCTACGTTTTGCATCATAATTCCAATAATAGCTTATGAAAGCACAAAGTGCACCATATGCAAACTTAAATCCAAAAAAAAAGTAAAGTACATCTGGTTCCCCAAAACTCATAGTAAAGCAAGAAATTAGTATAAAAAGCAAGGATGATAATGATTTTCTATGAAGAAAATTTAGCTCATTCCAAATTATACCATAAATATATTAACAAACAACTTAATCTAATATTCATGTTAATTTTAACAAAATCTCTAATGTACAATATATGCATGTGTAAACTGTGCTATGTCTGCATTATGGAGATATGAACTTAAAATATGTATATGTAAAATAATGAAATTTAAATCTATGTAAAAAACAGCTTAAAGTTCTTTCTTATAATCCAATCATTCAGCACTCATCTCAGTTTTCTAAATCATCAGTTTCTCATTCTAAGGATATATCATTGTCTTTTAAATCCTGTGATGATATTGATTTTTTGGAGGAAGTACTCCAGAAGTTGATAACTGAAAACTTGTTTTTTTTTATTGTCTTTTTGTACAACTTATGATAATGACCCATTCATTGACTTAGTGCATTGTTAGATTTGGTAAAACATTTTAAGATCAAATTTTTCAAAAATGCTGTTTATGGCTTTGTGATATAAATTATTTCCTTCAGATTTTTGATTTCCAGGTTCTTCTCTACAGGCTTGTTGATTTTCTTTACTTCATTGTTTTCCTTTTCTTCCTTCAGTTATATTAATTTCTCATTAGTTAATTCTGTCATGTGTGATTGCAGAAACTCTTCAATGTTGTCATCATTAATTTCTTATTGGTGTCTTTATCCAAAGTTTTAATAAAAAACTGCATTAATTGTTAAAGTTAGTAC
Organism: Epiperipatus broadwayi; assembly: GCA_028023455.1. Lineage (NCBI taxonomy): Eukaryota > Metazoa > Onychophora > Udeonychophora > Euonychophora > Peripatidae > Epiperipatus > Epiperipatus broadwayi. The sequence continues at coordinate 1,524,202 of JAQFVV010006397.1, forward strand.
ATCTTGAAGGCTGTGATGATTCTTTGATCCATAAGTTGAAGAAGTAATGTGATGTTCGATGGTATTAGTTGGTGCTATGATTTTAATTGAAAACTTATGTAGCCATAAACTTTTTAAAAAAAAATTAATATCACTAAGAAAATAAATATTTGGTTTAACTGTGCAAAAGTTTAAAAAAAATGAACTGAGAAAGGAAAAGCAAACTTATGGTTAGCAATTTTTTTTGTTTTCTTCTACAAAATTGTTAATCATTGCACAGAAGAAAAAAAACATGCTGAAAGTTTTTTTTTTTTAGTTCATAGCTTTATATATGTAAAACTATTTAAAATTAAAAAAGCATTGTTTAATAATATCTTCTTAACTATACTGTTGTGAGCATAAAAACTTGTTAAGTAGCCCGCAGTTAATTTGGAAAAAAAATTAAAATTCTGACATTATAAAAGGAAAAAATATATATAATGCATTCTATGTATGCATATTGTGACTTTTTTACAGTATATAATATGCAGATCTAAATAAACAACACTTTATATATAAATATTCTACTCATGGATATTTCATATGGCATGAGATATCACATTTTATTGTACAGAGTAACTATTTTTTTGAAATGACTTCACAATTTTTCAAATAATACAATTAATATAGGACATTTAAATAAAAATGAAAAGCATAAAATTGCTTCAATTTATTTGTATTGTATTTTCATTATATAATATTTATTATTAAATGCATAAAATCATCTTTTTTGTCACAATAATAAATAGTTTTGATTTGACTAAAATTAGTATTCATAAAGGTTTTAGTTTAAAATTGCTCAACTGATTATTGTACACAATTTAAAATTAATATTAATACTATATGACCAAAATTTATTTTAATTTTATGCTTAATGAAATTTGTACTTCTTTTTGATACTACAATTTTTTAAGCTTCTATATAACCACCATTATCTTGCTTATGTCTGAAATAAATTAGGAGATTGTGATTTAAAATCTAGCAAGTAAATATTATTTTTTAACTTAGATTTAGTAATTTTTGATAATGTAAAGTAAATTTATCACATAATTCATAAAATCATTTCCTTTTCCCCTCTCTTTTTAGATTACAGATAACAGAAGTTTTAATTTGACTGAAAAGTTTTAATTCAAAATTAATTGACTGAATATTTTAGCTAATATAGAACACCATTTAAAAATAATTATTAATAGTATAGTATATGACCCAAATTTATTTTTAGTTTTATGTAGAATGAAATTTATATTTCCTTTTAGGCACTGTATGATAATTTTACATAGAGCAGTTTTTAAAAGCAAATACTGTATAATGAATGACATTTTACATTTATGTTTAGTGATTTTGATAGCATAATGATGAAAGCATTTTTGTTTCTCTAAATAACTTGCAATTATGGTAACTAAATTTTACAATTATTGTACAATGATTGTAATTTTTGCTGCAAGCAAAATGTCATTAATAAGAATTTTAATATATAAAAGTAAAAAAATATACAGTTTTTAAGCTAATGTGTGCATTTTAAAATATAATACTAATTCATTTGGTGGTTGTATGTCATCAAAATAAACTTTTCATTTATTGTACTGAATGATGCACTTTTTTTTACTTCTGTAACTGTTAAACTTTACCTTGGATATGTCATTAATAAGTGTATTGATTATCTTGCAAGAACATTAAATAAAAATTAAATACTGTACATTAATCATATTTTAATTTTATAATCAAAATACTGTATACTGTAATATTGTGCACTGTACTATATATAATGCATAAACTCTTTATTATACAATTTTAGCATGAATGTCACCATTTAATTTGGGATGACATAAAATCATTATCCTATGGCATCTTCAATCTTACAAGATGGCCACTATTTTCAAAATGGCCACCAAAAATATTGCATTTTTTATGATCTAGTGAATAATCACTATGGTTAATCCTTGCACAAAGATCCCATACTAAGCAGGGTATAGATGTTTTTTTTTTATTATTGATAATGAAAGAAAAAATATTACAAATGAAATTAAAATAGCATGAGATTTGCAATAAATAATTTCTAATAAAATATCAGAGTTTATCTTATAGATAGGCAATTGGTCCATTTAATTTGTCTTCAGTTTTCAAAAAAAATAAAAAGCAATAGGATTATTATTTCAAAATGACAGTTTATTAAGTAAAATTTTGGGAAATTAAAAAAATACATTAGCACTGAAAATTGTAAAATTAAATTTTATAGTAAAAATGAAATATATCTATCTGCACTGATGCACACGTTAAAGGTGTTGCTAAAAGTTAAAGGTGTTGCTAAAATGTGAATTACAATACTAAAGTGGCTTAGAGCTTTTGAGGAATTTTTATATCCTCATAATCATAGACAAAGGATAATGTGGGAAAAGAAAAAATATATAAACAAATGATATTCAAAAATTATGCAAATTGTAAATTAAAGAATCCATTTCTTGGAAATAGGAAAGCATGATTCCTTTTAGTTTATAGTGTGTTATTAACTATATGCCAGGCCTCCTTGATCTTACATTTGGTATCATGTCATTCTATACATGCAATATTAGCTGAGGAAGGTTCAAAAGTATGATCAGTGGACTCAGTAATATTAAGCTATAGGCAAAGTGGATGGAAGACATATGTATAAGTACCCAGTAACTTGACCTGGCAGTGCTGAAGCAAGATAGTCACACTCTTATGGAGGGGCTAAACAAATACAATATCACAAATATGCATCTGGTAACTTGACCTGGGGGTTCTGAAACAAGTAATCCACTCTCTCTCTCTCTCTTTCTCATGGATGAGCTTAATACATACACTAGCAATAAAACATATTCACATAAAAAATATCTAAATTGATACCTGTCTCCAAGCAGCACACCTTTTACCTAGATATTTTCTTACCAAATCCATTTAATGTGTACACCATAATAAATATACCTCATAATATTATAAACCAATAATAAAATAAGTATATGTTACAACACTATAATTCCACAATAATAAGAATTATTTCAAATTTGTATAACATAAAAATGTATATTTTGTTTTACACATTTGAATTAAGGATTAAAGTTCTTTCATTTTTAAAATGAAATTAATTATTTTTTAATTGATGGGTTATTTTGTTAGTTTTTTTAATAAAATATACCACAACACAGTCTTGTTTATCGTAGATAAAATAAATATGCACACAACAGTCCAGAGCAGGAATTTCTTGATGGCAATCATCCACAACTGAAATATAAACTTAAAAAATGAGTTGAGGGCAAGTATAGTAAGTAATAAACAGTTCTTTTATGTGGTGAAACATTATTTCATTAATATTAATAGATAAAGTAAACTTGAATTATTTCTTTTTTAGCAAAGTGATGAAAATATGTTTTAAATAAATAGATAGATGAATTCTAAATTTATAGTGATAAAATATTATTTTATTTGCATTGACAGAAAAACAAATGAACAAAATCTTTTCTAAAGTATTGAGAAAATTGATCTGGATGACATTCTCCTTTATTAAAATTAATCAGTTTAAAGTATCACATTTTATCTTGTTTTTAAGACTAACAATAATTCTTAAATAATTTATTACTGCAATTCCTTTTGGTTTGATACAAATATATGTTTTCAAACTTATTTCTAATAAGTTGATAAAACTCTCATTAATTAAATTGTTCACATAAATTATTTATTCTAAGATCAGAGCTTTATCAAATATAACAGCTAACATCATTAAGACTAGAATTAAAGTCAGTAACAAATTTAAATGTTAATTAAATAATTTACTAGTCAAAAGTTTGAATTAACTGAAAGTCTATAAATAGAGTAAAATAAACATAGCCATATCTTAATATCTTATAGGTTTTCAATAACTTTTTCCATTCAAGAGATTTTATAACTTTCTTTAAGAAATAATATAATTTGCATCTTTCAGTGATTTATTACTTTGGGAATAGGTGAAACATGTACAGAAAAGTAGCTTTACCTGGATAGCCTGTAACTTCTTACCTCAACATTTAAACTGATAAAAATAATAAGCTATTTAAAATAAAATAAACTTAAAAACTTTTTCAACTGATTAAGTGGAAATAATAAAGATAATCTGTTAATAATGTGAATCGTGTGTTAATGTGTTTTTTATTTTTCTGTTTTTATTTGTATACACATGTATTGTTCTTTTTTACTGCAGGGTGTATCACATGGCATGATTCAAGAGAGCCAATTTGAATATTAGGCAGGACTTTTAACAGCAGTATATTTTTAACTTCTTTTAATTGCAAAGTTGTTTATTTACAGAATTAACCTTGAATTTACTAATTAAAACTTTCTAAGCTGATTCCTAGACTGTTAATTAACATATAATGAAACTGAAGTAAAATATTATTATTACAATGAATTCTTAATAATGAAATATTAGGAAAGAATAACTTAGGTTTAAAATGATCTGAAGATAGAAAGTCAATACGAATGCTTTTTATCAACTAAAAATATTTAGATTTATGACACTATTAAATAAAAAGGTGTACCATTATTTAGTCAAGTATTAGGTGTAAACAGAATATAGAATACATGCCTGAATAGAAAGATCATGAAAGATGGCTAAAAAAATTATATATATATAAAGATTATGCTTAGTTATCAAGTAATTGAGTTTAGCATTCTATGGGTTTTATTTTTATAAAAGTTTTTATATCTTTTATTTATACAAATAATATTAAAAAAGATTTTTCTTAAAACTAAATATATAAGAGATTAAAAAAGAAGTCATTAAAAAATAATTTGATACCAAATATAATTTACAACATTACAAAATATAATAAACTTTATTAAGACTGTCCATATTTCATTTATAAATATATTCTGTCTTCATCCAGAATCCATTTAAAGTCTTGCCTTAACAAACTTCTTAGCCACCATCTCAGAATTTCTCTGAATGGTTTTTCTAAAGTTGATACTGCTTTTCATTATAAAATGCAGAATTATTTTTTTTGCTCAGTGGAATATATAAAAGTATAAGATACTAGATAAGTATTGGTTTCAGTTTATCATACAGATGTCAAATTTCTTTATGACTAATTTGAGGTTGATTATGTGCATATATATATATATATATATATATATATATATATATATATATATATATATATATATATATATATATATATATATATATATATATATATATATATATATATATATATATATATATACCATAAAGGAACAGATTATTACCATTATATGACTAATATTATATAACAAAATGTATTATCTCATGTATGCACATGTTTGTTTAGTTATCAAGATCAATAACTGAATTATTCAGGAAAAATATATTCTTATTTTTAGGCACTACCATTTTTACCTCAAATCAAGATTAAAAAAATGTATAAATTTCAATCATAATATCAAATAATTTAAAAAGATAAAACAAGAAAGAAAACTTTAACCACCATAACAAATTTAAGAAATAAAATAATACAAATATATGTGAGTTTATAATCTACATAATAAATATGAAATTATATTAAAGAATTAATATAATTTCAAATTTTTTAGAATCTTGCTGTAACAGCTGCACTTCTTTTTGTGTTTTCTATTGTTTACTTCCAAATACCTGAAAAGTTTAATTATTATTTTCCAATTTCAGATTAATGTTTAAAGCAACAATCCAAAGAAATGAGAAAAATCAATATTTTATACAATGTAGGATAATAGTTAAAGCAATTTAATAGTTATCAGTAAATAGTTTATACTTGTCAAAATATCATATACAATATTATTAAAATATGACAAATCATACATTTAAAAATATAATATCTGAGAATTTTATTTAGTAGTATAAAAAATCCTCAATAATTTTTTTAAGAAAAAAATATTAATTTTTTTAAAAATATTTTTATGGTTGGCTTTATTGTATATTTATATACTTTAACTGAATAACGTATTTCTAAATTTCTTTATATAACTTTAGTACTTGCTGATATCTAGGGTATCCTGAGTTTTGGAAGCAGCAAGCAGTTGATTTAAAGGTGATTATATATATATATATCCATATTTTTGCTCTCTCTATAATCAATAATTAATTGAATTAGGGTTATGTAATTGGTTTCTATTCAATTACTTACTCTGTTGTTTAATTTCAGACACAAATAATTCAATGCTAAGTTATAACTCGATTACTAATTAAATAATAGCATAAGTATAAATTTGAATTAATAATACTTTTCAATCTTTTGTTTCCAAAAGAAATGTATTTTAATAATTATTTTTACAATAGTATATTTTATACTTTTGTTTTTTATTAGGATAAAAATTTTAATGTTTTAATTAGTTTTTATTCAACGTAGAAACACTAGTATTTTTTTTAAAAATATAATATGATAGAAAATATAAATTTTAATTTTCATGTAAGAAAGTAAATCACCTAACTTGTAAATATATTAATTAAACATATTTGTTATCTATTTCATTAAAATTCAGAATTACAGATTTTATTTAATTAAAGAAAAATATTTTAGAAATCTTTTTAAAATATAGCTTATATATATAAAAACAAAAAATTCACCAAAGTGCAGTGCTGTTTTTGTCTCGGTGTGTGTGTGTGTGGGGGGGTCATTGACTACGAAATGAAACTAAAATGCTTCACTATATTCTTATTAAAATGAAAATGTTTACAAGTGAAAATAATAAAAAATTAACTAATCGATTAGCTTTATTGTTCGAAAATTCATAAGAATTTCCAGTATCGGAAATGTCAGAAATGTAATCGGTCTGAGGACCTTACATTCCAGAACCTGAAACTCTACCACAACACTGAACCACGCAGAGCAAAGAAGTATGTGTATTTGCATATATGTATTAAAACTAAAACCAATAACTATTCCATCACATGGTAAAATGTAAATGATATGTTAAGTATTGGCTGTAGATAAATCTATTCATATCATAATTTTGTAATATTACTTTTATAGAACATTAATTTTATATATTTATTGAGACACCATTTATTTCATTTGTTGATAATTATTAAATTAAATGTCCTGAGTATAAATAATAATGAAACGATATATAATAATATAAAAGTGGGTCACATTAAATTTTATTTTTAATTTATAAAATTATGTATTCTTTTTTTTTTAAAAAAAAAGAAAACTAATTATTTGTAATTATCATATAGAATAAATTATTGACTTGTGTTTTTTTTTTGTATATGTAAAATTATTTTTGATGGCATGATCTGTTTTAAACTCTAAAATTAACTATGACAGATTATTTTTAAATAATTGCGAAATCCAGTGGAATATGTTTGTAAACATTTGTATGTTTTATTATTCTTTGTTATAACTGAAATACAGGCTTCTCTTTGTTGTTTTTTTTTTCAATTAACTCTAAAATTGAAATTGATTTTTATATCAATTTTAATTCATTTGTAATTGTTAGTACAGAATTTCTAAAGAAAGAGCTGTCATTGAGCTGCCATATGTTCGTTAGGTTGCAGTTAATGATATTATATAGATGTGATCAGTTGCAACTTTATCTTTTTGATGTTTAGTGCAGTCTCTACATTTTGAATTGAAAATTATTCCAAAGTTATTTTGATAATCAGTATTATAGTATTTTTCTTCTTCCTTTTCCTATATATTGATTTCTACTTATACATATCATACCATTTACAACTTTCTTAAACACTTTATCAAAACTATTTTATATCAAAACTTTATTCTAACAGGTTTGACTGTCCTGCAGTCATTATCAGAGCTACAATATTCATATATATAATTAAATACACAAAATAAAACATACATTTTAACCTGACCATTATAAATAATCATTTCCCATTTTATTACTTTACTCTTAAATAATTCTATCTATATTTATTTTATATTACTTTATTTATTTAAAAGTATCTTTTATAGTTTTAATTTTAAAAAAGCTTTAACTTTTTATTCTACTATTTAGGTGGCATTAGTATATGAAGAGTTTTTGCCTGTTTATTTAATACATATTATTGTATTTTTACTTATATTTTTAATCAACCTCTAACCTTTTCTTATTTTTATTAAATATTTTATATTTATCAATTAACTTTTTCCACATTACAAATTACTTTTTTACATTACAAAAATTACCTACCTATTTACAATTCTACTTCTAAAAACTCAATTGACAAAATTTTCAAAAATTTGTATACTTGTTTAACACCTTCCTCTATCGTCATTTTTTTCAAGTAAAATAAAGTTTAAGAAAATAATGATAGAGATGTTAAACAAGTATAGAAATTTTTGAAAATTTTATCAGTTGAGTTTTTAGAAATAGGATTGTTGAAGAAAATGATGATAGAGGGAGGTGCAGTAGTCATTGACTGGAGTAAGTCCACCCCTGAAGAAAGTCAAGTATGAATTCTCACTGAGTTGGAATACTGAGGCATAATGGAGCTGCAAAGGGGGGGATGAGATGAGCAGGAACTAGCCCAAATTATATCTAGATTTAATGTGTGAATATAGAGCTAGTCCATCGGAGCTGGATATCATCATGGATTAAGTATTTCATCATATCTGTGCCAGCATCCTACCGGAAAATCCCAGGTCTGACCATAATTAGATGCATCCCTCCCCCTTTTGTGAGAAACACCAGTCTGTTACAATATAGAGTAATTCAAAATTAAAAATAATTAATAAAAATGTTGATTGGATCACAGAGAAAATAATAAAATCTGGATTGCTCTACCACATTTATCACATGTGGGTAATAAAATAGTACACATTTTCTCAGACAAATTTAATGTTGGATTCAGAAACTCCTATAAATTTAAATAAGCTTATTAACAACACAAAAGGTAACATTTTAACATTGGACCAGCCCAATGTGGTATATGTTCTAAGAAGTAACCAAAACCAAAAAAAATATTGAGATGAGGGACAAAACCTAGAACTAGAATGACCCAGCATTCTTCAATGTATAAAAAAAATCTAAGACAAAGTCCTAATTTATCAGTTTTTAAAGTCATGAAAGAGAATATGACCATAGTTGTGATGCTGGTAATATTATGTGTGTGAAGAGAGAGAGAGAGAGAAATGATTGCAAATATAAAACATTTGGGTAGTTTATTACATAAAATAAATATGTAATGAACAAAAATCCAATAGCATTCAAATCAGCAAAAAAATGTTTTCAGCAGACCAACCATAAATATGATGCAAAAGAGTTGAAAGTATACCTTAATGCAATAAATTTACTAAATTTAAATTCTGACTTAGTATTTTGTTTACCTTAATCATTATAACCATTAATTCTTATTAAGTGCATGGTCAAGACATTACCATGAGAAGGATCTCTACAAATCTTAACACAAGATTACAACTTTATAAAGATAAGAATGGCCATCTTTGATTCAAAATATTTATAATTATAAGATCTAAACATTAACTCACTGTTCACAAACTGATTATTAAATGTGGTTGTGGACTTAATTAGTGCAGAACTTACTAGCTTCACATTCAAATTGAAATGCTTTATATTTGCCTACATAATTAGAAAGTAGGTTGAAGATAAGATGGCCACTTTTATCTTTATAAAATCATAATATTGTGTTACTCTTATCTTTATAAAGATCTTTATAAAGTTGTAATCTTGTGCTAAGATTTGTAGAGGTCCTGCTCATAGTAAAATTAAGCACTCAAGGTGCATAGTATTAATATTAAAACCTTATGTGTATTTATTAATTATTATAATAACAGAATATCAAAATATAGTTACATATATATGTATATGAGGGTATATAAAGTTTTCTGCTCAAAAACAGATTAAACAGTTATGCCAATAAATTACTTGTTCAATTAGTTATATTGGTATCATAGATAATTCATCATTCTCTCCTTTCCTCTTCTTACTATTCATTATATAATGCATAGAATTATGAATAAGTTTTTTAGTGCAGCAGTTGCACACCATCTGCTATGCTTACAACTTGAATTGGGATCTGTATTATTAAAAAGGTTTTTTTGTTATTAGATCTGTGATTTTTATCAGAAATCTGGCCTATAGCCAATACTAATAATTATTCAATGTTGGTCAATAAATGAGTATTTAACCACTTTGAATATAAAGTAAAAAATTTAAAAACTGCATAAATCCTTACTACTGGAAAGTCATCTTCTCACCGTCATTGTTTCCCTATAAGAGATTGTTGGAGAAATTTTTCCCTATATTTAAAGGATGCTTTATTTACATTTAAAGCTATATCACGAACTTTAATAATTTCTTGTTATAATAACCGATCTTGTAAGATAAATTATTGAGAATAATCTAGAGAGACTAAGTTTCATTGATATAAAGAATTAACAGTTGAATAGGGCTTTTTTATGAGTCTAGATTCTGTTTTATCATAAAATAATAAAAAATTTCCAACATTAAAATAACTTGCAACAAATTAAAATCAATATATACATTATATGCTCAATATAATTTCTAAGCAGTTTAGAAAATTCAATAAATTAAATTTTATAGTTCCATAGAAACCTAATATTGTAAAGCATCGATTTCTTTTAAGATACTAATATAGATATAAGCCTACGAAGTAGATTAGAAAGCAAATCTTTTAATACTTTTAAATAATTTTTAAAAATGTGATGTAGATTTTTAAAACATAATATATATGTCGCTTAATTCTCTAACACAATATATGATAAAAGAAAAATTGCTCTTTATTATAAAGACATCCATAGTAAGTTAAAGGAATCAATGATTATCAGTTGATAGTGTGTTTAAATCTTCAGATCAGTTTCTGATCTTTGACATTTACTGTAAGTCTGGGATTTCAAAGCTATAAATAATTTCCCATTGATAAAGACAAGATTCAGAAATCAAAATGAGTATGAGGATTTAAATGCCCTATTCGATAATCTCTAATTACTCAATCTTACATACAGATAGTATTATAGAAAAGAACATGTTAAAAACATCATTATTTCATCATCTGTTATAACGTCTGATACAAACTTTAGCTCTGTAGGTGCAATTTTTTGCATGCCTCTACAGTGCTCTAATCTGGCAACTGTTTAATTGATTGTTAACATGTGGAGCACAAAATGTATGCATACCTTCTTCATTTTTAAATATTTTATTAAAAATATAGTGGACAGTTCTTTTGGAATGCCAATGAGTCCCTTAATGATTTTGACAGACATAGAGTGATGAGTTTGAAAAATTTCCAATAACTTTTTGCATATTTTCTTCATTTCAAGTTGTTATTTATGTATCTGGTTGCTGGTCATCTTTAATGTTTACACTGCCAGGACCAAATCTTTCAATCCACTTGAAACTATTTTTGCACCTCATGAGTTCACCTCTACATACAATGTGAATCATTTTAAATGTTTCAGTAATAGTTTTATTCAATTTATGACAAAATTTAATGTTCATGTGTTATTACATCATAGATTTTCCACAAAGATATGATACATTGTTACACTTCATATCATAACTCATTATTCAATCACTAGCACCTTAAAATTTTTATGTTGAATAGTTAAACTATGTTGCTAGGTAATGTGTTGATTCAAAGATAATAATGCAAATGGTTTGGAGAGAAAACAAATATTACATATATATAATATAAATAAAATGTCTGTTAATTAAAACAAAATTGTAATTGTGATTGAAATAATAAATTTAACTGTTTACAAACTATCATAAACAATCCTTAAATCTGCAGAAGTACTTTCGGTTATTTTTTTTTAATTTAATGGCAGTTGAGGCAGATTTAAAAAATTAACGAAAGTACTTTTGCGGATTTAAGGATTGTTTATAATAGTTTGTAAACCGTTAAATTTATTATTTCAATTATAATTTTATATATCCTAAAAAGAGAGAGAATACAAATGTGAATGTGAATTATAATTTAAGAACACTGAATGGAGATCCAAGACATGATTGATCAATTAGTTGTGCATTTAAGCACAATCTCAGCTAAACAACAATATTACATATCAAGCTAAATCTCATGTAATAGCTAAGCTCAGTGGATTTATAAACTAAATGTCATATGTTACAATAAAAAGATACAAAAGGGTAAGGATTTATAATAAAATATTATGAAAATACAAGCAACATTATTACTAACTCAAGAGAAGGAGAAATCTCACTCACTCTAGCACAAATAAAAAACTCTTAATATTATGGTCATATGCCCTTAAGGTTACAATTAAATTTCTTTTAGGAATATCTACTATAATTACCACTTAATCCTTCTCTTCAGTATCTCTTTGCCATAATCAAATAAAAAATATATTTACTTTTTATAAAATTTATGTTCTTTTAAAATCTATGCCATATAAGATCCATTTTTTGAATGTAATTTGTTCATTATGAAAATAAATTTAAATAATATAATCCACAATGATCGAATTTAAAGATATCTCAGGATAAGGTGATTGCATTTTAATTATAAAATAAATTCTTTTAATTCTTTAAATCTAAAAAAAAAATATTGAATGAAATCCTAGTTAATAAAATAAATAAATACACTTTCCCAAATGTCTTATTACAATTATGATAATAACAATACTATTGCTAACTTATATAAACTAAAACATGATTTTTAATTTTATATTAAGATATGAATAATCTAGGATTACACTCAGATATTAAGAATGGGTAAAAGATTTCGTAACCATTCTAAATATCCTAGAATAAATTTAACATCTAAATATGAACTAGGTTTTTGTAAAATTAAATTTTATCATAGAATAATAAATATGATTTTCAAATATGAGAATGATTTTAAAATAAACATGTACAATGATTTGAAATAAACAAATCAAATTAGTTAAAGTGATCCAAAGTGATAAATCAAATTATAATTCTTTATTAAGCAAAATATATCTTTCTTAGATGTAATTTTAATATTTAAATAATTCAATAAAGTGACTCTTATTAGCTTCAATGTTCCTGTACTCTTTTAACAAATATACTTAAAATAATTTATAATATTTTATAAGTGTTTAAATTTTGGTTAATATACAGAATGATTTCTGATTGATAAGTGAAATGATGTGAACAAACAACTATGAAAAATTTCTTAAATAACAAAACAAATATGTGTTTATGGTTTGATCATTATTCAGACAGCCATCATAACATCTGATTGGTTGTCAGATAAGTATTATAATAAGCGCACGAAAAGTTTGCAACCTTTCAATTTAATTTCAACTAACTATCTGTGCTTTATATAAAATAAATATTATTCTACAGAGAAACAAATATAAAATTATAGATACTAAATAAATTCTGAGTTCACATAGCCAAAAGCTTTCACATTACTTCCTCAAAATTTATGATAGAAAAATTACAAATTTTGCATCATCTTTTATAAAAAATTCAATTGGATTAAACAAAAATAATCCAGCAGATTAAAATAAACTTTCTCTTGATTAATTATTAAAAAGTTCACACTTCTCAATGCATTCATACAACAATAATAACTTTTATATAAATAGTGTCTTTTTTATGAATGTTCAACATACTCAATAATAATAATAGCTTACTAATCCAGTGATGAAGGAATGATAAAACAGGTGTATATTGTCTATTATGCTTAAATTCATTTTAAAATTAATTACTTATTATATTTTGGCCTCATTATTAGCAAATCTCAAATATAGGATTTACCCATATACAATGAATTATTCATACCTAATCCAACCAAGAATGCTATAGAGGTAAGGATGAAATTTCTCAATATCTTGATAAAAACCATTAAATGCAAGATAAAGTCATGGTAAAATATTACACATACTACAAACTATGAACAAAATCCAGTTCAAATAATTAAGTAAGACAAAGTCAAAAGTATGATGGCATAGCTCATAAAAATGCAGTTACTTTAGATGCTTAATAAAAGAATCTAGGACTTTGTCTCTAGTCAGGAAAAATAATGCGAGTACATATCAGGGACAAAATATTAAATATGAATTGTTTAAATAATAGAGAGAGTCTAAGCTATATATTCAAAAATATATTCATATGAGCATACATATGCTAGCAAAACAATAAATAATAAGAAGTAGAGAGAATGCTACCATCTCTTTTGAAAAATAAGTTAGAAAAATAATGAGAGAATCCAATGCGACAAATCTCTCAATATACTGGCATAAACAAGCATCTCTAAATAGAGACTAAATCCACTATCTCTAACAAAATACTATAGTAAACAGATATGAAAGCAAATAATAATAATTTGACTCCATTAATATTAGTCAATAAATAAGTATAAAATAAATAAATAGAAATATGCATCTTATTATTCAGCTTACAGCATAACAATATACTTTTATAAATAAATCATTCATATGGAACAAAAAGAAAGCACACACTATTTTAAAAAGCAAATATGATAAATTGCTATTGTGAGAACTTTAGTTTAAAATATTTCAAAATATATCATATACAATATGAAAATAATATGCATCTGAAATAAAACATTGTAAACAAAAATCATAAATACAAGTCAATTTAACCTTTTATCATTTAAATTAAATAAAGTATTCTATTTTCTTTTGTCTTCTTTAATCATTCACCATTAAACTGGAACCTGAGTAGAAACATTTGCAACAAAGTTTTGTGGATAGCAAACATATCAGTCATATAATGCAATATAATTATAATATCAAAATCTACAATAGAAACTAAAAAATATGGAAAGGCTTCTTGGATATCCTTGTCAAATTTCAAATAATTATGCTAGCAAGTAATAGGAGAAATGTACAGCCATTCATTGACTACATAAACATCCATGGGTTTTACAATGCATATTTATTAAGTTGCAATATTTGAATGCAAGTTTCTGCAGTTAATTCATCATAAATATTAACTTATTGTAATAAATAAATATTTTGGAGAATATTTCTTTAAATTACATTTACCCAAAATTCTAAAAATATTCAGCAGAAGGAAGATATTGCTTTCAAATGTAACATTTATAATAATAGCAGTCTCCATGGTAATGCTTAGGAAAGGAAAAGAGCTTGCAGGATTTAAATATTATTGTAGGCATTTATAAAATAATTAAAATACAAAAAAGTCATTTAACTTCACTTAAATATAATGCCTTTTTGTAGATATATTTTATTTTTCCATTTTATATTGCAAATAATTTTTAATTCTTCATAATATTTATCAAATAATTTGAATGTAAGTTGATTATTTACTTCCACCTTGAGAAAATGATTTCTTTCTTACAAAAGAAGAGAAAATAGTCATAATAAGTGAATTCTATTCATGCTGCCATAAACAATAAATAATGTCTTTTATTAAAATAATAGCACAAACAAAATTATTCATTGAACTATAATATTGTTATTAAGTTAAATATTTCTTTTATAGACTTAAAATAAATTTTGTAAATATCTGAAAAATACTCATCATAGAAAAATATAATCTTTATTCTATAAATTAAAAGTTCTTTACCGTAAATAAATAAATTCTGGATAATATTTGATATGAAATGAATGTTTAAATAAAAATATCAGGATTTTTTTTAAATATTTTTAATAACATCATTATTGCTGCTGAGAATTGTAAATATATTACAACATATTTAAATTTAAGGCAGATGTTCAAATATGCTTTAAAATTGACATTAACTCTTTCATCATTGTAGTGATAGTAATAATTATTGAAGTTTCCCAGTGCAAAAATTTTAAAACGTAATATCTTAAACATTATAATAATTAAATGGTATTACCAATAAAGTTGGCTGGAAATTAAAATTTTAATTACTTGGAGTTTAAATTTAGACAAGCATGCCAGATATAAGTTAGATAACATACTTAAGCTAAGAAATAATAAAATTTAAAGAAAATTACACTTTTAAAATTTAATTGGAATTTTTAAAATACAACTGCTGCAAATAAAAATTAAACTGATTGAAGCCAGTCAATAATAATGTCAGGTATCAATTTCACCTTATTTATAGTAATAGTCATGTGACCACTTCATAATATTTATCATTAACTTATGATTTTTTTTACTGATTATCTCAAATCCATGGTCTATTGTAACCAGGGAAGGTTGTCAATCAAAAATTAAAGTAATTAATATGCAGCTTTTAAAAATAAAACAAATTAATATTTTTGTCTAGACAAATAAAATAAATAACTTCCAAGCTTAGTAATTATTGACAAACTTGAACATTAGAATGGAAATAAAAATATTACAAAAATTAAAATTTGCATTGGTTGAAAATAAAATAAATCTTATAGACAATATTTAATACATTTTAATTTACCATTTTTTACAAAAGTTACTCAGAATATAATTTGAAACTGTTTTTAAATTTAGTCATTAATAATGTTTTAAAATAAATAATATTATCATTAAAACTTTTATTCATTCATTTATTAGCACTCATCTATCTATTAGATTAAACTCTAGCTTTAATTATTAGTTTTATTAAACTCTTTCTATACAAACAAATTTAAAATATTTAACTAGACTACTATGTTTTAAAATTAAAATGAACTAAAATAGTATAGATTTAATTTAAGTTCCAGCAAACCAAAATATGGTGTTTGAACCTGGTTTCTTAATCTTAAAAATTAATATAAGCTTTTTGAAACATCTTAAATTAAATTAGAAATAAATTAATATTATTAACTTGAAATGCACTGATTACCATTTTAACCTATCAGCTGCTTAAAATTTAATACTTTACCATGATAATAACTTATTTTAGCTTTAAAATATTATAACTTAAGCTGTAAAAAATTATTTTATATCTGTACAATCTATAAAATACTGATATAGTAACCTTTCCATACAAAAATTATGCCATTATAAAGCACTAATAAAAATTTATTTATTACAAAATTAAACTATAGAAATTTTTTTTAGATGTCTTGGCACAAAACTTGACTTGGCATTTCTGCCAAAGCTAAATGTCATTATATGTGCATATGTGTGTTTGTGCATGTAATGGTTTGAAAATTTAGTTAATATATAATTCAAATAAGAAATAATTCAAATATAATCAATATTTTTAAGATGATAATCTTAGCACTGAAGGTTAAGTATAATGATTCCAAAAATATTTTTTTTTGTACAGAGTCAATTAATTAATCTTTAGGTACCAATCTCTTGTAAATAGATTGCTTCTGAATATGTTATTATCCAAAAAATCATTTTATTGTCCTTCCATTATCTCTACATGTCCTCAGTGAATTGCAAGGCTTCTAAGATGTAGTAGATATTAATGGCATATGTTTGGAATGAGCTTAAAAAGTAAAAACAAAACAAACTGATTAGTAAAAAAAAAATAATTTATTTACACTAAATAAACAAAATATGAAATTGGTGCTTATATATTTATAACTATCACAATATAAAAAATTAAATACTAAAATCAATATTGAATCCAATAAATAAAAACATAACACTCAAAGCTTGGCAGTCAAATATAAAGGAAGTTTTTTTTTTTTTCAGATAATAAAAATGTTTTAAAGCATGGTTGGTATACAATATAGATAAAATCCACAAGAGATTGATATATGGTAGATCTTATGCAGAGTACATTTTTTTATTACAGCATGGTTTGCATCTTTAAATCAGATAACATTGTGTTCAATGCAACTTTAACATTCATGTCTGGATATAACTGTATAGTTTGTCTTTTGACTAGTGTGCCTTCAGTTTTTAGCTACTCATGTCATCATAATTGTTAGAGTAAATAAAATATTGCTAAATACTTAAAAACAGTCGGTAAAGTACAGCTACCTAAATCTATTTTTAAAAAATCTATTTTAACCAGAAGTTTTTTCTTAATGGTTACTATTCTGTCATCATTTTCTTCTCCCTTCATGGGATAAATTTGTACGGCTTTCTTTTTGAGTTAAGACTAGACTACTGTCATTTAAAACCCATTTAACAATCCATAATTAAATATGTATTATTATCAGAATGTTTTTTAAACAATATCTTTACCCAGACTTAATGAACTGATTTGGGATATTATTTTTCCAACATGTTTTTATAAATATTTTATACTATTCATTTAAGTATTTTATGAGTATTTTAGAATAGTATTTTATAACTGGCTAGAAAGTAAAATAAATAAAAGAAAATCATGAATAAACTCTGAAATTCATTCTCTAACTTTCACAATATTACTGCTTTATAATTTTTGATAACATATTTAAATTTGCCATTTAATTTACTACGAAAAGGGAAAATTATCTCTTTCTGCTTCCTTCCAAAACACAATACTTTTTTTTTTTACTCTACACAGTTCAAAATCATTTGTGAGCACTAAAATTGTGACAGTTTAACTGATTTCTTTCTCTTTCCTTACATTATATAGCTTATCACTTTATTAATTATAGTTTTACATAATATATTTCTTGATCACATATTTAATATTAGGATTAACTTTATAGATCATTTTTAATTTCTTGCACTGGTGTAATTGAGTTACACATATATATTAAATTTGTGTAAACACACACATAATATAAAATTTACTAATCAATATATTAGAGTCTTTTATTAATGTCTTTATAACTTTTTTGATACCTTTGTAAAACAATTAATTTGCTCTGCAATCAAATTTTTACTACTATTATATATATATTATAATGGTATAAACGGTTGGCATAACTGTCTTCCAAGAAGCTGGCCTGGGTTCGCTTCTCGGTCAACGCTTTGACATATAAAAAAAGAGTACTTGAGATACCATTTAAAAGAATACTTAAGTTGATTATGGAATGACTGTATGGAAAAAATATCGTAGTTTGTTCTCAGCTAAATAAAAAAACTTTTCAAGTTTTTTACATACAGTATTTAACTCCAGGTTTTGAGTAGATTAATGACAGTCATAAAAAATAAATTGCGAAAAATAATTTAAAATTACCATGATAATAATGAAAATAAGATTATCTGTTATTTAAAATAATAATTACTCAAAGAAAAATAATACTGTATTTAAAAAATATTAAGAAAATTGAAGAACTGTTTAAAAGCATAATTTTTTTTTTCATATGTCATAGCATCGGCCGGGACGCGAACCCACAACTGTCTCCAACCAACTACTTGCTTGCAAGGCGACTGCTATTACTTCTCGGCTAACAATGCTTGATTAAAAGCATAATTTTATTTTATTTTTACAAGTATGTAGAAGAATTACCTATTAATTTTCACTCTATCTATATATCAGTATGTGTGTAATATATGAATAATCAAACTATATAATTAAATAAGCATTTTTAATACAGCCAAAAACTGTAAATAAACATCTCCAATCACTTTTTAATTTACTAATTATAACCAACTCTCACAGGAATATTCAGTGAAATAATGTTTTAATAATGAGTTCAAACTCAAATGCTAACCACGATGATTACTGTTTGTGGGTGTTTTATGGCTCACATTTGTTTATATATATATGCATGTATGTAAACATCTGTAATTAATGACGACAGACCCAATTTGTGAAGGAAAAAATATTTAATAATAAAAAGATAACCTCTGTTGTTTTATCATATAAATGTCATTTTATCTATAGCTGGATATCTTTTGTTTTATATATATATATATCATAGACAAATCAGTGTATTTATTTTTCTTTTGAATGAAAACTTTTATTACAACAGCTAAATCCTATTGTCATCCTCAAAATTAACTAACAAAAAAATTTCAAAAAAAATTAAAAAAATTGAAAATGAAGTTGTTGAATAATAATTATATAAGCAATTCCAAAACATTACTATTTTTTACCATCAGCATATTTAAATTTATCCATTACTCAATGTATATACTATACAAATAAAGCTCTCCACTCTAGTGCCATCTATAATAAATTTGAGTAATCAGTGATGATCAAATAATAGTGCATTAAGTCCTCATCTCCAAATTAACAAGAAATTTATTCACTAATTAACATGAAAAAGTAAAAGAATATCAAAAATAAAACTTTTAAATCTACATAGGCATATCAAACAACTTAATAGCTTGATCAAGTAAAAATCTTAATTCTAAATATCTAAATCATTCTATCTTCTATTTTGAAAAAAGGATTCAATTTTGCTATGTAATATTTTCTTAATATATATAATGAGAGAAAATTCTTAGTAATAGAATTATGTTGGAGAATAAAAAGACATTTGAGAGTGACACAGAGAATTCAAATCAAACATTATTTATGATGAGAAGTAAGCTAATAATCTCTCAAAGTAGACAGATTTTTAATAAATCTTCATGATAACAAGAACAATGCTATTGTTTTAATAGATATCACTGATTGTGATAACAAAAAACTCTTCAAATAGCAGCTTCAGAAACAAAGTTATAACCATTACTCAGAAAGCATCAAGAATATTTCACTGATAAAAAAAAGTACTTTAACATATTTTATCAAAATTTCACATTTTTATGATCTACTTAAAATACATGACAATTATGTTTTATTAACATCTACTATTAGTTCTAACAATTCACATCATAACAAAGACACAGTTTTTGACAGACATTTTAAGCACTTTGTGAGATTAATCAAAAGCATGGAAGTTGAAAGATTGGACATATTTGGTAAGCTTTAATGTGTAAATCTTATTCACAAATGTACTCTGTGGTGGAACATTGTTTACTATAAAAAATATTGAATGAAGTTAATAGCTTACAACCAGAATAAGTCTTCCTAATAATAGCATAATGAAATTCTTAATCTTTTGCATAATAACAACATGTTTTCAATACAATACACAATTTTTTCAGCAAAATCAAAGATTGGTTGTGTTCACCACTGACAACACTGATCAGTAACATTTATATGAAAGAAGCTGAAACCATAGTGATAAATGCTATTCCTTTTCTAATTAAAGTCTAACTTTTTTATATCAGTGTTACATATTTTGTATGATCACATAGAGAAACATTGCTACAAATATCCCTCTTCAATTAAATTCACACTACAATTAAAATAACACAAATGTCTTTCATGATTACTCTTGTGACAAGACTTTCTCATAGCAAAATCAAAACTACACATATAACAAAATTATATTTTCAAATTTGACAGTAAGATAAAAAATGGTGTCATTCTATCACCATGTAACAGAGCAAAACAAGTTTTTTCAGAAATCAATGACTTATAAAAGTGTCTTACATAAAACAAACTCTAATGAAGACTCAGTCATCATTAAGAAAACTTTAAATAGGCAACAAAAGAAACAAAAAAACATTTATAGGTACTGTAACACATCTGTATATATTAAAGATATCAGACATATTTAAAAATCTGCAATAAGTATAATATCATAACAGTTTTTCAAAGCCATAGTACTATATAAGGAATCACAATCTTTACAAAGCTCAAATTGGAAATGCATAAAACAAAATTTTCAGCTATGAAATACCATGTTAGTGTGGAAGAACTTATGTTGGTATAGACAGCTGGCCTATAGAAAAAGCATTAAAAAAACAAAAAATAAATAGAAAAAATATTAAACAAGCTCCTCCCATATAGTGTGATAATTCGTAATGTTTGGAAACCACTTATTAATCCTGTCCTTTAAAAAAAATTGAAAAATCAGGAGTCTCATAGAAAAATATATAAAACTTCTAACTGACTATTGCCTCTCCAGAATAGCCTAATTGATTATAGTATCATCTTAAATTTAAAATTCATGAATCTAGAGGTTCCAGAATTGATTCACATTCTAATATAGTCATTAGTCAGGCAAGTAATACTTGAAGAAGAGAGGGAAATAATACCTTTCAAAACATTGTGTTATAAACAACCTGTGAGCTAACCTATTACTAACCACTGAATATTATTTGAAAAGTTTAAATAAGGTTTTGGTTTTTCTAAACACTTTTAAGCAATTAATTCTAGATGATGGGAAATAGTCCAACATATGATTACAAGTAGATGGAGACATTTAAGCAGTAGTGCATATGATTAAGTAATACAACTGAGACCATGTATGTATTCTAACATTTAAGTAATTTGATCATTGTAAAATTTATTACTTAAAGAAAATGAATAACTTTCCAATTGAGAGAATAGTTTCCTGTTGCTAATTCTCATGGTTGTTATTCTTCTTATGTTAGTGAAAAAAATTTCTCTATTCTAAGCTGACTTAGTTTTAATGGAAACTATAAATACAAATAATATTATATAGTTTTTAAAAGTCGTAAATTTAATTTAATAGTAATATACAAAAATTGTTTACATATTAAAAGCTATAATTTTAAATCAATTAAATGTATACTCAGTATAAACCCTATCTTCTATTTATAATGCTTAAAAACTATGAGATCTCCCTATGTGTGTTGAAAACAATAAGAAAGAATAAAAAATGTGAGAACAAACAACATCATTTGACATCACTGAAAGTATTAATAGACTGAAATAAAGTGGGGCTTCTGAGAAGATAGTGACAGACAGTTGAAGTCTAAGTTGAATTCTAAGAGACTGTAAAAGATCTGGAGAAATAAGCAAGTTTTTTGATGTGATGTGAAGAAAAGTAGTTATGGATTGTAGAAACTGGAATTAAAATTGCAAAGGTCTTCATTCTACTGTTTAATAGGATATTATAATCTTTTGATAAAAACCTCATGTCTAATTAGGTGCCTTAAGTTTCCCAAATTCATACCTGTTCTACTTACATTTTATATGCCCATCTATTTTCTGGAAATGCTATAAATTATAGCTTAAAGTCATATTTAGTTTTTTAAAAGTTTAAACAACAACAATAATACAAAAATAACTATAAACAATACCTAAATAATAAACCAGTCAGCTAAATAATCTAAAGTGGGCCAAAATCCAGTTACCTCTATAAATGAATAGCAAAAAATAGCAACACTCATTAGATTAGTTAACTTCTAAGTAGTAGGCATTTTTTGTGCTTCATCTTTTAATTAAGAATATCTAGATAACATTTGCAACCAAATAAATGGAAGATCAACTACTTAGTTATGAGTAACTGTTTGAAAAAAAGATATTAGATTGTTCAGGTAAATGTATAGGTTATTTTCATCCTACTCTTAAGCCATCTATTATAAGTTTGAATAATCACTGGTGATGCTTACACATTTAACAGCCACCTTTTACTCTTATATTGAAGCTGATGATTTAAAATAAATCATGAAATGAATTTATACTAAGTCAGTGTTTATATGTTTTAGAGATCTCAATTCTAAACATTTGAAGACTTCTTTTATTCTTTAGTCAGGAAAGTTATGACTACCTGATCTCTCATATGCTTATTCATATGCTTCCAAGAATAGTTATATTCATTCTACTCTAGATCCATTAATTGTAAACTTAAGTAATCAATGGAAAATAGATAAATGAATGCTACAAATACTCATTTCCAGACTGTTTGTTTTTAGGCTTCTGCTTTTTTTTTTTTAAGGGTCATGGCATCGGCCGGGACATGAACCCGCAACCCGGGCAACTGCCTGCAAGTGCAAGGCAATCGCGCTGATCTCTTGATCACCAATGCAAGACATAGACTTCTGCTTTTGTCAGCAAGGATTGAAATTCAAATCTTAATTTAACACATTTTCACATTTAGCAAACATTTTTACTCCTGCATATAGTTCAAACTAACAATCTTAATTTTAAAAAAAAACTAATGTTTCAAACACAGACCAACTCATTTGCATAGTTATGATATCAGTTTTGCTGAGAAAGACAAAGTCCTAAAATCAGTTGTTTTGGAGATAGAAATTTATAGCACTATTATTAATTGCTTAAGCTTACAGTAATATGCCTTTAAAATAGGATGATAATAACTGCTTTTGGAAGCATATCAGAGGTCATGTGATGTTTCTGCTATAAATGGACAGGTCTGACTCCAATTCAAACTCCAAATCATATGAATGCATGTAAATCTATTAACCACTACATCAGTACACGATCAAGTTGTTGACATAATTTTATATAAATACCACATTTTCATTAAAGCATGATTAAAAGAATTGGTCATGCAAGTTTTTAATTTATTAAATGTTTATAATTATCCAGAACTTCAGTTCATAATTATTATTAGGTCACATTAAACTAGTATTTCGCATAATCAAATTTAAAGCTTAAATAAATATGATTGTACATAATTTTTAGAAATAATATTTGTTCAAACTTTTGAGAAAATAATAGGTAAAAAGAAAACATTTGATCAATCGCTTTATTAGAGCTAAATCAAATATACAAAAGAAAAAAAGTAATTAAAATGCTTTCATATTTGTTTTTTTATTTATTTTTAAAAAATAAAAGAAAGTAAAAAATAGCACTAACAGAAGCATAGACTCCTGCTATTTTTAATTACATTTAATAATAGAAAATAGTTGTAGATTATTCTATTAATAATAAGGATAGATTCAAAGAATATTATAATTATTTAAGTTTTCCGTACAAAGGCAAGTTGCAGCTAAGTAGACATCTCAGTAATGCAAGCACTCAATATCACGTGATATATATTTGCTATTTTCTTAAGGCTATTTATTCTAACAATTCAATACTTAGAGTTGCGTTATGAATTGTTAATGGTTTTTTACATCATTAAAATATATAGCTGACTGTATAGTATATCATACGTCATTGTCATTTCAATCATTAAAATTTAAAAATGCGTTTACTACAATATATCTAATTTCTTCATATCCGAGTTTCAGTTTATGGACGGTTTAAACATAAAATTAAATTATCGTATGTAATTAAATATTTATAAATACACATTCAGTATATATACACTCACCATAAATATAATATTTTTGGTATTACTATTTAGATATATACAACTGTTTTTATAATCGTTGGTGTAAGTTTATATTTGTTTGAGAAAAGTCATGCTTTTAGCATTGTTTTTACTATCACATGCTGTTAACTCGCCATCCTAGAGATCATATAAGTAATATGTCTTCTACTCATAAAATTTTCAGTAATGTAAGAGATATAGTATACAGAGTTCCTTATAATTGCTTTCTTCCAGCAGAATTGGCAATGATGTTTAGCATTCGACACAAATGAGATCTGCTTTCGCCAATATTACTCGTCTATAATGCCTAATAGGATAATGACTAAAAAAAATTAAAGAAAGCATGACAAAATAATAGTAATAAAAAAGGATAAAAATATTCATACATTTCCTAAGACTTTGTTAAAAGAAATGCACATTTAGGTTTAGTTTTATTAATGTTAACAGTTCAATTACATTATTTTTAAACAAATTGAACTCTATATAAAAATATGAATCATAAAGATTTATCGCTATTTACATGTTAAACACCTTAAGTCCAAAAAATATCAATAATACTAATTTGGGGATATATTATAAGCATCTGGAAAACATAAAATTGATATGAACATTAAAAGGATTAATTATATTTTTGAATGAACTTCAAGAGCTGACATTTTCCATAGGAATTTAATTTTTTATGCTGGCAAAAACTCTACTTTCTATGTAGTAAATATATAAATATAGAATATCAATAAATAAGTTGTTTGTTGTTGTTGTTGTTGTTAAACATTTTTCCTGTGCTGAGACAAATAACCAGAATGTTAAAATACTGTGTTTATTTTTTGATGTGTTTGTTTTACAATGTGTTAATATAAAAACGATTTCCAGATAATTTGGGGAATTACAATATATACATTTTTATATCACATATTCTTAAAATATATATTTTCTATTATTCAAAATATTCTTAATAAATGCATTCATTATAGGCAGGGATCATTGAGCATTGTTATGTAATATACATATTAATGCAAAACTAGAAAGACAAAAAGAATTAATAAATGATATTCTTATCTTTGAGAAATACTCCAAAATGTTTAAATTAAAACTTTCTAATTGTTTTAAAATATTATCAGATTTTGAAAATCATTAAACCTTAACTGAGATCAGTATTAAGAAATGCAACAAAAACAGCTGGTACAAAAAAGTAGTATTTCACCAGTAAATTTACATTTGATATAAGACCATGTATAAGGGAAAAAATATTTTTAAAAGATCTATTAAAAAAAATTAAATAGTTGGAGTTCTGCAAAACATACAAAAAATGTTAATAATTTTAAAAAACATCTGTAAATTGGCAAAGAAATCTACATAGAAGAGAATAAAAGTTATCAAAAGTATAAAATAATATCTTGGAATTGAAAAACTCGGCAATAAGAAGAAAAAATATTACTAAAAAAGAAGTATAATTTTATTAAGTGTCTAGAAGAGTTCTACAAAGAATTGTGAAGTACAAAAAAATCATAATCATTACAGTTACTGCATCTTCTGAAGTGCCACTTTAAATAAAGTGATAAAGATACAATTAAATCTTTTTAAAAAGGAAAAAGCTCTAGTAAATTATGGAATTGTTATACTAATCGAAAATTTTTAGATAAAACTATATACCAAATGTCGACGTAATAAAGATGTACCAGTTGATTGATAAAATGTAGTAAAGATGATAAAAAAAGTATCAGATATTAGAGTCCTAACAGTCGTGATAATTATAGCTTGTCTACAGTGAATTTGGTATTTAAACAAATCAAAAGATCAAGGTCGATTGAAACATTGTTTAATTACTAGATCATATCCTAGCATGATAAAAGTTATAAAAAGATTCAATGAGTATGAGTTGCCATTATACTTTAAATTTATAGGCTATTTTATTCTAAGCATTTCCACAGTGATTAAAGCTTTGGTTTTATCAAGATATAAACCCAGGTTACTGTATATTCTGAGAATGTTCATCAAAATGCAGCAATATTTATATTACATAGAGATACTAAGAAGATTGACAATAATAAGAGTAAATAGCCAGTTAATTTCATATTCCAATTTAATGGCAGTTTTCCAAAAAGGATTTTGGAGATAAAAATGGAAAGCTAAAAAAAAATAAAAGTGCAAGAAGATTATTTAAGTTATCTAGATTTTGCATATAGTATGATTTTTTTGCAATTATTATTTTAGAGCTTTGGGGAAACATGGCAAGAGTTATCAGATGAAAGTAAAAAAGTACAACTAAAGATAAATACTAACCTCCTGTTTAGTGGTCGTTCTCACTACAATAAAATAAAGATTGATAATGATAAATTAAAAGAAATTAACAATTATAAAAACCTTAATCTAAGTATTTATTTGTATGAAAACAATGGATTAAATAAATGACAGATTTAAACTTGGATTACTTAATATTAACAGAAACATGCCTATGTGTTTGAAAAGGTAGGTTTTTAATATATATGTATTTATTCATTTTTACTTATTAAAGACACAACTCATTATACTAAGGGCAGGTTATGCTGGAAATAACAAGAAGGTATTAAAAGTAAAATAGCTGAGTGAGAGAATAACCAAGTAGATATCACTAACATCGTTGAAAGAATTAAGAAACTGAAAGAGAGCTGATAAAAGAAATGGTAATAAATGTGTAGTTGAACATTTAAACTGAATACCATGGGTTTGTAAAAGAGTTAGAAAAATACCCCATGTAAAATGGATGGGTGAAATAAAAAAGTTTGTTGGTATTATATGGAGAAATTATGAATTTGAGATGTTGGATTAAACTTGAAAAAGCCTTCATTCTGCAATGTATCAATAATTATCGAAAATGATAATGATGTCATAATTTTAACAATTTTAATTAAGTTCAAATAACTTCCTCAATTCAAAACTTTATACTTACTTATGAGGCCATTTCTATATACTAAAATAATAATAAAATCAATAAGACACATCACAATTTTTACTCTATTAATTTAATCTTTATGGGCAGGAAGATCACCTTGTTCACAATATCCATCAATGCTTCCTCCACTACTATGTATTTTATTTTGTAATCTAGAAACCTGGTGTTTCAATCTTGTATCAGATGTTTTTTACATATCTTCTTATTCAAAATATTCTGAGATATAACTGAACAATGTTTTAATTTTTTTAATGGTAACATTTTAATGAATTCCAAAAACATGTTAATTATTTTTGGAGATATATAGTCTATGAAAACATTTTTTAGTTTCTATAAACATCTACTTAGGGTTGGAATACTTTTTATTTAGCTTGGGAAATTATTTACTTATGTCATGTGAAAAAATATGTATTTAAATTTTCCACTTGCAAAACACATTCTCTTTAATATTCTATTTTCTCACATTAATATTCATGCTCTTCTACTTTCGTTTATATTATATGCACATTAAATATAGGTTAGTTCCATTATTTATATAGGTTGAACATTCTGCTCTTTAATCCTAGAGTCCTGAATGGTTAGGCATATTTTTGTTCAATAATAATAATAATAAAGCATGTTATACTAAGTTTGATACACACATCCTTCCATTTAAACTTTACTTTTCTATAGCCAAAAGAAATTTTAAATATAGAGTCTATAAAGTGTTTTTTAAAGAGTTCAACATAATTTTTCTCATAAGATAGCAAAATTCACACACTTTAAAATTTTCTTTAATATTAGAGATTAAGATTAGGCAAATTAAATTTGAAATATAGATGCACATATGCATTTTAAATGATGATTTTAAAATCCAAGTTAGTTAATTGGAAATGTAAGTGACATACCTTGTTTGAAGCTGATTAAGTTTCCATGCTTTTCTTTATTCTCCCAAGAAAAATTTCTTAACCAGTTTCATGAAAAAAAATTAATACTTTAAAAAAATTATACTTTTAAATTTTGAATGTCAACCATTTGATTCTGGAAGAAAACCACTTGTAGAGAGAGAGAGCACTGTAAAATCAAACAGACAGACTTTTTTATAGATTTTCCCCCATTTATATTACTGATTATTGTTTCGATATCAATTTCTTCCACCAGTCAAAAGGTCTCTTTCTTCAAAGATCAACTTCAAGAAAGGTCACGCCACCTTCTGCACTGAAATAATTAGCTGAAACTATTCAATAACTTTTTCTCTTGAAAAAGAAAGAAAAAAAATCATTCTGTCTTTTAAATAATATTAATTAAATTGAATCAGTAAAAAAATACCTTTTACACTCTTAAATAAAAAATGATTATTTAGCAAATAAAATAATTGATAGTGTATTTGTTTTGTTAATAATTCACTGATTCATTTATCCATCAATCATTTAAAATGTGTTTAAATTGGTTATAAAAGACATTTATTGTTAATTTAAATATTTTACTGCAGAATATAATATTCTGTGTCATAATTAATTACATGAGTAAAAAATGAAATTGTAAGATGGCACAAACATACATGGACACACATATGCTGTACTATAAGTACTAAACCAATCTGATCAAAATAGAAGCCTGTATAACCATGAGTCAAATATACTGTACTAACTATACTATGGACTGGAGTAACAATGAGCAAATAAATCAGAAAATCATTAAAAAAATGTCAACCACTGTCTTATAGACAAATAAGACAAATCTGGATCAATTCAACCTATACACTAACAGTTTTTGTAACAAATCACCACCCCCTTTCTATCATTAAATATCCATGAAAGAAATACTAAATATCTTAAAACTTCTAAGGTTTTAGATTATTAATAAAAAGTTTTGAAAATTTCATGTTATTTCTTTTTTTAGTTAAATTCAACTAGTTATCACTGATATAGTGTCATCTACTTAAAATTTGGCTTATTCTTTCCTGGTGTAGTAATTTCTATGTATATTTCTTCATCACAAAAAAACTGCCCACATATTTACAGTTTTAACAGTAGTTGATGCATTTTGCTGCTATGACTGAAATTTAATTTTATTAATAAGTACTGAACATTTCCAACCAATCATAGACTTTTTGAACACTTTAATTCCATTAAATTTGTCATCCAATTACTGATCAGTAAATGATATCTGGCTGATTTTAGCTGCAAAGTAAATGCAACATATTTGATTTGGTTTTGTCATTTAATCTTTGATAATTGTTAAAAAAGTTAAGTTTACCCATGTTTTAGCCTTAGGCTCTGTATATAACAGAAAAATGCATTAACTACTTACTATTCATAGGGCCTTCCCACTAAGTAGAGATTTTAAAATGTGGACAGTTTGCTATGGTCAAAAAATTAACATAGAAATCATTATATTTATAAACAATAAGTCAAATGAGGTAAAAAGTAATCAAAAAAAGATACAACTACAATTTCACTATTAAAAAAGTATCATTAGTGGGAGAAATAACATTTTCTGCAGAAAAATCCAAAACATACCTTTAATTAATTATAAACAAATACTAGATCAGCTTTTTCTTTTGGAAATCATTGAGTATGCCAATAAAACATTTTATATAATCCCATAGAGATAAAAAAAATATGGTTACATGTCCAATTTCCTTTTTATTATATACATGTAAATAAACCTTTGATTGTGTTATATTTTAATTTCTTTCAAATGAGTACAATTAGATACCATTACTAATTTTAATTTTATTATAAAAATACAAATTTATAATGAATGGCCATTCATATCTTATTTTCAATATTGTTTCAGGTGAAATTATTGCTGCAGTAGTGTTTATGAAGATTAATAATCGAGATGCTGGCTTTGGAGGGTTTTGTGTCAAAGAAGAATTTCGTGGCAAAGGCATCGGCTGGACTATTCATAACATAGGTCTTAACCGTGTTCGTGATATGAATGTAACTCTAACAGCAGTAGAAGACATGTTTTTAAAATATAAATCCAAAGACTATCCAATAGTCGGCAAGATAAAGGGAATTCGATATACTGGACCCATAGATAAATCAACAGTTGAAGCTTTGCCAAATGTAACAATTGTAGATTACAAACCAGAAATGTTAAAAAGGATTTTAGACTATGATAAATCAGTTATGAGTCATGAAAGAGATGATTTTATGAAAAAATTTTTGCCTTTAATTAAAGGATCTATTGTTATAGCAGAAGAGAATGGAAAGATGTGTGGTTATGGTGTGCTTCGAGGTGACACTCATCGACTTGGTCCAGTATTTGCAGAAAGTAATGAGATTGCAAAAACTATTATTTCAGCTCTTATAAAGGAAGTTCCTGATGATGTAGATATTATCATAGATATACCAGATTGTTGTTCAGCCATTGTGGAGTTAGCGAAAGAGAATCGTATGAAATGGATCTTCACATTACCAAGACTCTATAGTAAAGAAGAGGTTGAAATTAACTGGAAAAAAGTGTTTGCACTTCATTCAGCAGAAATCATGTTTATATAAAAGACAGAACTTTTTACAAAATATTACAATATTATAGCACTATTGTATTTACGATTAAGCACAAACAAAAATATTTGCAAATAGTGATTATTATTTATTAAGTGTTTATTAATTATGATATAGTAGTTAATAGTTCATTAAATTTGAAACTATGTTGATTCTTTAATTAGATGCAATATGACAAGGTAATATGAAGCATTTAAGAACTATTTATTTGATATGGCTTTTACATATTTCTACATTAAATGGCATTCACATTCAAAAGGAAAAGTCCAAGATTCATTACTATAGGTGGAATCTTTGAACTGATTCTATGCAATATGTTCGTTGAGATCTCCTTTGAATGAACTTGGATCAGCATATTGCATAAAATCAGTTCAAAGATCTTCCAAATACCAAATTAGAATCTCATAACTTTGCATAGTAAAGACTCAAAAATTTGGCTTGTAAAAAAAATTAATCCTAAAACTAAAGCAATCTCTTAGTGATGCCGATTTATAAGTAGCACATATAGTAATTTATTGTTAACACTGTTTCCTACTCAATATTATTATTTCTCATCACGTTGTGTGCTTATAATAAAGCTGAGAGCACTTAATAAAATATGAACTAGTTCTGGTTTTTATAAAATATTTTGATTTATGCATTTTTACATTTAAATGATATATAAGTCATTATTAACAAAAGGTTTTTTTTTCTTAAACAAAACAAAAAAATAATTAAATTTTAAATCTATACATTTTACAAATAAAATTTTTATTTAAAATCAAAGGATTTTCGTCTTCCTTTTTTTGTGTGTGCATGATATGCAGCTCAATTTAATATCTTGATTAAATTCCTTCTCATCTCATTTAAAATTTAGTCTAAGCCCAAACATGATTCATTTTCAATAGAAGCAACATTGCAAGATTGGTACAAGAACAGTCAGTTTAATTAAACATAATGCAACTACAAGTCTGACATTTCATCATCGCAATGAACTCATTGTTACGATTATTAATTGCATTAACCATGTATAAAATATATGCGAGATAATCAGATTCAATAGGAGCTCGCTATTATCAAACAACATAGTTTCTTCTTTATCAAGTGAGAAATTCTTGAGTCAATAAATGAAAAGAACTCTTCTAGTTATCAGCCTCTAAGATTTCTATTTATTTATTACTTTATATCCACAACTTTTTAATCTTAAAACTATCAACTCTTTATCCATTCCTAAATATAAAATTCAAAAACTAAATTTTCCCATTTTCATTTAATTTATACCATTTTTTTTTTTTTTACTTCTTTATTCCCATTCTTTCTTGTAACAAATATCCAGACCTTAATAAACATAACATTTTTTATGCGTTATTGTTATTAATAAAAATATATTTTATTAATTTTAACAATATGTAAAGTTGATAATATAAAGAGCGATTCACGGAAAAATCATGTCATAGTAATATTTCCAGATTTGTTATGCAATTAATAAGTTTAAAATATATTCTTTTATTGCTCAACTGTTTTCTCCAAATAAACTATTTTGTAAAATTCAGAACAAATTGATTCTTTTTAATTTTCTTTAAGATAAATTATATTGTTTTCTTTAAAAAGTTGATTAAATTACAATGTTCTTTTATTACACATGCAATTAGTAAGAAAACAATAGCAATTTCTGTTTAAAACTTTTGCCTATTTTATTATACTGTCTTTATTGTAGTCCTTCATTATAAATTTTTAACACAGAGCTAGCAAAAGCAATCAAAAAAATTGATAAAATTGTTAGGAAAGCTCATGGTTGTGTGAAAAAAATCTAATTTCCTGATGTATCATTCAAAACAAAACTCCTTATTACATATTATATTTTAAAAACTACTACATAGCATTTTAACAAAACATATTCCTTTCTTTGAAAGATGTGTGACTCAATTAAAATATTGTTTTAAGCATTTTAATAATAATGAACTACCAGAATTCTTACACCCACAAATATATATTGTAACCTGTCCACACCGACTCTCCACATATCCACTGTACAAATTGATCTTATCTTTGGTCTAGCTCAGACATCATACTATAAATTATATAAAAAACACCAATTTATGAGACTTATCAATTGACTATAAATATATATCTCATAATATCTAAGTTAGATTTAAGAGACAGTTACAATAGAATGGTTTTAACAATGAGAAAGCATATAAAATATCCCTCCCAATAAAATAACTATTGGAAAAATCTTCCAACCATTATTTTGATATAGTCGTTAGGAAAATCTCCACAATAGATAATGACTAACATAATACTTCATTAAAAATAATGCTTATTTTCCTTTTACTTATCTAATCAATTACATAAAAAAATTAATAACATCCAATGTATTATAAAATACTTTATAATGAATATTCCTACCTTATGTATATATCAAGGTCATCAACTATTTTTTATAATAAAATAATAATTACTCCATTTAAGATAATTGAATAATAAGAGAGATTTTACTAAGATCCAACTATCTTAATAATAACCACATCTAACATTACAAATACCATTTAGATCATTTTATTAAGATGATCATATCTTTAACAACTATAATATAAGAAATTTTAAATTATTAATTACTATATTTTCCAATAATTACTTTATTTATAAATTAGAAACACTAATTATAAAATGACTACTTTTAGAATCATCAGAATCTATACTCATTAATTGAAATAACTTTCCCTTTTTAATAACTTCAGTAAATTAATTACTCAACTTACACTGTATTCCCATACCAATCTCTCTTGTAAACTCATATACTATCTTAAATTTGTTTAAAAATGAATTCAAATTAATTTTACAACAAATTTAATATGACTTTAAAGATATAAATATTTCACGTTAAAAATATGTTGCTCTTAAATAATATCAAGTAAGTAGTTATACTTTAATTTAATAAATAATTAATTTATAAATTTTGGTTCTTTATAATATTCCCATAATTTATGTACTTCGATATGACAGTGTGGTGAAAATAATTCGGAGTAGAAACAAAGTCATTAGTCTACATTTATATCAAAATATTTATTTATTTAAACAAAAAACAATAATCAATAACAAAATTTAACTATTACACATTATAAAAAATATATAAACACATATCATATTGTTAACATCTTTGTACACTTATTTACATTAATGAGAACACTACTTTACTTACATATACTGCTTACAAATTAAACTTTTAAATTACATCAGTATTTTATTATTCAAATTTCAAATTGGTTATTGCTAAAATATATCATTATTTTCTCTCATGCTAAGATCTCATAATAATGTTTGTCAATTTTGAATATACATGTTCGGTTTTCAATTCTTTTTATTAAATATACAACAGATTATTCTTTTATTACCCTTTCATACAATATAATTCTTTCATAAATTTTATATTTTTTTGTATACATGTAAATTCTATTAATAACTATATTTAAACCTTATAATTATGTTGCGGGTTCTATAATATAAAATTTATAAGATTAAAATAAGTAATGGAACCAAGATTAAACCACCTCTTGATATTTATTCATTCCATTCATTCATTTTTTCTTTCTCCTTTCATCACTGATTCTCATTTTCTTTCAATATAATATCAATTTGTGTTGCATTTACTTCAATTTTATATCAGACAACTTTCTATATCTTAGATAAGATATTATAATCTTTCTTAAAATACAACCAACTATATTTGATGCTTACTACTTTTTTTTTACTTTTTAAAATTCTGTAGATAAGAAACTGATTTTAGTACAGTAAAATACTATGAGGTCTTCTTTTCCTTTTAAATAAGACTTGCTCTCATGGCAAATAGTCATTTTCTCTTAATAATGCCATCTTAATATCCAGGCTTTTGCACTAAGCTCTTATGGATCTTAACATCTCTATTTTATGGAAATTCCTCACATCATTATACCTCATAACTACATATATGGGTGTCACCTAGACTAACCTCATTATGTTATGTCCATCAGTTTTTCAAAAAAGTATAACTTAAAACACATTAATCATATCATGAAATGATAACTTATCTAACTCTAAAAAGATATCACTAGCATCCATCATCACTATATACCAGCACAACAATATTATATTATCTTCCCGTTAATTGTTATCTCACAAATCTAATGATGATGTGTTACAAAACAAAGTACATAATTTGACAGCCATCAATGTTTATTTTATTGCATTAAAACCAAGATCAATTTTTTTTTATTTGCCACTTTTATCATTCATACATTTAATCCTTTCACATTGCTCTTTAAAATTTCATTATTATATATTTTTTTATATTATTATAACTACCATCTCTTGGTTTTGTATCATGACCATAAATTTATTATTAATTATTCCATACTTTAAAAAACATATAATAAATTAATTTAAATTCGATTACTTTGCAATAAAAACTCAAAGTATTGTTTTACCCCATTTTCAATCTTTTATTTCCTTCACATTTATTACATTCTCATCTTAGGCACAACTTTTAAAGTTATTCATTTAAAACAAATATTAAAATATAAAAATCATTTAACTTAACGGTGCTAGTATTATAGATAAAGATGCCGTTCGATGGCACTGTTTTCTCACTAAAACTATAAAATATGAACATTCCCAGGCCATTGATTTTAATCATTTTGATGTGTTTTTTGTAATGCGAAAATAAAAATATAAAAAAATCGTCTTTTTTAAATATTATTTTTTATTAACATATACAACTTAAATGATAACAGTAAATGTAAAATAAAATCAACAAATTACAATTTGATTCAGGTTTTTTATTTTGCTTTATTAGAAAAAACAATTTTCTATCAGATATTTTTTTAGTAGGGTTACGGCTTTTTTTTTGTTGTTGTTTAAAAACTTATAATTGGAATAAAAAGTAAAATTTCTTAGTCTTCCTTTTAAATTTTAATTTTTACAATCAAACAGATATTATTGTGTTACCGTTATTTTTTACTTTTTTAGTTTTCGTTTTACATTTTTATTTTTTACAGACAAAAAGATATTACCACTATTTTTTACTTCAAATAGAATGACAACAAAAAATAAAAGTAGGGTTAGCTTTAGGGTTAGGTTTAGAATTAGTTTTAGGGTTAGGTTTAGGGTTAGAGTTAGGTTTAGGGTTAGGGTTCTGTTGTTTGTAATGCTAAAATAAAAAATATCAACATCATACTTTTTGTAAATACTTATTTTTTATTAACATATATAAAATAAATGATAACAATAAACATAAAATATATTCAACAAAGTATAACAATAGTCGGAGAAAAGAAAGTAAAAGTTTTTAAACAACAACAAATATATATATAAAATGTCTTCTTTACTTATTAACCATGTTTATAATATATGCTTTTTTATGAAATTTAAAAAAAGAGTGTAGAATTGTACTTTTCTTACTGGATATTTTTGTGTTTCTGCTATTTTTTACTTCAAAAATAAACACATGGTAAATATTGTTTGTCTCGTGGAATGTTATGAACAGTATGTTATTTGATGCATTACCTAATTTCAACTCACTTTATACATATATCTTGTCAACATTTTCCCACTTAAAACTTCAATACAGTATGGTGTAAAAAGTCTGATAATTATTACTTTAGAAAATCTGAACATTTCAATACTTTAAAAAAAAATTCAATCAAAACAACATTTCCATCCAATTCAAATATACACACCCTCTCACCAAGCCGTAACAATTTTATAAACTGTGTGAATTCACCAAATGTATTTGCTGCAATGCAACATACATGCTGTACTGTGATGTGAC
The DNA here is from genome assembly GCA_028023455.1 of Epiperipatus broadwayi. Taxonomy (NCBI): domain Eukaryota; kingdom Metazoa; phylum Onychophora; class Udeonychophora; order Euonychophora; family Peripatidae; genus Epiperipatus; species Epiperipatus broadwayi. The sequence goes on from JAQFVV010006397.1 coordinate 1,561,186, forward strand.
ATAGTAGTCTGCAATATGTAGCACAACAAAAAAGTTGTATTATAGAAAATGCGGGTTCGAACGTGTCGGCCGCGGAAATGGCATTTTTATGTGTTTTAGCACAAAAACAGCACCATAGAGTGGCATCTTTAGGTATAAGACTAGACCTTAACTTAACTAATTTAATATTAAACTTAACAACTAAGATAATGTTGGCAATTGTTTAAAATAATACCCAAAAAAAAAATATTTTTTTCTTTTTCTTCTTCCTTGCGATTCCTTCTCATATACTTCAATGTGATATTCAATTCTTCCTTGCAAACTATTACTTTAAACTATTATGTTTATTATGGGTTTCAAGGATCTCCTACCCAACATTTTAAAAATAATCACAAATGATAATAAACTGAAATCTTTCACTGCGAGATCCATCATGAGACAATTTTCCATATTTACATGTCAGGATTTTTTCTATACATAACTATTATAAAAGTTACTAAAATCGGTAATTAAACAACTAAGTCAATCATATATTTAAATGTTAATTATTTGAAATATTGATTAATAAATTATTTTCATTTAAATTTTTTTTTTCATCCCTATGTTTTATATAAGATTTTTTTTTTCTTATGATAAACATGCATAAGTTTCTTGAAATGAAGTCTCTCGTAATATAATTTTTAATTTGTTTAATAGACTTAAGTTTATAATCTGTACTTTGTGAATTCTCCTTCATTTTACGTTTTTTATTTTAATAAAAACTTATAATGACTAAATAGATTATTTATCTTGACTTTATACTTTTAATTATTAATTAAGAACAAACATTTATTATTTTATTCGTTTGATTGTAATTAATGTTGCTTTATAAAATATTACAAATATCCATCCTTAAACAATAATATTATATTTTTTTTAATTTGAACAGTATAAGTTACATTGATTGATAGCACTAATTATTTTCTTCAACTTTTCATCACAATTATACCTTAATGCATGAAGGTTAATTATTCTTATCTTGGTTTGGTTTATTCAATAGAGAAAAAATGAAAATATTTTTTTCCCATAAATGATTGTCCCGTTTTTAATTACTTGTAACAAATTACTTTTATCCTTCATCATTTTCTCCATTTATAATAGCAATATATAGTGGCATTTTTTTTCTTATTAGCATTTTAAAATTGTAAATCGACTTCCAAAATTCTAACTTATGACACCAGATGAAGAAATTATTTTAGATTACTCTACCATCTTGTTAACACTTTATTTTTATTCATTTACGATTAATTGATTTATAACTGTTGTATAAAATAAAATATTTTTATAATTTGATGAATTTTACAAAAATTTTATACAACGATTTAATTTTACCTTTTGATTTATTTATTTCCCCATCATCTGCTAATTCTATAAATATCCTCCAAACATGACATGGAAACCAATTGCTTTACTGTCTTTTATCAATAATTTGAAAATTGTTTCTCAGTTCAATATTTAAATTATTTTAAAATTTAACACACAAAAAAAAAATACTTAATAAATATTTTAAAACTGATGAAATTCAAACAACGTTTTAATTGAATTTTAAATTCAGCTTCATAGAAATATTTTAATAAAAATATTAAAATCAATGATATTTTATTTAAATTATAATTATTTTAAAAATATATTATTATTAAAATTACATACTGATATATAAAATGAAAACAATTAGGAATTTTAAAAAATGTGTATTTATTATCTCTCCTAAATTCTCTCTTAAAAGTTATACATTAAATTATTAGTGCCAGTTATATTTTTAAAATTTAAAATTTTGGACTATTAGATATATTTTATATACTCCCTTATTACAGTGAACCAAATAAAAGGTTACAACATATAGTAAAATCATAAGCACCGATAGATGATTGGTTAATATTCCAACTAGGGAGATGGATATCAGGTAATTAATGCAAAACATAAGGCTAATATGTTCCTGAAGGTTTGTGATGGTGGTGTTTTAGTTGTATTTATATATTGGACTATCCATCATCTAATATGAGTATTGAATGTCTTTAGAAAAATTTAACTCTACTCTTGAAACATTGTGCATATATTAAACCTGTGTGCTATTACTAACAGTTGAATGTATTTGGAATATTTAAAGTAAAAAAATTTTAATGACATTCAATACTCATATTAGATGATTAAATAGTCCAACATATAAATGCAAAACATATTGCTTTTTAAATTCATAATGAATATATATATATTGAACCGAATGGGAGTAAGATTGCTATGATTATATAATTAAAATACAAATAAAAAAAAATCAAAATATAATCTCAATCTACTTCAGTTATACTTTTAATATTGTAGCACATTTGCCCAACAAGTGAGGAAGTCAAATGCAGAAGATAAAGATCACCAATGACATCTATAACCAAACCACAGCTATAAAACATATAACCTGCAATCATATTTTTAGGTTATAGAACTTCCCTCTGCTAAATTTCAACCCCTCCTGCCATCAAAAGCATTTAATTTCGAGGTAAATCCTTAGGTGCCAGCTAACTATAAACTATAATTAGCATGTCTGTCCAATGTCAGATAAACACATTTAGCACTTGTTTTAACCCTTTGTTAGCTCTTTTGTTTATTTATAAGATGAAAACTATAATAGACCGCTTAATGACTGTACTTAACTAAATGATTTTGTAAATGGTACACTGATTAAGAGAAACAAGCAAGTTATAACTAGCAAACAAATACTTTTTAAAAAAATAAAAACTCTTAATTAAGTAACACTAAGAAATACTATAATAAAGAAAATTATAAATCATTAAACATGCTTTTACTAAATGTATGATAATTAAAAAATTAAAAATTAACTGTGATAAAACACAGTTGCTGAAGCTTTAAACATAAAATTATAACAATAAAGCTGAGCACTTTCGGGGGACTTAAGCCTCCATAATCATAGCTCAATACAATATAAATGTATGATAATAAAAGATAATACAGTTAAATACTATAGACATACTTATGCACACATACCATGACATTTAAAATCACTTAAGAACAGCTTTATACATATTAATTAAAATATAAGATAAAAAAATATGTATACATGCATTAGGGTTCACTTTTAGGATACAGATGGAAGATACTCAAAGATTGGTACAGCTATTGGCAAAGTTATAATTAGTTCATGCATGAAATAAAAGTGCATAATTATCTAGGATTTATACTTTATGCTTCTAAAGATACGATTCCTGGTTTCTCGACCACATTTGGTCACCAACTGTTTGGACTTTGGATTTCACTAATGGTTTGGCTCCTGCTGACTTTCTGTGTTTATATTAAGGTAGACCTTCCTTGACTGCAAAGACTATTAAGGGGGCATGAATTTTACATAAAGAACTTCTGACATCCTGGAAAACTGGAACTGGAGACAGGCCACATACTTCAGTGGCTTTCTAGCACTGTATGATTTTAGATGGCACTTCCATAGCTATGAAGATATCCAATTTCATTCTAATGATGCTTGCAGCTGTGCTCATCTTTCTTCTCTTGAACTCTTTTTCAGTGTTGATACTAGCATAGTTTTAATATTGTTAATTGCTATGATCTTACATACTCATTACAATCCAAGAATCACAGATCAAATAAAAATTTGATTCAGAATGTTATGAATGAAATTTTTTTAGTCCTTTTATATGATTTCCTTTCATTGTCTCCTTTATCACTACTAATTAATTTGTAAATTGTATTAATTAAATTTCCAATGTTTACTTAATCTGCATATCTGCTTAGATTAATATAACTCTTGGATAAGATATCAGTTCAAATTATTGTAATTTTATAGCTATTATTCACTATTTCCTCCTTTGGTTTATCAACCAAGCAATCTTTAAGAAATTTTACATTTATGTTATACACTTTCCTTTTACTTATTTTAATTCAACTTTCATTTCTTTACACACACAAATTTTCTTATTTTCTTTTAAATAAATGAGAGAGAGAAATATAGTTTTTAAATCTGTTTAATTTAGTTAAATTTCTCCCCCCTTAAATTGTTATATATATATATAATTTTAAATTAGTAAAACTTATACAAATACATGACATGTTGATTTGCCCTGTGGCTATCTACACTTATAAAAAAAAAAACTTTAAACTTTCTAAATTATACTTCTCTTAAATTAATTCTTTCAAATGAGATTTTTACTTGAATCATTTCTTGATAAAATAATTCCACAGTATAGAAGTTTAAACTTCATTAGCTAATTATAAATTATTTTCATATTAAAATTTTACTACTGTTCAATAGCGGTACATTATACCACCACCCCATTTGAGAGTAAAATGCATCACCCCATTTGAGAGTAAAATGCATCTCTTGATCTATTTTATCTCTGCCAATTTTGTGATACTTTCCACTGTAATAATTAATTGCAGTATTATTATTTTCTACTTATGTTCTATCCTTTGCGTATTTCAAAAAACTTACTTCGTTTTGTGACTTACAGTTCTGATACCCCATTAGACTTTTCCATTGTCTGTCTGGTGGCTCTTTTTTTCTCTTTAGCAATTTTAATGACCAGGTTTTATATGTTTTCCTCTCTTCCATGCTCTGTGCCACCACAAACATGTTGTTACTGTATTTTTGCTTTATTATATATGGACCTTTGTAAATTGGTTGGAACTTCTTATACATGTAATTCTCGGATTGGTTTATGGGATTGGTTTTTATCATGACCTCATCTCCTACTCAATCTATCTTTGGTCCTACATTATCTCTTCTGCCTTAATTCACACATCTTCTTTAGCGTAATACATGCTCATCCAGCATCCTTCCTTCTATCAATTGGGCCAGCTTCCACTGGTTCTGAATGGGTATGGTACATCTTTCCAAAAATAAAGCCAGATGGATTTGAACCCTGTAGATTCTTTTTTGACCAGTTTATCATATTAAGAATATGTGGAATTTTCTTCACCCACCTTTGGTGATTATCATGTATGTATACATGAAATAAACACCCCAACTTCCTCATGAACTGTTCACAAGGTTGGACTGCTGGTTGTATATTAATGTGAGTATGTGTTTTATTCCACATCTCTCCATCCATTTTTTTCCACTCATCAGATACAAATGGTGTTTCATGGTCAGACAAGATTTTACCTGGAATTCCCACTGTTGCAAAATGTCATTCCTCCAAAACCTGTGTAATTTGCTTAGCATTTGCCTGAGTTACAGGGTATGCTGCCACCAATTTGGAAAATGTATTCTAAGCCATGATAAGGTATTTCATTTTATTAAATGATGGCAAAGGTCTGTAAAAGTTTATTGCTAATAAATCATTGGGTTTTTGCATGTAAATGAGCTTCAATGGCCCCACCCCTGATGCAATAATTGATTTTTGTTTTTGAGCATATTTTACACTCATTTATAGCATCTAAGATGCTGACATATATTCCCAGACAGTAGAACCAATGGTTCAACCATCCCTCAACTTTACTTGCTACATAGTGTCCATATTTTTGGTATATATGTTTAATCATATTTCTTCTCATTGTGACCAGAATAATGATCTGCCTTTATTTATTCTTTTCATTTTTACGTTATAACACACCCCTTTAGGCAGTAGTGCTTTCTATCTCTCCACATGGCATTATTTCCTGTTTTCATCACAGGCTGGTGATGTAAATACTCCAGTATTTTCTGGCAATCACCATCCTCACTTTGCCATTCTTTTAACCTATGAAGGTCATTTTCTGCCTCATTGCTTTTGTCAATTTCTGGCACAGCAATATTTGTACCATCGCAATTTAAATAATGTTGCTCCTCCTGTACTGCAGGCTATTGGCTTAATGTGTCTTGTACAATATTTTCTTTACCTTGGCATTATCCCACATTATAATTAAACTCCTGAAGAAACAAATGCCACCTTATTAACCGGCTGTTCATAAAGAAGCTATGACTTAAAAATTCAAGATTTTTTTGGTCAGTAATTACAATTACTTTAGATTCTATCAGAAACTGATGACATTTTTAAATGCCCACACAATCAACAACGCCTCCTTCTCAGTTATGGTTTATCTCATTTCAGAACTCTTCAATAATCATCTAATAAAGAAAAGAATGCTGTGCTGACCCCCTTTCTTGTATTTCAGACAGTGTAGCTTCCAGTCCAAACCCACTGCTATTGGTTTGCACAAAAATGACTTACAAAAGTTAGGGTATGACAACATAGCCTATTTTAAAAACCCTACCTTCATGTTTTGAAAGCTACATTTGTGCTATTCAGTCTATGCCCACTGTCTGTCCTTTTTGAGCAATTGCAGCAATGGTTCCATATCAAGAAAAATTTTTTTTTGTAAAAGTGGTTATAGAAATTGCATAACCTGAGGAAAGCCTTTACATCTTTTTGGTTTCAAGGCCTAGAAAAATCTTGGTTCCACCTGAATGTTCTCAGGATTTGGTCAGATCCCCTTTTCACTAGTTATGTGGCCTAAAAAATTTACAATAGTCATTAAGTTACTTTTACTTAAGTTAATTTTTATTCCCTTTTGTTTGCATTTACATAACATCTGCTCTAAATATGTGAAATGCTCCTCTACACTTTCTGATGCCAATACAATATCATCTACATAGATTACTATTAAACATTTGATACGGTCTGATAACATGTGATCAAGACACTTTATTAGCCCCAACCTGCTATTTTTTAAAACCAAAGGGAATTTGATTGAAGTTGTATGCCTGTTCATTATACTGAAAAGTGGTATATTTCTGATCGTTAGGGTGCAGCTTGATTTTCAAGTAACTGGTGGTCAAATCAAATGTTAACAATATCCTTTTACTATGGAATTTTGCTACTAATGAATTCATAGGTGAAGGGGGATTTCTATCAAACATAGTTATCTTATTTAATTGATAAGCATCCAAATGCAGCTGAATGGACCCATCCCCTTTTTTACTGTTACAATAGGGTTGTTAAAAGGGGATGAACATTTAGAGATGATTTTCCACTGAAGCATTTTCTCTATCTGTTCCACTTCAACCTGATATTGATGAGGTATAGGTTATAGCATGGATCTGATGTGGTTGATCTCTCCCAAGTTTTATATTCTGTGTTCATACTCTTGAATCACTCCAGGGACTTCATTTTGATCTCATATTTATTTAGCATTTTCTCCAGTTGCTCCATCTGATCTCCTTTTTTTCTATTTCTATTTTTATTCCTGCACTTTGCAGACAATGCTCCCTAATATATCTATCAGCTTGGTCTGCTGTGAATGTAATTACTTCATTGTTCAGTTTTACTTGACTTTATTTATAATCTAGCACACAGCCGGTCTTATGCATAAAGTCTGACCCTAGTATAACCTCAAGGATCAGACCCAAGATAAGCAAGATGTGGTTATATTTATTCCCTGCTAGACACATGTTTATTCATACTTGTTTTGACACCAGTCTCACACATTAATTATTAACCATCATGATGTATACCATCTTTAATGGCAAAATTTTGACATTAGAGTTATACAGTTTATTCTATTAAACACTTCCTGGAACATCACTGACACCTGGCTTCCAAAATTAAGTAAAACATTTATTATCACCCCTTCTATCACTACTTTCATTTTCAGACATCCCTTACTGACCCCCTCTCCTCCCAGCTACACCCTAGGTTTGATACTTGCATATGGCTATATTTCCTGTCTCTAATCTTCATAATCTGTCTATTGGAGTCCAGTGAAATAAGTATTTTGGCCACCTGCTCTATCATTTCCTGGTTTCTTCCAATTATCATTTGCTCTACATCCTTAGGAATGCTACATTTAACTCTTCATATAATTTGCTGCTCAGATAAAGGTGGTGTTGTGATCAATCTTAACTTCACCACTTGTCAGTGAAAAAATGTGATGAATAGTTCCCCAGGCCACCATTTGTTTTGCTCCACCTGGTACTTTACCTGGTGCTTATATATTCATCCCCAATAGTTTTCCAGTAATAACTGTTTGTATTTCTCCAAATGTTTCTGATTTTGAGAATAACAAATCCCACTTGAATTGAGCCTTGCCCTGGGACTGTGAGATATAGCAACCTTGGCTACTTCATTTAATTTATTCAGCACAAATAATGTTCCAGACTATTAAGGTGTTCATTTGGAGTTAGCAACCGATTTACTGCATTGACTTTATCTATATGTGTATATGTTATTACACTTTCCTGTTCATCTTTAACATTTCTATTCTCAGTGTAATTTTTCCGTATTTTTTCTATCATTATCATGCCTTTCCTTATCCTCTTGTTAATTGTCCTGTTTTTTGTTCACCTGTCTTATCTCTTCTATTAGTGCTACCATACTCTCTCATTTTCAAACCAAACAAAAAAATGCTTTCAAAACAAACAAAAAAATGCTTTCTACTTTAATATTTTTTTAAACGAAGCATGTGACAGCCTCCAACCCCTTTGATCTTTTCTATCTCTACTTTGTCCTCAATATCTCAATCTGCCTAAATATCTATCTCATTAAATTTTTCTCTTTTCATTGGAATTATTACAATTTGTTTGCTTTGGTCCATTCTCCTTTTTAAACTACACTACTTTCGTAATTAAAATTATGCAATTTAGCATTTTTTCAAAATCCTATTTTCAAACTTCTAATTATACTGTAATTTATAATTGCTTGTAACTATGTCAGTTTTCACCCATGTTGGAAAAGCCATTTGAACCAGGTGGAAGTAAAATCACTATGATTATATAATTTGAAATACAAATAAAATTTATATATATATATATTGTAACCTTTATAAATAGAGAGAGAGAGATAGGGGGAGAAGGTGAAGAAAAGGAAAGAAGAAAAAAGAAGATAGAGAAATGAAAGATATAAGATGGAATGAAGTAGAAGGATGATGAAAGATAGAGGGAGAAATGATGATGATGATTAAATGGAGATGAAGATAAGATGCATAGATGAGCAATGAGAGAGAGATGAGATGATGATGATGATGATAATGATTAGATGGCAAGATGAGAAATGAGGAAGAGAGGGAGAAATGATGATGATGATTAAATGGAGATGAAGATTAGATGCATAGATGAGCAATGAGAGAGAGATGAGATGATGATGATAATGATTAGATGGCAAGATGAAAAATGAGGAAGAGATGATGATGAGGATGCAAGAGAAATGATGATGATGAAGATAGAGAGAGATGAGATGATGATGATAATAATTAGATGGCAAGATGAGAAATGAGGAAGTGATGATGATGATGAGGAAGCAAGAGAAATGATGATGAAGATGGAATAAAGATTATTACTAAAGAGAAGAGAGAGAAGAAGATGAAGATGAGAGAGTGATGAAGAGATAAAGATGAAAAGAAGAAAGTGAACTATTAGTAGAAGAGAGAGATGAGAAATGAGAAGAGAGATGAGAGAGAGGAGGAATAAAAAATGAGAGAGAAGATGGAATACAAATGAAGGTGAGAAAAGAGCAAGATGATAATTAAACAGGAGAAGAAGTGAGAGAGAAGAGGAGTGAAGACAGATAAGAAATAATGAATGAGTAGTAGAGATAAGAGAGAGGAGGGCTGGTGGGAAAGGAGTAGAAGAGAGAGATGAAGAGATAAGAAAAGACTCTTGATGACTCAGCTCAGTGGGGTTACAATAAATTTAAAGAAAGAGATGATGATCCAGAGATGTATGATCGGATAGAGACCAAATCCAATACTAAGGAAAATATAACTATTATGGCATATTAATGATTTACCAATAAGCAATACAAAGATAAATTTTAAAATCATTAAACAATAGTTATTGAAATCAACCTACCATCAAATCACACTCTCTGAATAAGAATAAATGATACTTTGATTGGAAGAACTATCACATTAAATGTAGAACAAATAAGGCAAAAAGAGTAAACAATCTCAGGGGTTTTAAAACTAAAACTCTTGTGCAAAACTAAAAGTATAAGTTAAGTTGCCTACTAAAAAATTGCTAAGATAAATAAACAAGTGAGTGATATCTTGGCCAACCATAAAATAACTACCTTATTGTTCAAACCAAACAAACATTTAATAATTTAATAAATCAATTTAAATTTACAACAATAATGGCCTATTACCCAAGATATTACTCGAGCAAGGAAAAGGGCAAGGGTACTTTTTATGTCTTTCCCCATACTCACAGACAACCTACTTAAGACCTCAAATGCAGATGGATTATAAAATCCTAAAATAAAGATGATGATAAACAATGTGCAGATAATGTCAGATAATGTGCAGCTTTTAAAATAATAATAAATACTCTTCTGAGGCATTAATTTTCTACATCTTATATTGCAGAATCTTCAATCTGAGAAGATATAATGATAATTCAAAATCAATTATAGATGTGCATTTAATTAAGTATCTGATAGAATGTAATTATCTGTTATTATGAAACAATCTGAGAATCACTTAAATTAGCATGGCTTTATAATTCAAACCAGTAACAAATATATTTTATAAACTTTGTTTGTGAACTTTTGGATTGAAAATTTTTATGAACTATGAAACTCAAGCTTTAATGAACTTTGGAACCCAAAACAATAATATTTTCATATAAAAGTAAAGCAAACAGCAACAAAACTTTTGATATAATAATAATAAGGTTTATTATTTAAAACAATGAAAAGAAAATATTTACAATCAATTTTACCACAAGCATTGCCAACATGGAGCTGGAATCTTTTTTTTATTACAAATATTTTGACTTTGTTTAAATATTTTATTTTGGCTTACAAAAATAAAATAAAAATAATATGAACAATTTCTTTAGCTTCAATTACTGAATACCTATTCTAGATTTTTTTAAATGAGTTGTTTTAATAAACAAAATACAAGAAAATGAATAAGTATAATAGCATACAAAGGCTATTTAATACCAAATTCTAATCTCTTTGAAAGGCAATCAGAGATTTCAAATCTTTAAAACTTAAATTAAAATAAACTGAGTCTAATAATAACAATTCTATTTCTTTATTATAATTATTAGCATATTAACAATATGGTAGTGTTATCTAACAATCAGAATAACACATAAAAAGCTTAAAATTATAATCCTGAGCTTAACAAATGCTAACCTGGAATAAGCATCTTAGCATATATTTAAAAATATTATCACCAGTTATACTGACAATTTATTAAGCAAATCATTTAGCTAACTTTAAATAAAATTAAATATATGGGCCACTCATTCATCAGAGGTCATTCATACATTTTTTTTAAATAAATTTTGTCCACATAAAATATTACCCTGAATGTGTGTTAAAATTAAAGACTAAAAACTTACAAATCCAGCGATGAAAAATCTGGATGAACATATTAAAATTAGTATGTGTGAATTGCCTCTTATACCATATGCATAATTTAATATACTTAAAATAAACATAGATTATTGTTGGTTGGCTTGTGCATGATAAAATTATCATAGCAACACAATTCAAACATTGATATACCTATGAGCCTTAAAATATCTACCACTACCTGAAAAAACAAAGTTCCTCAAATGAGCATATCTTGTCATAACAAACCTAAAACAAAATGCAACATCATCTACTGTGTTTCATCATGAATGATAGGCCAAAAATATAAGAACACATATGCTACACAGAGCTGGATAAGAATGTGGTGGCTTTCAAATATACCTAACTTTGAGGCAGAAACTAAGATGCCTGGACCTTGTCTACAGTGCATCAGGAACAGGAAAGACACCAGGAAAGCATGATCCTCTCTCATGGGATACCAATTCTAATAAATGTGATAATCATCACTATAAAAATACAACTATAAGACATACAATAACCCACTATGGGCACAAGCACTATCAATTTATGGAAAAGCATTACAATAAGGATGGAGGACCTTGTCTACTCCATAAAGCATACTCAAAATAGTTAACAAAGCCTAACTCTATGAGCTAACAAATACTAACTAATGACAAGATATATACTTCACATGAATTAACTAAGTTATCACTAAGAAATTTAAAATAACAACACATATATATATAATGCAAGAACCACAAAGCAAAATTGAGTCAATCGACTACTATTAAGAATACTTTAAAATTAAATGCATATAAAATTCTTGGCAAAGGCACAATGCACACATAATAAAATATTTAATACTAAAAATATTGTGACTCATGGACTTTAAAAGATAGCAAATTAAAATGCGAGAATGTTAATTCTTAATGCATATAAAATTATTTGCAGTTATTAATAATGTAGCATTCATAAAACAAATGAATGGAAACTCTCTGATAAACCTCTTTGGCTGAATTAGAATAAAAAAACTGAATGAAACATCCCACATATAATAAGATAAAACTGTAATATTTAAATCTCTGAGAATGAAATTATCAAACAAACTTAATTTGTAATACGCTTAATAAACATAAATAATAGCATATAATTTACCTGAGAATAGCAGAATATCAATCTAATTATTCTATAGCCTATTAAACTTAAAATTGTTACATAAATTTACCTGGTATATTTATGCTAATAAAGTTACACATATTTTACAAAATATATAGCATAAATATTTTTTCGGTTTTCTTATTTTTTTAAAACCAATAAAATACAGACAATAATAATAATAAAAAAATAATACAGTAACTTAAGTTCATGGTTTCAGCTCTGTACTGGCTTTCCATTCCAGATATGTAGATGATTTACTGAAAAATAATTTATTTGATGGTATTTGAAGCTCCTAGTCAAAATGTTCATAAATATGACAATGATTGCTAATAAAAATGAAACATGTTTTTAATAGTTCTTCAAAGACATATTAATTTCTTCCTTTAAAGATATACTAAATATTAAACATTAAAATAATAAGACAGGCCAGCATTGGAAAAACAAATTGTTCAGCTGATAATATTTTATAACATCCCAGGTTTAAATTCATAATAATATTACTTTCTGATTTTTATTTCCGTTTTTTCCTTTAAAAGAATGCATTTCCTTTTTTTTTTATAAAATTTTTTTTTTAATTAGTTCTCATACAACATTTTGAAATCCTATTTCCAAATAATTTCCTCTTCCCTCTGTTTGGCATAAGATAGGAATTATTTTTTTTAAAGTTCATTTTTTTATCTGTTTTTCACTTGACTAAAATAAGCTATTTTTATTTCAGGTCAAGGTATAAGCAATAAACTTTTTAAGATATACTATCATATGTAACGAGCACAGACATTCGTTACATTGTTTTTTTTTATATATATTATTAAACAAGTTAAAATAAAAAGTTCGCATTTAAAAACTTTCTTTAAAAATTAAAAATTGAAATTAAAATATCGTCTTAAACTCTTATATATTAAGTTGCACAGATAATAAAAAATTATTAAAATAAAATTTTTATTAAAGAAAAAGGTATTTTTAAAACTAAATTTTAAAAAGATTTGGAGATAAAATTATATCTTTAAATTTGTCTTGAAATATATTTTTGATTTGGAAAACAGGGTAATTAATTAGAAATGGAAATGATTGTTAATTAGTTAAATTAAAACCAGCCTTGAGCATTTAAATGTAATAACCTCAGTCAGATAGAAAAAAAAACAATAGAAACTGATTAGCCAATGAAAGAAATCCATTTGGGAAATCGGACCTCAGCGAAAGAATCATCACTCCATGACGCAATGTTAATTCAATCCTTGACATTAATATAAAAAGGACAGGTTTTGGAAAGCTTGGTAGTTAGTGAATGAGGAGTGATTGATTATTGACGATGTAACAGCTTGGTGTTAGTGCTGAGGGGATTGAAAAAGACGCACAGATTCAATCCCTTCAGTTCTGTAAGAAAGGAAGAAAAATGGGCCATCGTTTCTTCATTGAGGACCAATTACACTAAAAAAAAATAAAAATCTCCAAAGAATAAATAAATCGATCAACCGGATACAAATCTTCGGACGACGTGGGAATTCACGTGCAAACGGCAAGGAATATACGAAGATGAACTATTTCAATAACCGTAAGACTTTAAAATTTATGAACAGTAAATTAAAAACTTTCCAGATTTAAATGATTTCAATATTATTCTATCTGACCAACATTATTTTATTAATTAGTTATAATTTTATTTAATGTATTTAATTTGTAAAATCATTTCCATTTATTTATTTATTTATTTAATTTTGTTCTTTAAGTTTTATTATGATTTCTGTTTTCCGTTAAATAAATTATAAAAAAATGTTAAACTTAAGTCGGGCGTGAATGGCTGTATCGATTTGTAAAGATATATTAAGGGAGGGTAATCTTGGGTTGTTCATTTCGTAGTTGAATTGGTTCAATGGATTGGATATATTTATGTAATTAGTAGGTGTAGCATGAGATCCGCCACGGGCAGGATTATAGATATACGCCACACACCCTCTGTTTGCCTATGGATGGGTTTGTAAGTCGGCAGAATACCGCAGCCCATTCCTATGGAGTTTTTAGTTTATTGATCTACTTGCCCACAGATGTCACATCCCTGTGGGTGGAGAGTCAATGTCGTTTCTATTTCTACATATTGTTCAGATGTACATCCCTGACAATATTGTTGTGTTGTCGTATCATGCTACATTGAATACATGAATGTATCAGATGGATTGGCGCCAGTTGATTGCGAAATGTGTTGCCTAAGGTTAAGTAGGGATAGAATATTTTATTTTCAAATGCAAATCTATGTAGTCGATTCAGGCTCGATCCTAAATAAAACTATTAAATTTAAGTTGTTTATAGACGCTTGCATGGATTGTTTATCGGTTAACTATGTTTTGCGTTTCATATTTGATCAAAATATATAGACATTCGATAAATAATGATACCTTACGGTGAGTATCTAAAAATGTATTTATTCGGATGTCTTTTAAGTTATTGGTGACGATGCAAGTATCTTACGATGAATACTAGAGGGTTTCTTATAATTCCCTATGCAATTGTCAGTAATCAATAATTTTGTATTTTGATCGTTTATGTTTACTTTGAAATGTTTTTGACCGTTGAAGTCTATGTAACCGATCTATAGCAACATATTAAACAGGTTTATAAGCCCATCTGTGCGAACTTGATTAAAAATGTAAATTTATAATATAATAGTAACTCAATGTAAATTAAAGTAAAATCAAAGTTAAAAATAATGTTAAATGTTTAAATGTAAATCACTAAAATAATTTTAAACCTTATATATATGTGCATAAATAAATCTGTTTGTATGATAATTACTGGCAGTGGCTTACTTTATTCTTTTATATACTAGTAAATGATATTATTAAATCTCTGCTATTCCACTGAGCTAGTGACAATGGGCTAACGATCTAAATATGTAAATAAAGTGGAATCCTAACAGCGCGTATCTGCCTACTCTATAAATTTTTCTAGGCTCAAATGCCTAGATGGTGCCCTTTGGTAGTGCGGTGCGGTGCGATGCGATCTACCACTTCGTTTGGATCGTTATAATTGGTGTCCCAAGTGTGGCCTTACCTCAGAGATTGACCCTGAGAAGGGGAATTAATGCTGAAATTTCCGATCTTTAATAAACCACATATACCCTGAGCAAATTTTATCAAAATGAAATGTTTTATCTGTTTACATAAGTCGGATATTTTTAAATTTTATAAAAGCACTGCCAGCAAGAAATTGCGCATATATATTAAATAAAAGAAAGTATAAATAATTTTAAAACTAATGTTTGTAAATTAAAAAGAAAATCAAAAGGTTGCATTGGATATGTCTTTTTTTTTGTTAATATATATTTATGCGTTAACGTGTATAGGCGCACAGCCACGGAAGTTTATGATCGAAATGTGGTACCTTACGATGAGTACCGTTGGGAATTTACGTCAGTGTAATCCTATTTATGCATTTCAATCAGTCATAAATAAGTTGGTGGTAGTTATAATTGTGCTGCAAATATACACGTATAAATCCATTATCTTGGAACATATTTATCTCAATGCAACCTTCCTAAATAAGTTAAATAATTTGTTTGTCATGCCGTAAGTAGAAATCAAATGGATAAAATAAAATAGAATTCTCGGGGGGAGGGGTGTTAACGTAAATGGTCCTTAGGTAGGCGATGGTCAACATTTTCTTTTTCTTTTTGTATATAGTTTTTTGTAAAATTATTACCTGGATGTTTATAAGTTTTGTTAATACCGTAATTACTAACCCTAAGTAAAATATTTTTTTTTTGATCATTTTTTTTTTTAAGTAACTTTACTGATATGTAACGAGCACAGACGTTCGTTACATTGTTTTTTTTTATATATATTATTAAACAAGTTAAAATAAAAAGTTCGCATTTAAAAACTTTCTTTAAAAATTAAAAATTGAAATTAAAATATCGTCTTAAACTCTTATATATTAAGTCGCACAGATAATAAAAAATTATTAAAATAAAATTTTTATTAAAGAAAAAGGTATTTTTAAAACTAAATTTTAAAAAGATTTGGAGATAAAATTATATCTTTAAATTTGTCTTGAAATATATTTTTGATTTGGAAAACAGGGTAATTAATTAGAAATGGAAATGATTGTTAATTAGTTAAATTAAAACCAGCCTTGAGCATTTAAATGTAATAACCTCAGTCAGATAGAAAAAAAAACAATAGAAACTGATTAGCCAATGAAAGAAATCCATTTGGGAAATCGGACCTCAGCGAAAGAATCATCACTCCATGACGCAATGTTAATTCAATCCTTGACATTAATATAAAAAGGACAGGTTTTGGAAAGCTTGGTAGTTAGTGAATGAGGAGTGATTGATTATTGACGATGTAACAGCTTGGTGTTAGTGCTGAGGGGATTGAAAAAGACGCACAGATTCAATCCCTTCAGTTCTGTAAGAAAGGAAGAAAAATGGGCCATCGTTTCTTCATTGAGGACCAATTACACTAAAAAAAAATAAAAATCTCCAAAGGATAAATAAATCGATCAACCGGATACAAATCTTCGGACGACTTGGGAATTCACGTGCAAACGGCAAGGAATATACGAAGATGAACTATTTCAATAACCGTAAGACTTTAAAATTTATGAACAGTAAATTAAAAACTTTCCAGATTTAAATGATTTCAATATTATTCTATCTGACCAACATTATTTTATTAATTAGTTATAATTTTATTTAATGTATTTAATTTGTAAAATCATTTCCATTTATTTATTTATTTATTTAATTTTGTTCTTTAAGTTTTATTATGATTTCTGTTTTCCGTTAAATAAATTATAAAAAAATGTTAAACTTAAGTCGGGCGTGAATGGCTGTATCGATTTGTAAAGATATATTAAGGGAGGGTAATCTTGGGTTGTTCATTTCGTAGTTGAATTGGTTCAATGGATTGGATATATTTATGTAATTAGTAGGTGTAGCATGAGATCCGCCACGGGCAGGATTATAGATATACGCCACACACCCTCTGTTTGCCTATGGATGGGTTTGTAAGTCGGCAGAATACCGCAGCCCATTCCTATGGAGTTTTTAGTTTATTGATCTACTTGCCCACAGATGTCACATCCCTGTGGGTGGAGAGTCAATGTCGTTTCTATTTCTACATATTGTTCAGATGTACATCCCTGACAATATTGTTGTGTTGTCGTATCATGCTACATTGAATACATGAATGTATCAGATGGATTGGCGCCAGTTGATTGCGAAATGTGTTGCCTAAGGTTAAGTAGGGATAGAATATTTTATTTTCAAATGCAAATCTATGTAGTCGATTCAGGCTCGATCCTAAATAAAACTATTAAATTTAAGTTGTTTATAGACGCTTGCATGGATTGTTTATCGGTTAACTATGTTTTGCGTTTCATATTTGATCAAAATATATAGACATTCGATAAATAATGATACCTTACGGTGAGTATCTAAAAATGTATTTATTCGGATGTCTTTTAAGTTATTGGTGACGATGCAAGTATCTTACGATGAATACTAGAGGGTTTCTTATAATTCCCTATGCAATTGTCAGTAATCAATAATTTTGTATTTTGATCGTTTATGTTTACTTTGAAATGTTTTTGACCGTTGAAGTCTATGTAACCGATCTATAGCAACATATTAAACAGGTTTATAAGCCCATCTGTGCGAACTTGATTAAAAATGTAAATTTATAATATAATAGTAACTCAATGTAAATTAAAGTAAAATCAAAGTTAAAAATAATGTTAAATGTTTAAATGTAAATCACTAAAATAATTTTAAACCTTATATATATGTGCATAAATAAATCTGTTTGTATGATAATTACTGGCAGTGGCTTACTTTATTCTTTTATATACTAGTAAATGATATTATTAAATCTCTGCTATTCCACTGAGCTAGTGACAATGGGCTAACGATCTAAATATGTAAATAAAGTGGAATCCTAACAGCGCGTATCTGCCTACTCTATAAATTTTTCTAGGCTCAAATGCCTAGATGGCGCCCTTTGGTAGTGCGGTGCGGTGCGATGCGATCTACCACTTCGTTTGGATCATTATACATATGAAAACTCATCATTAATTAATTGTAGTGTACAATATTTTGTCTAACCATTTTTGGGCTAAGATAATTAATATTTTGTATTCAATATATTATAGTTGAACACTAGGCAAAGTAATTAAAATTATACTAATGCTTAGCAGATAAACTTTATTCTTCCTAATTTAGTGCAGTATATTTCTCTCTTCTAAATTATATTAGAAATACACATTATTAAACATGAGCACATTTTAAAGTCAACATTAGGTATCAAAAATAAATTTCAGACTTAATGACAGCTTTAAATAATTTTATCACAAAGAGATTGATGCATTTTAAATCTATAATATAGTTCACTATAATGTCTTTCAATTATCTTTGCTTATATTTCAACTTAATTGGATAAATACTTAGCATCCTCCAGCTAAAATAGTTCAGTACAAAATAGGTACTTAGCCACATTAACACTGACAATTTGTATCTTAATTCTAGTTTCTAATAGAGAAAAGACATGAAACACATGTATAAGATAAGAGATGCATAACTTCCTTTAAACATTTTTGTTACTATGGTTTCAAAATTTTGACTGAAAGTTGAATATCAGAAAATAGTTACCTTTTTAGATTCAGCCATTCATGACTGTAGAATAATTTTAAAATATTTTTTAAACATACTTTACTTTTAACAAAATAATAACTTTTAAAGAAAATTACAACTTTTTTTATTATCATTTTTAAGAGAAGTTCGTGATTAGACCACACACAGACACCAGATCCCTCTAGAATCTTCCACACACCTATTTATATCTGATAATTTCTTTACTCTACCCACTTATCAACCTCTTTTTAAAACCAATCAAGTTTTATATTTAATTTTAACATTTTTGACAGATCAGCTGAAATCAATTACTAATGCAATTGATTTAATTATCCGAACCCACATGGTCATTAACGGTCAAATTGAAAGTTAATTATTAACTATTTTATGCAACATTTTTTTAAACAATATTCTATTACATAAAATAAAAATAAAATAGTTATAAAAAATATAATTACTTTTATTTATCACCTTTAGATATTTAATTTTAATAATTTCATTCATTCATTTGTTTTTAAATCAATATTACAATTAAATTATTATTTATTCCTACATTCACATGTTTTCCATGCATGCATATACATCCACACACAAGGATGACTTACAAACATGAACTCTACTAATTACTTTACAATTTATTTTAAATAACTACAAAATAAAAATACTAATAAATATTAAATTTAAAATAATTTTATAAGCTTAAATGCTAATTTAAATTACACCTTTAAATATTATTATACTGTTTTAATAAAATTTACAGATTATTTTTAAACAAATTTAATACTATTTATTCCAATTTATTTATAATATCAATTTATTATAGGTTATACATTAAACAAAAGATGAATTAAACAATAATTACTTTATAATACATTTAATATTATTTATCATCTAAAAAAACAACTATTCTGATATATCCTTGAAGTAAATTTACTGTCTTTCATCTCTTATTAAACTAATTAACATATACTATTGAAATATTTGCACATAATCCTATAAATATTTAATAATTATTACAATGCTACATAATATTATCCTATACTATTCATTAACTAATTAACTTCTATTTTTATCATTACTTTTTGTTTTAAAAATCAGAAATTAGAAATAAAAGTTAAGCTAATATCCACTTTGCAACCTTTTGGAGCCAAGTGAAGTTTCACATATATACAATATATATATATATATAAATATATAAACTTGATCTACTCCACCTGCACTTTCAATATTGCAGCACACCACCCCAACAAGTAAAGAAGTCAAATATCAGAAGATGAAGATCACCAATGGCACCTATAACCAAACCACAGCTATAAGAAATATGACCTGTGATCACATTTCCAGGTTATTGACCTTCCCTCTGCTAAATTTCAATCCCTCCTGCCATTCAGAGCATTTTATTTATTTTGAGGTAAAGCCTCAGGCACCAGCTAACTATAAACTATAATTAGCATGCCTGGATGTCAGGTAAACACATTTAGCATTTGTTTTAACCCTTTGCTAGCTCTTTTGTTTATTAATAAGGCAGAAAACTATAATAGATTGCTTAATGACTGTACTTACCTAAATGATTTTGTAAATGGTATACTGATTAAGAGAAATGATCAAATTATAACTAGCAAGCAAATACTTCATTTTTTTTAAAAAACTCTTGATTAAATAACACTAAGAAATACTATAATATATTTACTAAATATATGATAATAAAAATTAATACAGTTAAATACTATAAACATACTTAAGGCACATAGACCATGACATGTAAAATCTCTTAAAAACTTTATACATATTAATTAAAATATATGATAAAAAATATGTATACATGCACAAATGAGGGTTCATTTTTGTAAGGTACTCAAAGCTTGCTACAGCTATAAGCAAAGTCATAATTAGTTCATGCATGAAATAAAGTTCATAATTACCCAAGATTTATACGTTATGCTTCTAAAGATATGACTCCTAGTTTCTCAATCATATTTGATCACCAACCGGTTGAATTTTGGATTTCACTAATAGTTTGGCTCCTGTTGACTTTCTGTGTTTATTAAGATAGACATTCCATGACTGCACAAACTGTTAAGTGGGCATGATTTCTAGGTAGAGAACTTATAATGTCCTGGAAGACCAGGACTGAAAATGTCCAATCACATTCTAATGATGCTCATGGCCATGATCATCTTTCTTTTCTATAACTCTTTTTCGGTGTTGATACTAGCACAGTTTTAATATCGTTAATTGCTATGGTGCTACATACTCATCACAACTCAAAAATCACAGATCATAAGAAAAATTTGACTCAGAATACCATGAATGCACATTTTTTAACCCTTTTATATGATTTCCTTCCATTGTCTCTTTTATCACTTCTAATTAATTTGTAAATTTTATTCATTAAATTTCCAATGTTTTCTTAATCTGCATATTTGCTTAGATTAATCTAGCTCTTGGATAAGATATCAGTTCAAATTACTTTCCAATATGTTTTCCTTATTGTAATTTTATCAATCAAGCAATCTTTTAAAAATTTTAAATTTATGTTATACTCTTTCCTTTTATTTATTTTAATTCAACTTTCATTTATTTATACACACACATTTTCTTTTAAATAAATGAAGAGAGAGAAATATAGTTTTAAATCTTTTTAATTTTAAATTTATGTTATAGGGTTTCCTTTTACTTATTTTAATTCAAGTATCATTTCTTTACACACACACATTTTTTTTTATTTTCTTTTAAATAAATGAAGAGAGAGAAATATAGTTTTTAAATCTTTTTAATTTAGTTAAATTTCTCACCCCTCAAATTGTTTTTATATATATATATATTATTTTAAACTAGTAAAAATTATACAGAATACATGATGGGTTGATTTGCCCTGTGGTGATCTAAACTTATAAAAAAAATTTTTTTTTTTAATTTTCTAAATTATACTTTTCTCTCTTAAACTTATACAGAATACATGCACTGTGGCGATCTACACTTATAAAAAAAAAATTCTTTAAACTTTATAATTATACTTTTTTTTCTTAAACTTTCATAATTAATTCTTTCAAAGGAGATTTTTAGTTGAATCATTTCTTGATAAAATAATTCTGCAGAAGTTTAAACTTCTTTAACTAATTATAATTTTTTTCATATTAAAATTTTATACTTTGTAAAAGTTATGAACATGTGGTACAGTATGTAATGATTTACTTTATTAAAGAATTTTAATTTAGCTTTTGATAAAGAAGTTCTGTATTAAAAGTTCAATCAGGTAGTTTTAAGTATGTGCTACACACTTAAGTAGAATGTAATTTTACATTTTACTAAAATTTATTATCTTTTTAAAAAGATGCAACTCTGTGTCTGTTTGTTGTATGTATGTGAAAATCTTACTCATAATTTTTATGCTTTAAACCCACATTAGATAAATCTGATTTATTTACTTTTAAATTTAAATTATGCTTATATTATTATTATTTTTATTTATTTTTTGGTATCTATATTTCAATCAATTCAACAAGTTTTTCAATATTGTTTGCTAAATAAGTATAAATTTATTTATTATTGTACTTTAAGATAAACAAAGAAAAAGACTAATAAGGACTCATCATGTGTTTAATGGCAAGCCTGGAAAATAATGTCACATCCTTAATTCTTCTTTAAAAAGCTGTTTGGAGCAGCCTGAGCTATTTAAAGGATGTTCTTCTTACTATACAGTATTTGTGAGACTATTGTATAAAATATGCTAATATTGTGTTGCCAGTAAGATATAATGATATAACCAGTCATTATGTGCACTTGCCATTGTTTTCAACCATTTTAAAAACAATGTTTTGGCATCTCCAATTTCGACTTATATTTTTTTAAAAATTAAAGTTGTATTTTAAAAAAAATATTAAAACATAATATATTATTTTACTGACTTAAGATGCAATATATATATATATGTGTGTGTAAATTAATAGTTTTTGGGCTGAACCATGTATTATTTTTCATTTCATACCGATATTTCGACAGACTAGCATCCATCATTTTCAAGGTTAACTTTTGATAATGATGGATGCTAGTCTGTCAAAATATCGGTATGAAATGGAAAATAATACACAATTCAGCCCAAAAACTAATAATTTACCTACATCATACAACCGTGAAAACATTAAATATATATATATATTAAACATTATTATTGGTTTATCATTGTTTTATTATATTAAAATGATAATGAGATCACAGGCTTAGAGCAGAGACAGAGCAATGGATGAACTATTTAAAGTCACCTGAAAAGAAAAAGATTGAGAAAATACTCCATTTTAATTTTTTTTCGAACATAGTATAAATTTATAGGCTTCAAAATCTTTATATATACACACATATAAACATAGTAAATTATTTTTGAATGGAATATGAATATGTGTGTAAAAGACTAAACTTTATAAACATTGATTTAATAAATAAAATATATTTCTTAAAGATTTAGTAAGCATATTTTAATTTTTAATATATTTTTCAGTAAAAAAATGTTTTTTTTTTAATAAATATTTTTTTAGTTAAATAAAATTGTTTTTTTTTTTTTTTAAAAAATAGTTTGATTTATAATTTTAGCTAATATTAGAAAGTAAAAAAGAAACTAAATCTGCTTAAGTATTCTTCATTCTCAAAGTTATTTTCATTAAATATTTTTGCAAAACATATTTAATAAATTAAAGGTCATAAAATTAATCCAAAATCTAATATAACAAAAATATTTTTTTATTTTATTTTTTAAAAATGAGTTTAATTTATTTAAAGATTAAAAAAAAAAATTATCTACTTTTCTTTGCACTAATATGCCCCAGATATTTTTGAAATAATAGTTGTAACTTGATCCAAAAATTATAAAAATAAAAAAAAATCCTTTATTTAATTAGCTGGGTAAAATTTTTCAAAGTTGATAGATGTAAGTTATGTGTTATTTTTCTTTAGTGTTCTGTTGTTGAAATAATAATTAGAGCAAAAACTTATAAAGAAAAAATGAAGGTAGCCTCTATATTTGGCTCAGTTAACATGCAGTATTGAGTCTGGAAAACCAAATGATATCTAAAATATTGCTAGCTTAAAGCAAAAATCATAACTTAGTAATCAACAGAATCATTGGATCATTCCTTTTTAATTGTATGTATCTGTGTTCTAATCAATTCCTGTGTATCTATTTAAATGCTTTAATAAATATTTTATTTATTCAGCTACAAATGTATTGACAAAGTAATCTGGTTGCACTTGTAAAATGAAAAACTTATATCAATCTTTATTTAAACTATAATATAACTTTATAAAATTATAATCTGAAAATTGTCCTAACTTCGAGCAAGAAACTCAGTATAAAAATAGTAAACATCTGTCATCTTCTCTAAGGCCCAATTCTCCACATATTGTAAAATTACATCTAAATTCAGTTTACAATATAATATGAATATGACACTTATGACTTGCCTATTTTTTTGAAGAATCGATGGTATATATAAAGTTTTATTATAATAATAGAATATTTCACAATTAAATTTATAACTTATTAATAAAAGATTACTAATTTATGTATTAAAGTTTGTTTTATATATAAAAATATAAGAGTGTTGAACACAGACTTTCAAGCACACTTCAACTATCCACACTATCTCATACACTGATACATTTGTCCATACACAGGTAGAAAAGATGAATAATCACCAATATATGTATGTCATGCTGAACCAGCATTCATAAGTTGGTCCAGATCATCTCCCACACATATATATAATCAGTGCTCAGTTTATATTAAGATAGCAAATCTTCATACTTTAATGGACAGGCATCAATCTACTCCAACCTCCAACTCTTTGGCCATCATACCATTAAAAATCTGATGGTAGAATGTACAGATCCCATGCTGTTGCCATTATGCCCATGTTGATTTCAAGTTGAATGTCTGTATTTCAAATATTAACATTAAGCCTGCATTCTGCCCATTGCTCTTCTATGTATACGAGAGATCAGAGTAACTTGAGATCAACATGGACATAACAATAATATTGACATAGCATGGGATTTGGGCATTCCATCATCAGATTTTTAATGGTATAGAAGGTTGAAGTGTTGGAGATTGGAGTAGATTGATGCCTATCCATTAAAGTATGAAGATTTGTTATCTTAATATAAACTGAGCACTGATTATATGTGTGTGGGGGAGATAATCTGTACCAACTGATGAGTTCTGGTTCAGTATAAAATACAGATATTTGTGATTATTTATTTTTTCTGGATGTGCGTGGTCAAGTGTATTAGTGATATGAAATAGTGTGAATAGCTGAAGTGTTCTTGAAAATCTATGTTCAAATCCTCTATATTTACAATTAAGCTCCAGGTATTATTTGACATTTGTTATTTTTAAACTACTCTTTACTATTAAAGATAAGTTCTCTATTTTATCTCAGAAATATTTAGTATTATATCTTAATATTTAAGTCTTTAGAGATATTTCCTTTTATTTTTACACAATGTTTATTTCACGCATCTGCGTGAAATCACTTGTATATAAATTTATAATTGCAAGGAAATTAAATCATATATCACGTGTCTTAATTTAATAATATAAATTTATAATATTTATAATTACAGCAATAAGTTATATATATATTGTAACTGATAAACCATGATAATCTAGTTTAACTGGATTGTGACTGTTCAAAACGTTAGCTTAACTTTTACTAGGCAGATAATCACAATAATAAGACTCTAATGTAAACAGAATATTTGAATATTTAGGAAACACTATAAAATGAATATTAATAAATAATTATATCTCAGGGTTATTATGAACCTAGAATATAACTGTGTATTTATAAATAAGAATATCCCATCTAACAATACTTATGTATTTGGCTAGCTTATTCATTCTAAGTTTTTATACTACCTATATCAAATCTGAAATTATCTCAAGGTTTTAAAATATTAAAGTGTAACAAATAATACTTTTAAATTTTTTATTATTAGATTATAAATCTATGGCTAAATAACAATGGGTATTTTATTATATCTAGAACAGTGGTCTTCAACCTTTTCGCACCTGCGGACTGGTAAAAGTAAGAATAAGATTTCGTGGATCAACAGAAGTTTACAGATAAATTTTTATTGGGGGGGGGGGGGAATACGTTGTCATCACTGAGACAAAAGATAGACACCAAAGTTATTTTTTGTTTGTTTTTATTTTTAAAAAAAGGTAACAGAAATTGGTTTTAAAAATAAAAGTTTTAGTATTTTAAGGGTATATAAATAAAGCCAAAAAAAATATTGCCTTATAGGCCAAAAAAAAGTGGGCGTATTTTTAAACAAAAAAAAAAGAAAACGAAACTTGAAAAAGTCAAAAGTTTTGATCTTACTTTATTTTGGGATGGTGGTGGTGTATTGAGAAATACTCTGTAAAAGTTAGAAACAGAACTTATAGCCAAAAAAAAACACTAAAAATGAAATATTAAAAGAGAGAGTAGAAAAAATTTAAGAGATCAAAAAAAGTCACGTTACATTTTATTGTTTTAACAACGCTGACAAGCAGCCCTGATTGGCTATCAAAAGACAACCGGAGTTTGTGTAATAAAAAATCCCCCCCCCCCATAAACATCTGTGATAAATAGAAAAACAATAATTTATGTATGATTGATTAGATTTTGTTTTTATTCTGTTTCTTTTTTTTTAATAAATGTGATGAAAAAATAAATAAAAATTGTTCATATTAATTAAAAGTTTAAAATCTTATTATTTTGTCATTATAAACTTTCTTGCCAGTCTAGCTGCAAACCGACAGGAAACTTCTGCGGCCCGGTGGTTGAAGACCACTGATCTAGAACATATCTTATAGTAACCTAAGCATTAATATTTAAAATATATGCATGTTAGTATTAATAAATATAAATAATGTTACTTCCACAATAGTGTAATTTTAAATAAAGATATTATAATAATACCATGTGATCATATGAATTTATTAGATGAAAATTGTCAAAATAATGAAAGACAAAAATCAAATAATTTAATAAATATAAAATCAATTAACAAAAGATATGAAATAAAACATAATAATAATAATAATAATAAAAATTCTCAGCATTCCAGATAATCCATGGTATAATATGATACAATACTTTTTAAACTGTTTCTAAACCAATACAAACTCACTGCATAGACTAATGATCTCAGGCAATTATTATTACAGTTTTAAGATTAATAAACCTAGTTACTAAAGAATTGAACTACCATAAATAATTTCAGGCTGCAATACAGGTAATTAATTAAATGTTATATGTGCAAATATAAAACACAAGAAAACAACATCTGTATTACATTATTTATGAACAAATAAATATATGTGAGTTAGAAATATGCTATACGCTAGGAATTTTTATCAATCGCATATTACTGTAAAGGTATTAAACATAAAAGTGATTGGCAGTTCACAAACAGTATCATTCAAGACATGTATACAAATAAAGCATATATGGTAAGAATTTCTGTCACTGTATATTACTGCTATAAGTAAAATAATGAATGCAAGTGACCAGCATTTGCAAATGGTATTATATTATTATAAATAATTAAAACATATATAAATGAATCTCATATATAAACAAGGTAGTTCAAAAGAAAGTTACAGCAGTTCACTTATATCAATACAACCAAATTATTCTTCCCCAAAACTGGATGGTAGTTTGCTTAAAACTGTAAATTATTAAAAGATAATAATAATAAAATCTTAATTTATTTTGACTATACAGTCTGTTTTAATGTTATAGGAAGTGGAAATGACTGGTTTTAAAAAACTAAGCCTTTATTAAAAGCATGGCTAAGGATTGCAATAACAACCTACCCACTTAAACTTTACTCTTCTTTTAGATTTTATGCCAACTGAATTGTGATGTAATAAAATAACATATCAATCCTTTGTCATACTAGTTATAAACAGTTTTACAAAATCAATAAGTAATAATAAGCTATAAAATAAATTTAATTATAGTGGTGATAAATACGTAATGCTAGTAATAGAAATTTATACTAAGATGTTTTTAAAGTTCATACCCACTTCCTTTCATCACTAAGAGTTCGAGAATGGACTTCAGGTATTGGTATACTTTTAGTGGACTTAGTTTAATTATAGATAAATGATCTGAATTCAACTGGAAAACATTGGACAGTAGTTTATTTATTAATTGATGGCTTGTTTTTCCTCAAGGTAGTAGACATTTGAAGTTTAGCATATAATGAATACAATACTGTTTCTACATTAGCTGATAGCTCCTTTTTCTACTTCTCTATAGATCTTTGGCCTGTACTCTGCCAGCTAGCAAAAGTTAAGCAGACTGTGAGTTCTGTACTATGCCATTGTATTTTTAAATTTCAGGTATAATAAATATGCTGAAAGCACAATCCAGAAATGTCAATACAAAAAAATTAATCAAAGACTTTCACCAATAATCAATCAAAGTCTTCAGAAATAATATATCAGCAATAAGCAATAATAGTTCAGTAATCAAAGTACATATCCCAGCAATAAACAATAAAAGTATATACTGAGTGTAGTTATAACCACTATTTATAGTTCCTAGAGTTGACGTATTAGCAAAATTGGATCCATCAACTGTCATTTCAGTTCATGGATCTATTGGTGATAGATAACTCTTCAATTTCATTTTGGTCCATAGCTCATTTGTCCAATCATGACATCTACAAAATTTTATCTTTGAAAAGGATTACCAGACTAAATTACATCAAACACTCATTTCCTTAATTTATAAGAATTTTAATTACTTTAGTTTCTACGATAATGCCGTTTCCACTTTATAATTATAAAATATCTTTACAAATGTTAAATAAAAAAAAATATCTTGCTTTAAATTACTCTTAAAATAAACTTCTAATTAATCATATCATATATATTTATCTATGCATATAAATTGTATATATAATTTTTATTTATTAAAATTGTTGAAAATTTTTACTTTTAAAATATTCTTCTAATTTTTAAATTACATACATAAAGCATATATAAATATAGCTTCATATCAGTACAGTCCACCAAAAAAAATGATTTTACGTGGTTAATAAAATACCTACACAAAGATTAGTATACAAACAAAACTACAAAACAAAAAAATTAGTCTATATATTTACAAAGAAACCCAATGTATTTTATTTATTAGGCTATCTATTAGCCTCTTCCACTTTCTGATGCAATTCTTTCCAAATAGGGGATAATTATTATCCTTGGAGTAGTGGCACCAGTCCTGATGGCCATCTTTCTTTGGTTACTTGGGTTTATCTCATGCCTTTTCCTCCCCATTTGATATTGCATTGCCATAGCATGCAATTTGGGTGGATTCAGCCTCTTGAATTTGTCCAGGGTTGTCTAAGTCTATGATGGTAATAATTCTTCCATATGGCTTTGCTGCAGCATAATTTGCTGTATCATTACAGGAATATTATACTGAATTGTTCTAATTGTCTGCTCCTCCAATAATGGAAAGGCAATCAGTGACCTTAGTTTGGTTGCCTTCCAGTATGAAAATTGTGTATGAATTTTTACTGGTACCCTGGGTATTTTTCTTTGGAGATCTTGTGCAGGAATGCATCTTGATGTTCCTCAATTTAGAAGCTATGCATTATCATATATCTATAATCTCCAAAAGTCTAGGGCTTTATCCTCAAATCTCTGGCTGCTCCATGGAGGTGGTTACAGGAAAATGCAATCTTTTCATCCTCTAGCCATTTATAAAATTGGAACATCTCGGGTAAACTTTTTAAATGTACCAAAGGGTTTTTTCACACATCTGCTCTGAAAGATTATATCTGAATGTTCTTTGTGATAATTTGGCTAGTTTGCTTATCTCCTATTCTATCCTTGTTGTTTATTATTTCTTCTGGAGAGTTTACATTATACTCCTTCATTCTTTCATTTTCTTAACTCCTGAATTACTAGTGTCCACTTTCGATGCCCTCTATTCTTTGCTTAATTTATACTTTTATTTCTGCACAAGCTTGCTTTATTTTCTTTCTTAGGTTGTTTTCACTTCTTTCTATATCCTGATTATATGCTGTATAATTTTCTCATCATAGTATCTATTCAAGTCCTAATTTTATCATGAAGCTTTTCTTCCCCAAGCACTATGACTTCTTCTTACAATTTCATCTGATATTGCAAGGCTTCTTATGTCTGTTTAATGTATTCTAATATTTCTTTCACCTATACTATTTTTTCTTCAACACTATCTATCCATATTTTCTAATCTTATCTCTAATCTCACTAATATTTAATTTCATTACTTTTAACTTCTGCTTTACTTCTTCAATATTTTTGCTTAATTTTTTGTTTAATGCTTCTACTGCATTCCAAGTTTTATCTCTCCTATTCATTAATTACTGTTTTATATCTTTTATTTCTTGCTGATTTTAATTTATTCTTTTCTCCAATCTCTCTTCCATTTTCTCCATCAAATTCTGTTACAAAATATTGTACAAAACGAATTGTATCTTTTCCTGCTTGCTTTATATGACCATATTGATAAGTGTTCACATTTCTATGAGGTCTGGTTTTTTTTTTCAATGACTTGGGGATTTTTAAAAATGATGGGACTATCCTCCTCACAGATTACTTCCACAGGTATTAAATTATGGCTTTGCTTCTCAGTTTTCATTTGATACAATATAAGAAAATGCACAACAACAAAATAAAGTTTTTCAAAATTCTACTTTAACACTAATTCTTGATTATTACTTATTTATCTTTGATTATCTACTTTACTCTACCATGCCTTATATGAGTATATGCCACTTCCATACAGAAATTCCTCATTTGCCATCCACATTATATTCCTTAATGATATTGCCTATTTTTAAACTTTCTATAGTTTCCAATTAAAAACAAAAATGGTATTGTATATATAAATTAGAGAATGTTACATATATATGTCTGTATTTATTTATTTAGTATCACCTATATTAAATGTAACTATTAAATAAAATATTTTTATATGCATCATGTTATATATATATATACTTCTTTTTCTCACTATTATCAATCAAAACTTTTAATAAATATATTTTTGCAATAAATAAGATTGCTTTTCTAAGTGCTACCTAAAATGAAGTTCATTAAAACTATATGTGAAATTAAGACAGTGACAAACTCTCCATACAGTATGCCATCAAGTGCAAGCCATAGTAATCAATGGGTGCAAGAAGGTTTATGCATAAAACCCCTATCTAGTGCCTACTCATCCAATATCACCATACTAGTTTCTAGCTTGTGGCTTTCATCAATGAGGAGTCCTGGATCTGACAGCATTTCACCTAGATCTTAGGATCTAATACAATCCTCCAGCAGCCATTTTTTACCTTTTTAGTTAACTATCAAGCTATAAGATTTTATGTAAAAACCTTCTTGCATCCATTGATTCTATGGTTTGTACTGGATGGCACTACTGTATGGAAAGTTTGTCACTGTTTTAAAAGCTTTTTTAGACATAAGAAATGGTGATCATGTGATGCTTAGTAGTTTATACCATTTCTGTCCACTAGGTGATGATAACTATAGTTGACACCAAAATGTATAGATACTAAACTGGATTTAGATCTATATGACTATACAAATAAATGAGCATAGATTAAAAACATCATCTCATTTTGGACTTATAGCTTTAAAATTAACTAAAAATATAAAAGGTGGCTGCTGAAGGATTGCAATAGACACTAAAATTTATGTGAAGTTTTCTCAGCTTTTCACTGATGAAAGCCACAAACTAGAAACTAGTCTGGAGATATTGGATGAGTATGCACTTGGTAGAATTTTTGTGCACAAATCTGGGTGACACTACTGTAAGGAGAGTTTGTTAATTAGAGTTAAAAGTGAGATGGGACTAAGGCAATGATGCCCTATATCACCCATTTTGTTTTTGTTATATTTGAGAGAAATAGAACGAGCAATAGAAAGAGATGTAGAGATACCCTTAATAGATTGCAAGGAAGTCTATGTATTATCAGGTCTTTTATTTGCTGATGATATGTTCATGGGCACAGAAAATATGAAAGATATGAAAGTTATGCTGAAGACATGTGCAAGGCTGGGTAAAGAGATAGATATTAAATTATGTGAAGAAAAAGTAATGATGATAAATGCTGGGGAAAGTGAAGAAAAAGAATTTTTATCGGGGGATATAAAGTTAAATATGGTGAATAGGTATAACTATTTGGCAGTTGTCAAGCAATCAGATAAATTGGTTGGAAGCATGGGAGAAAATTTGATAAATGAAGCAAAAAAAAGAGACTGATAAAGAAATTAACAGTGTTTTCATATAATAAATATGATGTAGCAAGAATTGTATGGAAGGGAATGGCAGTGGCAGGGTTAACTTCTGGTAATAATGAGTTATGTGTTAGTAAAGGGTGTTAGATTACTTAGAAAAATTAAAGAGAAGTAGGAAGATATGCATTAGATGCAGATGTGTGGACAACAAAAAAGGCAGTTCAAGGAGAAATAGGATGGTCAATTTTTTATATGAGAAATGCAAAAAGCAAAATGAAAATGTTTGGTAGATTGTAATTTATGGATAATAAGAGAATAGCCAAAATAGTATTTAATTGGGTTATGAGTAAAGGATAGGCAACAAGATGGGACAGAAAGATAGTATGATATGCAGAAGATTTGGATAAAGACTTTATGTCAGTATACTTATACAAAAGGTGGGATGATTGTGTTAGGAGAATTGTTGATTGTTTTAGTGACAAGGAATAGGATAGAAGAATAGATGTATTAATAAAAAAAAAGGGATTTCGAGAGATGGAGAACTAATATAAAGAGTAAAAAGAATTTAAATATATATAGGAGTAAATAGAATATTGGGTGAGAGTTAATTTATAATAATAGCAAGGAAAATAGTTTACTATAAATGGTGGAATGTGGATGATTTAATCTGCAAGTTATGTAAGAAAG
The DNA here is from genome assembly GCA_028023455.1 of Epiperipatus broadwayi. Taxonomy (NCBI): domain Eukaryota; kingdom Metazoa; phylum Onychophora; class Udeonychophora; order Euonychophora; family Peripatidae; genus Epiperipatus; species Epiperipatus broadwayi. The sequence goes on from JAQFVV010006397.1 coordinate 1,594,223, forward strand.
GCATGAAAAAAATATTAGGCATCTGTTAATTGAATGTAAATGCTTACCAGGCGAAAGAGTACAAGTTATGAAGTTGTGGGAGTATAAATATAAACAAAGTGATTATACAGAAAGTGGGTTCTTGGTTTTTTATGCTGGGTTTGGAAAAAGATAAAGGGGATTTAGATATAAAAGCCATACAGTGGACAAAGATAATGTTGCATAAATGGGATGCTGGATAGAGAAGAATATGGCAAAAAGTTAGGATATGGAATAGAAAGGGAAGGGAAGGTGGCTAGTAGATTTTTCTGAGCATAATGGTTGAGAGACTCCTGACTCCGAGAAAGAAGAAGCCATAATGCATCGCATCGCACTGTTTTAAGTTGGAGATATTAGAACAAAAAAATAAATTCGCTCTTCTTACTTTATATTTTTATTCTGCCATTATAAGCATAGAATTGATAGTCACTATATATTTAATATTTTAGATTTGTCACAATTACATAAATTAGAGATTATGTAATTCATTTCTGATATTGATAAAAATAGTAATCTTGAGTAGTCTTTAGTCTATTAATGATACTCGTGTAATGCTTAAAATGATTAAATTCGGCTGGATTTCTTATTGGATCACATATATATGTAGTCTTGTATAAAAATTCAGCTTGCCCAATAGTTTTTCAGTTGTTTGAAAATAATACTAATGTGAAAATCCTTTTCATATCAAGTGTTATAGCGATTGGTATAAATAAGAATTATACAACTTTACTTGTTAAAAAATAAAATCGTTATTTTTTTTAAAAAGTGATAAAAAGTATTAATCAAAATACTGTGTGTATGTGTCTGATCGCGATATATTTGACGATTGTGTGTAAAACATTTCTCATTGTCATTTTCTCCAATTACGCCATTTCCTTTTCAAATACAATAAATAATTGTGGGTTTAATAGTTTAATAAGAGGAGTTTTTTTTTTTGTCCTAGTCCAATTAAAATAATAAACTGGGAATCTTTATTAATTTTGTTTAGAATATCACTGGAAACAATTGTTACAAATATTAAATTTGTTTTGCGAATAAAAAGTCATTTACAATTATATATTTAAGAATAAAAAAGTAATTTTAAGTCAATAAAATGTTCTAATATATTATTCTCTGTCAGTATAAAAATAAAACAATTTATGTTTCGCGATTAATAGTTATCTATCTAACAAGCACGAACTCTTCTTACCACCAACCGTCTTTGAAACATGTAAACAAAGATATTTGAAAAAGTCAATAACATTGATATTTACGATGAAGTAAAAATGTATATTCCATATTATATTGTTTGGGTAATAATATTAGAATTAAAGTAAAATATGCTTTAAAATTGATTTTTTTTTTTTTAGTTATAATCTGAAATATTATTTAACTAATTAAATTCTTATAATAAAAAAACCAACAACTTTTGAACAACATATAAGATAATAACCTGCCTTTATCTGAAATCTGAGATTAACAATAGGAGTTGATAGATGAATAAAGAAGGCAGAATGGAGAATTAGTGCTACAATTAAAAAGTGTATCTATTATTTATGTAAAATCTAATATAAAACTCCAGTTAAATGTTTATTACTTGTCCAACTGTCTATAAAATGAAATCTTAAAGTTTAGCTTAATGCAGTCTCTGTCTTTCCCAAATAAATTTTATTATAATTTTTGTAATATAAGTTTTATAACAATTTGGCTTTCTCATTACAGCTCATAATTTTATAAAAGCTGTTATTTGTTGCCTTTAGCTCATTACATAAACTTTTTTGGTTAGTATTATGTCTACATATAAAATTGCTACATCAGTTTATATATTTTTTTTAAATTTTCTGACTGAAGGCAATAACTATAACTAGACATTACCATGTTATTACATTTGATTTTCTTTAGAAATAATATGATGTTATTCGTTATTTTTGAAAAAAAAAAAAATGAGAAACTAAAAAAATCATTTAAAATTAAACAAGGTAATTATTTATTTATATATAAATTGTAGCAGCAGCTAAACTTATAAACTGCTTATTTCTTCAATATGATTAATATCCTTGCTAATGCCAATCAAGGAAAGGATAAGCCTAACTGCTAACAATTATAATATGCAATTTTCTAATTTTATCTTGGTTTACTTTTTTGCTGTTATCATGTTTTTGGGTTTTTTAATGCAATTTTATGAAATTGAGCAAATATACTAATAAATGTATGCTAGAAATAGTTTCTTATGAAGTATATTTGTGTAGTGTACATACATAAATACAAAGCATTGACAAATGAAGAGATGAATAGTTAAACAATTATGTGAGCCTCATCTGAACTAAAGAGACTTGATTCTTTGGGAATATGCTCTTTTCTAATGTTTCCAATAAACTGTTAAAATGCAAAAGTGAAATACTAACCAAATATTTTAAATAAACTTTTAAATATTCTGTTTTAGAACACAACTATTCCAACAGTCTCTATAGAGAAAATATAGAAAAGGATATATTACTCATCAGTTTAACAAAGATTAGAATGCTTTTCTAAAAGTACTTCACATTCATAAAAGATTTATATCCAATAATATTTAATCAAGATTTTTTTTCATATTAGTGTTATTTTCCATTAGATTCTTATTTACTAACTATTATTGGAATTATAAATTTATTAAATGCACATTGATTACGTAAGTAATATTTACTGAGGCTATAACCTCGAGAATATGTATGTAAAATGTGATAGTAGGGACCTCTATAGGTGTTTAACCATAAGCTTACATTATGGAAGAAAAGAGGGGAATCTAACTGCTTCAGCTTCACCTATTTAAATAGAAAGTAGGTTGAAGTAAAGAAGGGTTCCCCTCTTTTCTTCCATAATGTAAGCTTGTGGTTAAATACCTGTAGAGGTCCCTACTATTGCATTTTACACGCATATTCTCGAGGTTATAGCCTCAGTAAATATTACTAACTATTATTGGATATAAATCTTTTATGAATGTGAAGTACTTTTAGAAAAGCATTCTAATCTTTGTTAAAACTTGCAAAAAGTTTTATTTTATCAACAACTTAATTTATATTCCAAGTCATAAGAATAGTAGATGAATACACTATCATTTTTTGAAGAATTGATTTTGCAAAATGCATGAATTGACTTTTTCTCATTTCTTGCAAGAAATGCAATGTATAGCAGTGATTTTTCATTGACTTGATCAGGACTGAGACCCCTGCTTCTGAAACAGAATAACTTAAAAACTGAAATATTGTAGAAAATCATTTTTTATTAAATTAAAAGTCATATTGTTTTGCATTAACATAAATGTTTTTTGTACAGAACAAAATTTTAGAAATGTTTACGATTTATTCCTTAGCATTTTTAGTAAAGAGTATCATCTTTCAAAAGACAAATATTAAAATGCTAGTCATTAGATCATTAAATAAACTACAAAAATAACATATATATATAAATACTTTTGAAATTTTTGCTCCATGCAAAAAATATTTATATTAATTCACAAAATTATTATGCTATAATTGATGACGATTAGTTTATGTTGAATTGGTAGCAGAAAAATAACTAAATAAAAGACTTGGGTTATTTTTAAAAAAAAACTACTCCCTTTCTTCCTCCTCTTTAATCAAAATCACTCAATTTTCTAAAGATATTATTTATTTACTCTTAAAATTTTCCTGAATAATCCTTTAAGAATATAAGCAGACGTTAACAGAAATGTAAATAAAAGTGTTTGGAGAAAGTCTTATTTTATCTTAGCAAATTGGACTCTAATATTTCTTAAGTAATCCGAATATGCTAACATTCTCGAATGATAAAATGAATGAAATTTTGTTGATAAAAGATGAAATTATAAATATTATTTCAATTTATCTCCAGAACCATTTTTTTATTATTTATAATTATTGATAAAGGATGTGGGTTTAAGGTTTTTCCTTCTGATAGAATGCAAGTACAATGATATAGAAGTAACAGGTTCTAATTGAAGTGAATAGTTAAATCGATTATTGCACAATAAATTTTTATATGAAGATGATTTTAGATACATAATTACAATCCTAAATTTTTTTACTAATATTAATTGATTTCAAGCCGAAGGTAGGGTTTTTTATATTGAATATTTTATAAAATTATTCACAAACAACAATGGCCTGTGACTTAAACAATAAATTATACAGAACTATAAATTAGCTTTTGCTACAACAAAAGCTTAAAGAATGATTCAATCTGTTACATTTTTTATGATTTTTTGTGTATTATTTTATTTGGTTTCATTGCTTTCATTTTTAGTTTTTTTTTAGTTTTATAACTATGTGTTTTTGTGTGGGTTTTTTTTATTGCATATATTTTTTTCTATTTCTTTTGTTTTGTTCAGCAGACAATCTTAAATAACATGCTTAAAAAGCCTTTTTAATACAGAAACCACAGCAAAGGTTTTGCCAACAGCCTCATAGAGGACAAATGAAGAAGGAGTCAAACTTAGATTATATATATATATATATATATATATATATATATATTGTAATGGAATGGGTCCTGGACTTGCATAATAATAGATTTGATAGGCCATCACAATGGTTGATAAAGCGTATCTAGGATCCTTAAAAATTCTTGACAATTTCTGGCTGATAGGAATTTAAGATTTTTCATCCCATTTTGCTTTTTAGCTAAAGATAGTGAATACCCATTTACTGATCAATGATAAATAGTTAATTAGTATGGTTTTAGGCTAGCTGTCTAAAAGAAAATACTTAAACCTCTTGAAAAAAATTCATTTGAATACAATTTAAACCTCAAGTTATAAACCTTGCAGTATTGTATGTGAAACCTCTGCATCATGAGGCACTTTTTAAAAAAGTATTAATAACTATTTTAATACTTAAATATAAATGTAATATTCTTCACTCCACACCAAAATTAATTGGTCACAATCAAGATTTGACAAATATACTTGCATTAATAATGAAATTTGTGTTTATAGTTAAATTATTTTTCTCTCACACAATCACCCCCATCTTTTGCATTATAGACACAATATTAATCATACTAGATCCCATACTTCATTGTTATAAACTACTAATAGATTATGCATAAAATAGAAGAGCTATCACCTGTTTATAATGAACCTAGCCATTTTTGTCAAGAAAGATAATCGATATTTTATTAATTATATCATCATCTTTTTATGTATTTTATCAGAAGAATGTAATGATTATAAATTAATTTTATTATGCCAAATAATAATATTTCATTTTAATTTATTCTATTACATGTTTTTACAATATTTTTTGGATAAATATTTGTTTTGGCATTTTTTCTATTTTCATTTTTTGGGTCTCAAATCTATGTTGTTATGGAGTAATTGAAATAAATACATCTGATTGTATATAAATATGCGTCAGTAATATATAAAAATGTGTTTAGAAGGAATTAGGATTCAGACTTTTAAGTTTCCTACAGTTATTCATTTCATCTTATACAACCAATATACATGACCTAATACATGTGAAAAAGATAAATGCTCTCCAATATACATATTTTGTACTAAACTAGCACTCATCAGTTGATCTAGATCATGTTCTTCCATGCATATTTATAATCAGTGTTCAGTTTATATTTAGGTAAAATCTTCAAACTTTAATGGACAAGCTTCAATCTTCTCCACTCTCCAATTATTCAGCCATCCATATCATTGAAAATCTAATGATGGAATACTCAAAGCCCTTGTTGGTGCCAATATCATTGTCATACCCATATTGACTTGTTTATGTTGACATCTCACATATAGGATCTTTATATTGAAGCAGATGATCTGATGCTCAGATCCTGCTTCACAGCCCACATCCAATCTCCTACTATCTAACCATATTCAAACCCGCCTTTACGCCCGCATAGATATCTAATAATGCATATATTTCTTTTTGCCTTGTAATTTTGACATAAATCACGTTAATGCTGATACATCTTAAATCTAAAACCAGTTTTAATAAATAAATATGTAATATTCTCATATGTATGTGTGCCTAAATAATATATATATATATATATTTCAGTGTAGGAGATTGCTAATAAATATTGAAATTGTTGTATATAAATTGTACTCAAAGTCATGTATGAAACTTATTATTTTTTCATATATAATTTAGGAGTCAGAAATGATGCAATTTTTTTAAAAAGTCTCTCAAAAAACAAATACCTGGAAGAATCCCTTAGATAAAAATAAAAGATTACAGATTTGTAATAATAAAATAAACCCATTAGTGGAAATTTTGTCCACACTAGCTTGTTTTAAAGTCATAAGATTTTATTTTAAAACAATCATTCGAGAAACTGATAACAGAATTGCATTGTTTCAAAAGTCTTACTAGATAAGAGTATCCGGTCAAATGATTCCAGATGAACCTTAAGTGCTTAAACCACCTCAGGTCCAGCAGTAGTTGCTAGATTACATCTTCAAAATAAAAGTATATATACTGCTGGATTTGAATCCACAGGAGGAGGAGACCACCAAATTATGATGTTGCTATACATAATCCACACCAGTTTTGATTCTCACTCAATGTGCCGCGAGTAGGGGAAATTTTTCCTTCCCCTCCGTTCTAATATGCTTTTCCCATAAGCAAAGCATTGCCTCCTGTACTGATGAACTTTACATATTTTTCCAGTAAAATTAAAATGCTACATACTATATATTACTGCTACCCTAGATCTAGTGAACTAATGCTGATGGATTGACTCGTATTAGTATTGCTCTTCCAAACAGCAAGGTAACAAAGAACTTTAGCCGCTCGTAATTCTTAAATCCTGCCTTCCTTGTAAGATTTCTTCTGTGTTTCAATTATATATATATATATATATATATTGTACCTATATTGATATAGGCACATATAATTTTATCTAAAATTATATTATTAAAATAATCGTTCATAAAAGAAAACATAAAATTAAACGTTGAAGAGTTTATTGCAGTTTGTTTTAGAAAAAAGATGAGAATTAAATAGTTTTCTAGCGTTAGTTTTTGAAATAAAAAAAGCTACAATTAATTAATCAAAAGGGGGGAGGGGGAGTCTTGGTTTGAGAAATGAAACTAAGGGTTATAAAAGGAAGTAAAGAGTTTTTATTAGTATTCGTAAAAATATAATTTAAAAAGTTAAAACGTACAAATCTCTTTTTATTCAAGTTTAATTAAAGAAAAAAATAATGTTAAAACTAAATAGTAAATTGTATTAAAAATATATGTGTGTATATATGTGCGATTTGTAAATAAATAAAAATGTATGCGAAATAAAAGATTATCGTTAAAAACATGGCAATGGTTATTAATAAAATAAAACAACACATTTATCAAATGATTATCACTGGAATTTTGACAACAGATCTTTGAAGGAGATATTACAATGACAAGACGTTGCAGGTATAAATAGACTTTTTTTATCAGACAGTTAGTCAGTTCACAAATTAGTTGAGTCAGTGAGTTCACAAATTTATTGAGTGAGTGCAGTTCAGAAATTAATTGAGCAGTTAACAAACAAAATGCAGTGTTGAGAAGATCTTAGGAATGCACGTTTATCTCCAGCCCAGATGTCCTAGAAAACAGCAGATCTGCCCGTGAAATAATGTCAGCTTAACATCTTAGAAAATCTCCGTCAGTATCTAATTGTCTCCGATAGTAATAATCGTGAAAATCAGGAAACTCAGCAAGGAAACGTCCCAGCTGGCTGGTAAGCATTCATAATGGAAACATTTTCACCGAAAGCAGCCTCCAAAGAACAAAATTCTACATCAACATTCAAAAGCCTAGGTAAAACATTTGCTTATTTCATTTATACTGTAATAGCCATTGCATTGCATTAATTTGTACAAATCTTTCAAGAGTCTAATTATATGAACTTTATATCATACATAAATGAACTATTGATATGTGTGATTAAATTCCAAATGCTATGTAATACTTTATTATTATTATGTGTGTACATGAGTTAATATGTGCGTAATCATTATATCAATATTTATTAGTTAAATTAGAGTGTTCTGTTATTAAATCTATAGGAATATTTAAACCATTTAGAAATGTTAATTTAAAATATGCGTGTGTTTTATTAGAATTATAAAATGTTTAAATTTAGTAAATAAATGTTAGTTAATAAATTATCTTTAAAATTAAACTTTATTTGTCAGTCAATTCTTTTTATCAATTCCTTTTACCAAATTCTTTTATCAACTCCTTTTACAATTCTTTTATCAAGTCTTTTAACCACTAATTAAGTATAATCTATTAGTGATTACAAACAACTGAGCTAGTCATGGATTTAGGCATTGAGTTAGTGGCCACTGTTCAAAGTGCGTTGTCTATTCTTTTAGTATTCTTTTAGAATAAGCAGCTGGCGCCCGTGGTTATACACAAACAAAAAAGTGCTTTGGATGTGGTGTTCAACTCAACAGCCGAGAAGAAGCTATGTCCTGGAAATGTAACATTAGTTATATACTTTATAGCTATCGTTTGGGCATACATACTCTCCGAGTATGTTCTTCTCTGCCTAAGAGACCGGTGTTTAGAATGCACATATTCTAACATGGTTCAATATATATATATATATATTAAATGTTTTCATAATGTAATTCTTTTATAACTCTATATAACTTATTTCTACTAAGCCTCTCATAAAATGTTTTCTTTTCTTTTATTTCATGCGGCAAATAATTTTAGCTTATAATTATGTATTTATGTTTTAAAAAAAGAAAATGCCAATAATATTTCTAAAATCATCAGCATGTAATTTATTTTTGTTTTCCCCACCCATCATTTATTGGGTAATTAACTCGTAACTTAATCAAAACAAGTCTTATTCGGCTTGTCCAGGTGCTAGTGATTTTGGGATAAACAAGTTAATTATTTCTATGTTTGCTATAGAAAACAGATCAACATCTGTTTTATAAATATATATTTTTTTAAATAATGCACTGTCTTATGATCAATTTATATTATATATGTAAACCCATCATAGCTATTACCACCACCCATTTATTTTTGTATTAATTCATATATTTTCATAAAGGCATTTATTAACTGAAAATGAGATTTGTTAAGTGTGTGGGAAGTTAGGATTAATATTAAGTGATATAATAAGAGGGGGGGGGGAATCTTTAGATCTTAAACTTTTATGTTTAATTAAATGTATTATCCATGTTTTTTTAACAGAGAAACCATACCATTATGCTGGGTATTTAACGATTTATGGGCATTTAATAATTTAAAATAATCTTTAAAGTTATAGTTATGTAGTATTATTAAGTGTTGCATGCATATAGGCCACTTTGTTTATATATATATTCGTGCTTCTTTTTAACATGGAGGTACTCGCTAAGTCGAGCCCCATCGTCGCTTCTCCGTGTCCTAGAACCAGGCTGTAAAACCACTCTAGGGACACATTTGGTTGTATGTGCGTGTATTATATGGGGATCGCTCTAAAAAATCCAGCCCAATAATGCATAGCCGACCACTCTTTGTCATCTTTGATTCACCTGTACTTCACTCCAGGGAATCTTGGATTCTTTCATTCGTCAAACCGACTCTGCCAATATTTGCAGAGATCGGTAAATTTCATTATTAAAATTCATGAAGCACACTCCAGGATCCATAATTGGACCACCCCAACCAGCCATCATGTATGCACCACCTTTCAGTATATTTTTAGTCACCCAGAAATAACCATAAGTCGTAATGCGATGATTTCTCTAAACAAACATATTTCCATTATTTTACTATGCGCATCCTTGCGATAAATTTATTATCATTCATATACGTATTCATTCTCCGTCCCGCACATTTATCACTTTACAAATTAAATTAATAATAATGTTAAACAAAGCTAATTGTAATATTTGCTTGTTAAATTATTTTACTTCACATTGGTAAATGCTCTTTTCATCTCTCTTGGGGGTGGAGTAGTATTTTAGTCTCACATTTCCAATAGCACTACTTTCTTAAATTATATATGTATATTATTGGCATAGCCACAAGTATCCCCATGTAATTGTAAAATCTGAATTATATATATATTACTTATGAGGCTAATGTCAGATAAATAACCCTACATATTTATTTGTTATTAAAGAATAAATCTTAAATATATATATATATCAACACTCGAATCATTGCTCTTTCTTTTAGTTAAGTTAATGTAGTAAGTTATTAATTATGCTCAATACGACTAGATGATCCCTGCTTAGATATCTAATTATTATGCAAGGTCATGAGCCTTCATTGCTTATCAATTATGGTTTGTTTTACGTCTATTTATCATTAAATTAACTTAAGAGTCTTTTTGTTTGTCCGACGAGCGATGGCGGCGGGGTGAGGTAAAACTATCTCTATATCATCAGGATTGTTGCTCATAAGTTGGTAGATCTGGAAAATAGGCAAATAGGGCAGAATTCATGAGGTTTCCTGACTTATGTATCTTATGCCTGGTTGGATTCGAGGTACTTTTGCCTAGATGTTGGATCTTGTTACGTGAACATACAAATCTGACCGGTACAATATGTCCATTTAAATACACCGAAGAGGAATTGGCAGAATACAAGCGTAATATGTAATATTTAAATACAAGTATATTGTTTATACTGAAATTAATGTAATTAAAAGGGTCTTGAACTCAAACTTTCAAGCCTGTACATTAAAGATTGAAAATGTGCTATCTTAATATAAACTGAACACTGATTACACACATATATATATATGGCAAAGATGATCTGGACCAATTGATGACTGCTAGTTCAGCAAAAATATGTATATTACAGGTATATGGTCATGTGTATTGGTTGTATAAGAAAGAGTGGATAGCTGTAGGGAGCTTGAAAGTCTGAGTTCAAATGCATTCTAATTACATTTAGGTCAATGTACACTATATTTGTATTTAAATATTGTATATTCAGCCTGTATTCCACCCATTCATCTTCTGTGTATTTAAATGGACATATTTAGGTCCTATATGTGAGGGGTCAGAATGACTTAAAGTCAACATTGGTATGAAAATAATACTGGCATCAACAAGGTCCTTGAATGTTTCATAATCAGATTTTCAATGATATGAATAGATGAAAAATTGGAGGGTGGAGAAGATTGAAGCCTGTCCATTAAAATTTGAAAATTTTCTATCTTAATTTAAACTGAGCACTGATTATAAGATGGTCATGTATATCAATTGTATAAGATGGAGTGCATGTAGAGAGAGTGAAAGTCTGAGTTCAAATCCCTTCTAATTACATTAAGTTTAGTATAGACAATATATTTGTATTTGTAATGTTTTGTAAAATGGCAGACATGTTTGTGCACTCCAGAAAAAAACTAGAATTTATTCGAGAGGTTGTTTTTAGATCGCGCTCTGATAGATGAGGAATTTAATTAGTGCATTGATGTAATGGCGATCGACAATTCCAAGAAATATTTGCTGATTACAAATATTTCTGAATAAGAGACATTGCCTTATTGGACAATGTATTGATTGATTGATTGTTGCAGTTATCAGAGAGTGATAAGAGGACTGTGTAACATCTATGCAGTGCAGTAGTTGAGTAGCAGATTTTGAGTAGACATCTGTTTAACACCAGCAGAGATATCCCATGTCAGTGCTTGTGATTAATGACAAGCACCCAGTGGAAATGTAGTTCATGGGTGTAGCTGAAATAGCCCACAAAGATTCAGAGATCATAGTGAAGATATTCATAGCATTCATTAGAGAGCAGTCGTTGCAGACCAATTCATTGGAGAGCATTCGTTGCAGACCAATCTGTTGAAGAGCACATTGCAGACCAATTTTTTGGAGAGCATCTGCTTGCAGACCATTCATTTGGAGAGCACCCATTGCAGAGAATACAGAGTATATTCAGAGCATTCATTGCAGACCATTCGTTGGAGAGCATATGCAGCAGAGCATTAATGGCGAGAAAACAGCATGGGAATTGAACATTAGCGAACGTTATTGGATAGCCACACAGTTGTAAGTGCGGATATAACATTGGCACAGTCGCATTTGGAACCTGTGAGTAGCGAATAAGTTTTGAACAACAAGTTTAGCTATAAACGGGGAAATCGGTTGAAAATGGAAATCCCAGTTAGCATAACGTTAACATCGGAAGCTGAATTCCACCACATTTGCGCAGTCACCATTGAATGTAACTGGCAAAAAAGTTTCAGCAGCAGTTAAATCGTATATTTCTGAGTGAAATAACAGGAAAGTAGAAATAGAAAAACAACATCAAGGAATAGCAACAAGGGTTTTTCTGGAGTGGAGGGAGGTGTAATGTTTTGTAAAATGGCAGACATGTTTGTGCACTCCAGAAAAAACTAGAATTTATTCGAGAGGTTGTTTTTAGATCGCGCTCTGATAGCTGAGGAATTTAATTAGTGCATTAATGGCGATCGACAATTCCAAGAAATATTTGCTGATTACAAATATTTCTGGATAAGAGACGTTGCCTTATTTGGACAATGTATTGATTGATTGTTGCAGTTATCAGAGAGCGATAAGAGGACTGTGTAGCATCTACACAGCACAGTAGTTGAGTAGCAGATTTTGAGTAGATGTCTGTTGAACACCAACAGAGATATCTCGCATCAGTGCTTGGGGTTAATGACCAGAGCCCAGTGGAAATGCAGTTCATGGGTGTAGCTGAAAGAGCCCACAGAGATGGGGAGACCACAGTGGAGATATTCATAGCATTCGTTGGAGAGCATTCGTTGCAGACCAATTTGTTGGAGAGCATCCACTTGCAGACCATTCATTTGGAGAGCACCCATTGCAGAGAATATAGAGTATATTCAGAGCATTCATTGCAGACTATTTGTTGGAGAGCATATGAAGCAGAGCATTAGTGGCAAAAAAACAGTGTGGGAATTGAACATTATTGGATAGCCGCACAGTCATAAGTGCGGCTATAACAGTATTTAAATGTAAAAATATATTTATAAATAATCTAAACTCAATTACAAAAACAAAACATTGTGCTTTTATAATGGAGTAATTTTATTCACAAACAACAATAGTTGACATTCAGCCACGTTCTATTAGACATTTTCAAAATTAACTACAAGAAGAAATTGAAAAGACATTGAAAAATTAAAAATAAAGATATTAAATAACAATTGTACAAATAAATTTGAAAACATTACTTTAAACCATTAATTTACACTGTTCATTAATCACAAATAACTCTGCTATCAAATGGCCTTCTATTAGTAAGGCAAATATATACCTGATAATATTCAGTAAGGTGTGATATGAAGCCAACTGTATTAAATAATAATTAGAAGGATTATGTAATATTCAACTACTGATGATGATCAGTTTAATAACTTTGCAGTATTTTAGAAGTAGTCCATTTTTAGAATATTGATTACAATTACAGAAACAGCTAACCCCAAGATAGTTGGTAAAACAGCCTGCTAAAGAACTTTTTATTTGCATCTCATAGTATCGGATACTACTTTTGAATGAAGTGTTATTACAGATGTAGTTCAGATCTTTCTGCATTTTTATTAACTCTTCTTTATATTCTAAGTAGCATAAAGCATGAGAATGAGAACACAGTAACTACTTTTAATTGATTTATCATGTATAAAAATTAAATATTATTTCATTTCTTAGCAGCATGTGTGCATAGGTCTGATGTATGCATAAAAATAATAGATTCAAACCCTGATTTCAGCACTGTGAGCAAAAATTGGTTTATATATAAATAAAATTGAAGCATAAGTGTATACTTATTATGCTTTTAAAGTCAATGCTCATTTACAGGCAAGTGCAATGAAATTCTTGAAGTGCATGACTGGAGGGATTGTTCCTTTGTTATAATAATATTCTATTTCTAAAATATAACCTATTTTGCATATAACAAATATCTCAATATATTTTAAATCTTCTCATCATATATATATATCATATTACAATTATCTTTTAGTTTTGATTGTTTTTCTACTTTTATGTATACATCAGACCTATACACACATGATGCTATAAAATGAAATAATAATATTTAATTTTTATATTTGGTAAATTGAATAAAAGTAGATAGTGTGTGTTATTATATTATGCTTTCTATTACCTAGAACATAAAAGTTAGTATTGAGGAAGAGTTAATAAAAATGCAGAAAGATATGAACCATATCTGTGATGACGTCATTTGAAAGTAGTATGCTCTATATAAATAACAGATTTATACTATTATTAGTAAACAATGATTTTATACCTATGAGTACCAAATATTATAGAGTTTGTATATTGTTTGGGTGAATAAGAGTATTGCAGACACCATTTACAATCTTTAGTTAATTCTAAATAAATACTTAATATTTCATATGATTACTTTGTACTTATAAAAACAAAATTTTAGTTCGACAAAGGAAATTTTTAACTATCTACTCTTTTGTAAAAGTCACCTAAGATTTAAAAAGTGGACGTTCAACCAGACCTGGGCCCTAATAAACCTAAAACAAAATGTAGTACCGATGATGAAAAGAATATAAAGTCTTAATGTAATTGATATGAAATTAATTGTTTTTTTGTTTATATATATACAAGCGTAACCTCTGATTTTGTTGACTGGTTTCCTTTGAGATCGATATGTAATTGTCCTTCCTTTTGTAAATGATTCTTATGGTTTGTCAATAAAATTTCCTTTTGAAAGATAGAAATAACATAAATTTTAAATGTTAAAAGTTTAAATTATAGATAACAAAAAAATTCAATTTTGTTTCAAAACAAATTATAAAATTAAAAGTAATTACTAAGGTAAAATTTTAATTGTAATAATAATTATTTCTTCTTACTCAGATTATTATAATTTCTTGTAATAAATTTTGTTTTAGAAACTAATTAGAACCATCTGGTTTTATTGGCATTGTAATTATGTTTATATAAAATGGAGAATGAATCCTGGAATAATTAGTTGGCTGGCGGATTAAGAGGTCGTATTTTCATTATGCTACAGTGAAGTAATAAGCACTTGAAGTAAACCTCCCATCAGCCTCTGTATCTAGTGTTTACAATATAAATAATTCGTGCCAATGCCTGAAAACTCATCTGATGAGGAATTAACTTTAAAATTAAACCAGAAAATATAATTGCATCCAGCAGGAAGATTTCCAGAAAAAGTCTCTTTTTTAAATGTTTTGGATAGTTAAACCAAACCACCATTTTATTTGCCATTCATCAAAGTAAAACTTTACAATACTACCATGAAGTCGGTTCTGTAGAATCATTTTCGAGACAGAATAAAATTAAATTTCAGCAGATCGAAGAAGTGCTGAAAATATAACAATACTGAAAAATGTTTTTTTTATTCCCCAATCAAAACTGAAAGTTGAACTTTTTTTTTATTTGACTGAAGAATTTTTTTCAATTAGAAAATTCACTCATTCTTTTTTGAAATCATGTATTATACATAATATATTTTGGTATTAATTAAAAGAAAATATATGTAGGCTTAAAATACCAATTAAATCTAAATAATAAAATAATTAATTATTCATAATGGTAACTTAAAATTAATAATTAATAAGAATTTCAAACGCGATTTCCAAATATTTAAAACATGCATATTTTAAAAATGAGAAATATGATAGTGAAATCATGCTTTAACTTTAAATTAAAGTGGTAACTTAAAATTAATAATTAATAAGAATTTCAAACGCGATTTCCAAATATTTAAAACATGCATATTTTAAAAATGAGAAATATGATAGTGAAATCATGCTTTAACTTTAAATTAAAGTTGTAAAATAGTATCCTCTTCAAATTAAGATTTTTTAATTATATGTTAAACTACAGTATTAATAGATATAATTTGAAATAATTGGCGAAAGATAATTGATTCAAGGGTTTTCTTAAAGAATACAAGTTCATTGAAAATAATTTACTAAATTAATAATAATAATGATTCAAAAAAATGTTAAAACGTTTAACAACATAACAGATCTGAATTTGTAATAAAGAAAATGTATTTAAAACTGAGTATTTTCAATACTGAATAGTATCATAATCTTAGCATTATGTGACTAAAGGAAGCTGAGATCTAGATTTAAAGTTATGTTTGAATATTAAATAATAGATTATCATAAAAGTGAATTTTTAAAAGTAGATTTACATACTAATGACATAAATGGTCATTACAATTGCCACATTTTAGAAAGAGGGATGCTAGAGTCCTTTTTATTGGTGGTGTGATTTTTAGCTATTGACCATGTCCTTGACTTTTCTCCTTCTATCATCTTTCTCAGAACAAATGATGTCAGCCATAGAGAGGTCAAAGTTATGGCCTGAGTGCAACTCATGATCCAAGAAAAGGGAAGAGTATTCATTGCTTTTCTTGGCCTAGTTTATGCTGGCAAGTCTTGAAGATAAATTAGCTTGGGTTTTACCATAGTAAGACATTAAGCAATTAGATTATTTGCAATTAATATTTTACACAATTTGATGTGAAGCCTCTTTAGGTATTTTGTTTTTGAATTATTTAATAATTTATTTCAAGTTGGAGGTGAGTGAAAACTGATATTATATTTATTGGTATTAATATTTTTTAATTTGTGACTTTCAAAACATAAGGAAGACTAGATCATTTTTATTATCATGTTGAATGCTTGTAGGGTGCAAGATTTCATTATAAAAATTAACAATAATTGCAATTATTTTTTTATAGTTGTACCCAATGTTGATTAGGTCTTTAGTGTATAAATTGATGTTTTTTCTCCAATCTGCATCGAATTTACAGTTTTAAGTTTCTGTGGAGAAAACCTTACAGACCTGTGTATTTATGGAGTAAGATAACATTAGATTTAGGGTGTATGATACCTTTTACATTTAATTGTTTTAAAAATAACCTATAATCTAAAACATTACCCTGTCTGATGATATCTAAGTCTAAAAATGTTAGGCTGTGCAAGAGCTCATATTCCTTCTCAATGGTCCAAGTCAGAGCATGTAGATGCTAATTCAATATAAATTTTACTATTAGTTTCTTTGTTAGTACATACAAAATATTTTCCACATATCTGGAATATAAGACTGTATTTGACAGACACATTTAGTAAAAATAAAATTCTCAAATTTGGACAAATACAGACTACAGACAACCCCACTGAAAGTGAGCCCCATAGGCCAGCCATGATTTATTGTATATGTTTTGTAATGAAATGATGTGATTATTTTGTCACTGATCCAATTTAAAGTATTTATAATAAAGTTTTTTTTTGCTCAAAGTTATAAATGACTTGCTGCTAAAATTTTTCTATGATTTTAATAGATTAATAATAAGGGACAAACCCATACAATTCCTTAATGTCCAATAAGGCATTGCAGCTATTATGAATTTTGAGATTTTGAATAATTTCAATAAATTCATACATCGGACAATATATAACTTGAGTCTTTCAAATTTCAATTGTTTAATAATTGTCTCAATTATTTTCATTCCTTTAATTATGTTGCTTTATACAAAATGTAACCTTTATTAGACCTAATAAAATTTGTTTTTAAAGTAAGATTTAAAAATGTATGAATAAAAACCAAGATCAGCTATGAACCAAGAGGCAATAAGTTTAGCTGTGTAGTAAATGTATGAGTCACCAAAATCAAGAAGAAGTTGAAGTGAGAAATTTTCCCAGTGCAGCTTTATATTTGCAAATATTCTAGAAACAATGGAAGCAGATGGATATATTCTATAGTTATCACAGCTTGACAGTCCTTTGCTTAGATGTTTTTTAAAAATTAAGGCAACAAATTTATCTTTTCTACCTTTTAAATTATTGTTTTTCACTTTGGTAGAATGCAAGCTACCAATTTTCTGATTAATTTTAAAGTCAAACTCTTAACATTTTAAAAGTACAAAACTATTGCCCTTATATTCTTTCAGGCAGACAAGCTTTTTCTCTGTAATAAAATTTCTAGTATATTTAATATTACAAGACAATAAATTGTTTTAGGTTTGGATATATATTTCAAAAAATTAAAGCCTTTTCTATAACCCTTTTTTTTTTCTGGATCATTTTCATATTTAGATTCAAAATCAGCAACTATTTATATTTCAGGATACATCCTTCATCACCTACAAATCTGTATTATAATTTAAATATTTATCAACTACCTCAGGAAATTCAACATTCGACAGATTGACCCAATGTTTAATGCTAATGTGATTAGTTCCACACAATTCTATTTTTCAGTCAAAAGTTGAACTTCTTAAAATATTTTATTTTTAGCATAATAGTGTTATGGTTACACTTTATGTAAATACTTTCAGGAGCTGTATATTCCAGTGTCATATGATTTTCCTTTTTTATCAGCCTTAAATGCACTGGAAAGACTTTTTATAATAGACCTTAATCAAACATCTTTAAGTTTACCTATAATCTTCTCTCACCAGTAAATGGATTTGTTAATTTTATTATGACAGCAATTTAAATTTTTATAAAAATTTTATTAAATATATTATGTGTATGTACACAGTGAGTACATCAGTATTATTAAATGAACAGATATTAAATTATTTAAATGCAAGATCATAAATAAAGTGTTTAATTATACTTCCACAGATTTCTTCAACAATTCATAATTACATTTTCTATATCATTATTCACTATTTTTATATCATTTTACAAAACTCTAGATAATGAATTCTTCTTAATAGGTCATTTTTAACATTTTCATATTTCTTTTTTTCTTCAAATATTCTTGTTTCTGTAGAAAATTTATTCTTAAATGTACTATTTTTGTACCAGCTATCTTTCTTACATTTCCTAATAGAATATCAGTTACCATCTTATTGATTTCAGACAAATCTTTGCAATTTCAAATTAAAATTCATTGGAATGTGACTGAAGATTAGGAATATCAACTGTTAATACTATCTTTTTTAATGGATTTCCTCTCTCTAATTTTATATTAATGCTTGTCTTACATCTTACTAATGGATGATCATTTTTTGTGTTGAATCTATTAAGAACATTACAATCTTGAAATATATATGTTCTATTAGCCAAAATATAAGCCAATTCTGTTGTATCTTATTTGGATCTTTCGTGTACATATCATTTATTAATCCTGCTATTATGTCTGATATACCATTCAATCTTTACAATGTTGCTGTTTTAATTTTTATTTATAATAAATTCCACTCCATTTGTGTTGCCAATAATTATGCCTTTGTAATAAAATCCATATCTACTTTTTAAGTCATTTGCATTTTACTTTTGCTTTTAATTTCATCAAGCCCCAAAATATTCTATTTAGTATTAGACAGTTTTTCTTCCAATTCATACAATTTTCTTTCACTAAAAGGTGATTTGTAGTCGTAGATATCTAAAATAAAAAGTCATCACCAAATAGCAACCTGGATCTACATTTGGAGAATTTTTAGTACTCTCCACTTTGGCTGCAAAATGGACTTTGAAAAATGATGATTATGAAGATCATAAATTTATAAAATGAACATTTTGTGTGAAATGGCTTGTACATTTGATATTATAATTTTGCTACCTGAATTTAGTCCACAAATTAAGTTAAAATTTAATAATTATATCAAACTATATTATCATACATTTATAGATACTGAGTTTATGGCTTTATTTATCATGTAAATGATATCCTATACTTTGCTCCATCCATATGTTTCTGAGTTCAGATATATATTAATTGGTATGTTGATAAGGTTTGTGAGTTTGGAGCATTTGTGACTATGAGTGTTGTTGTTTTTTAAAAAAATAAGCTAATAAGGATGACATTCAAAGATCAAGAATGATAGGTTGATTTTGATTGGGATACCTTTAGCTTTTGAATCTATCATTCTGCAACAAAATAGATAGAACATATTAATTAGTACAGGCAAAACTCTATATGTATTGCCACTCAGTAATCAATGGATGCCAGAAGGCTTGTGCATAAAATCGCCTAGTGCCTATTCATCCAACATCCCCATACTAGTTTCTGGCTTGTGGCCTTACATCAATGAGGAGTCTTGAATCTGAGAGCACTGCACCTAGATCTTAGGATCTAGTGCAACTGTTCAACAGCCACCTTTTATCACAACTACAAAACTATGAGATTTAAATTGGAAAACACTATAATATTTTCAATCCAAGCTCATTATCTTATATAATCATACAGGACTGAACTCAGTTCAGTACCTATACATTTTGGTGTCTTTGATTTTTTAATAACCATAGCCACTACTATCCTATTAGGCAGGATTAGTTTTAAACCAAGAAACATCACATGATCACTATTTCATATGCTTGCTCTTAACTGTTATTAAAACAGGGCAAACCTCTCTATATGTATTGCACTGAATGGCAATACGTATAGAGAGTTTTGCCTGTTTTAATAACAGTTAAGCAAGCATAAAAAATAGTGATTATGTGGTGTTTATTATATTAATTAGCAATTGTAGATTAGCTAAAACTTTTCAAATACACTCAACTGTTTTTAGTAACAACTCGTGAATTAATATATAATCCAATGTTTCTTCTCTTCTTCAGTGACAATACTAGTATAAGAATCCTACCTGACATTCCTAGAATTATGAAAAGCGAATATAAAGCTGTGCTCTAAACAATTAGGCTATTCTGTCAAAAGTTACTAGTTGCTCAGATGATCTTAAATTCAGTTTAGTTCTAATTTTAACACCATCACTGGTTGGGCCACTAAAACTTGATAAAGAGAAAAGAATAATACTATTTGAAATCTTACAATATATACTAACCTGGATGCTATTACTAATACATGAACCTATTTGAAAAATGTAAATAAAATTTGAATTTTTCTAATGACATTTAACAATTAATTTTAGTTTATGGAAATAGTTTTACAAGTAAAATGTCATCAATACAAACTTTCAGGCAAATACCATGTTTATTTATATATGTGCTATTTAGTTAAAATATGTGTTTAAAAAATTAGTATTAATTGATTTTATTCAGTGTCAACAAAGAAAACTTTAAAAAAAAAAAAAAATAGTAATAATATTTAAATGATTCGAATGACGAACTTACGAGCATGCGCTATCAAAAACTTAAAAGCTTATATCTATAAACCGATATTAGTTTAGAATTTTTTAATAATTAGTTAACTATTTATTATATCTTGCAACACTTTCAATTTTTTTTTTTTTTCGTTTATAAAATGGAAGTTGATGGCAAAAAAATAACTTTTAAAACTGCTAATGAGGATGAAGTTCGCATCATTCTAGTTGATCTTTATGGTCCTCTCCAATGGGGCTTAGTTGTCGAAGATTTTTTAGCTATATTGCAACATGACCCGGAAGCTATAACTATTGCAGTGCACGAAACTGGTAAATCTTTTCTCTAATTTAAAATATTTTTTCTCTCTCTCTCTCTTTTTTTTTAACAAACTAGATTAGTAGTAATTTATCTGATCAACATGATAATTTCCATAGTACTATGCAGAAAATAGTACGTTTTTAAAAAAATTCGAGATAATTTTAGATAGTTTTGATAAATTTAGGTTCTAATTTTTTTTTCTAAATTTGCATTCAATATTTTCTAATGCAAGTTCGATCGTTAAATGAGAAATGTTAACTAGATTTTATTAAGGCATGAATTTTAGCTGGCAAAGATTTATATTTAAGTAGCCTAATTAAGGATCCCCTTGCCTACCATAGAAGTAAAAGGGCCTTGAAAATGTGGTCTAAAAATGGCCTGTCTCACACAGACTGGCTATGTTGGTATGCCTGGAAGATTACTTATTTCAATAGTAGAAATAATAAGAATGAGTAATAATAATATCAGTAGTAGTGGTAAATGTGAGTATTGTAAATGCTTTTTTTTTCTTCTAAATATAGGATGAAATATGCATACTTTTTATGGTACAAAGTAATCAAGATAAAAATAGAGAGCTGCACTGGTAACTAAGAAGCTATCTAGATTTAAGATCCTTTTAGCTGTTCTTAGTAAAATTCATCTCCCAGAGGAAGTTTAGCAGAAAAAATGGATGGATACAATTTTTTTTGGATAGGCAAATCAATCAGCTAAAAGGATGTTGGATTTGCTATAAAGTCTATCTTTTATTATTGTAATTTCTCATTATATCAATAAAAGGGTAATGATATTAAAACTCCTTTGTGCAATGGGGCATGTTCTCATTTTATTAGTGCCTATGCTGCAATCTTAGATTCAGAGATTTAGAGAAGGAAAACTCTTATTCCTTGTTGTATAGCTTTATTATAGCAATACAATTAAAAGATCATTTTTTTACTTGGAATCTTCAATGTAAATGTTGATACAAATAGTAAACTTTGATCAAAAATTTTTGGAAATAATGGTATTGGAAGTATGTAATTTCAAATGATTTGTTATTATTGAATTTATGCATATTACATGAGTTGACTATCACAAACCCTTTGTTAGGCAGAAAAACTGCTATAATGAAACATGGATGCATCTGGGCTCAAAACAGTGGTATTTAAGATATTATCTTATTGCTAAGAATCACAATATGAGATCGCACATGCAAGCACTTAATAAGCACAGATTGGTGAACAAATCATAAATTAGTACTATACTAGATTAAAATGATAGTTGTATTAATTTTAGCAGCTGTTAAACACTAAAATTTCTAATTTGGATCTTTAGGACTGTCATATTACTGAAGCATGGAATTATCTTAAGTAAGATGTTATGAATACAGATAAAACTATTCTGGGTTCATTAAATAAAAGATTTAATTAAAAGTAAATATGTGGCATTCTCTGTTTGGAAGAATAATAGATTCAACATGGAACTTCATACTAAGTATAAAAGATTTAAACACAGCAGTTCAATGGATAAACCAGCTTAAAAATGATTGGTGAAGTTGCAAAGAAGATACAGAATTTTGCTAATCATTATGATTTTAGTTTTTTTTTTTTTTTTTGATATGTTGAAAGCAACATACAGACCTGTCAAACAGTATTACAATCTTATTAAATCCAGAAATGGCACTTTTTCATTGATGACAATGATATTTTGAACAAGTGGAAAAGAGTATTTTGATTATTTTTTTTGAACAATTATACAAGAATTGAGATGACAATTTTTAATGATTTATCTATTTATTTAATATGGATTTGAATAAAGATATTATCTTAGAGAAATCAAAACAACTTCTTATAATATTAAAAATGGAAATGCTATAAATCCTGGTAAATTATCCAGAGAAGTTTTAAAATGTGTATGTTAGCTTTAAAAATATTGGAATTTTTTAGGAAGATAGGAATCCATGAAGTTGTGCTACCTGTTTTTAAGATTGTTTTTATTGTCACAATTTTTAAAAAATAAGAGGACCAGACAAGATTTCAGTAATTATCATGAAATATCATTATTATTGGGACAGATATATGGCATTACTTCAAGTTAGTTGGTTGTCCATCCAAATTTATTCCTCTTATACCGCTTCTACATAGTAGAATGAGAAGAAATGTTATTACTACATGTGGAAAATCTTAGCCATTTGAAAGAAAATTGGTGTTAAACAAGGATGTGTACTTGCCCCAACATTGTTTTTAATTTGAATTTAATTTGAATAAATTAGAAGTCCAAAGAAGAACTTCATGAATTCTGGAATTACAATAAACTAATGATTGTACTATTTTTGCCAGATCAAAAGACTATTTACAGAGTATTCTTATTGTTTTGAATGTAACATATAAAGATTTTTATTTATTAATTAATGTTTAAAAAAATCCAAGTTCTTTATCGACCAGTGACTGAGTAAAAATTCTCAGCAACTTTTAGCTTGGATAGTTATCATCTTGAGAATGAGGCATGTAAATTTTTTCTAAATTGTACAATATAAAATGTGTTATGAATTAATATCTTATTTATGAACCAAAGAGCTATGGAAAATGAAAATTAGTCAACACAGTCCAATAAAAATGATGTTCTGAAGAAAATTAAATGTCAAAGAAATAAAAATCTGCAGAGCTATTGATATGAAAGATAGCTACGGAAATCTCAAAATTTGGAAGAAACTTTCTAATCACTAAGATTAATTATTAAAAAGATAGTTATTTTGAACACAATCAAAAATAATGTTTTATTAAAATTAAATCATGCATGATAAAGCAAAATATTCTAAGAACTAACATATAAGTAGTAATAGGTGAATTAGTTTTGGGAGTTTTTTTTAGTTATTTTTTTTTCTCCTTCTTTGGAAGATTTTTTAAAATTTGCATGTTCATTTATATAATACATTTTTTATAGGGGACTTTACCTCAGACTTTCACATGACCCTCAACTATCCATGCTATCTCATGCTTCTGATACACTTGATCACATACAATACATGTGTGTAATCAAATGTATCAGTAGTATGAGATAACCTGGATAGTTGAGGGTCATGTGAAAGTCTGAGATCAAGTCCACTATATATTACATATTGGAGTGCAGGTATGAAGAATCCTGGACTGTAGAAAAAATTCATATATAATACATTTTTATAAAATATTTTTTTATTATGAAATGTTAAACAATGTAAATTTTTATTTTATGGAGATGTCTCATAAAATATGTAAATGATATCATTTAGTATCTCTTTGAAGAAGTTGAGGTGTGGTGATAAATAAAGTATTAAATCAGCCAGAGGTATATGTAAATAGGTACATTATGTTGAGATGAGTATGAGACGAATTTAATGTATTTGGCATGTAATTAAATGTGTTTTGTGCATATTGCATTTTTTTTGTTATGATCATAATTTGTTAATTTATTAAAGTATTATTTTAAAATTAAATATATGTAAACAAAAAGTATTATTATTATTCAATATAATGAACATATTTCAGGAATTTATTTTAAATTTGATATATTTATATTTTTATAAATTAAACATTTATCTTTCTACCATCCAATTAATAAAATATTTTATTGGAATAGATTCAATTACAATAAGTATAAATCTATGATTTGCTCCATAAATTTTAGAATATTGATCAAAAAATTATCCCCACCTGATTTATATATATCACAATCTGGTCTATCTGTTCTGAAATAACATTATTTAACTTCAAGTCCTAATGACAGCTCAAGATTGTAACATGTCAAACATTGGTGGCCTAGTGGTTAGCATAGCTTCCTTTCAAGCAGCTGGTCCGAGTTCGCTTCCCAGTCAACGCATTTGACCTAGGAAAAAAAATATTGTAACATATCAACTTCTCTTCTTAAAAACCTAATTTGCTTTTAATATGATGGAATTAAATGATTATCAACATCAAGAAGATGAAAATTCCTATCCAGTCCAACAACATCTCTGTATTTTTTACCTTCAATACCACTGATGTCCAATCACATTTAATTGTTAACAATGGATCACTCACTGCTTTTAATATATATAATAAATGTAATGAAGGAAAAGCAATAAATACCAAAACAAAAACAGATAAAATCATACAAATTGTTTCAATTTATTGACCATTTAATAAAAAATCCATTAAATTTTTATTTAAAATTAACTTAACTATTTTATAACCAATCAAAATTTAATTAAAATTAAAACTAATAATGAATAAGCATGAAAAAAATTAATTGCTCTATTTAAAAAAATCTAAGCATCCTGAAATCTTAATGCATTTTATTTTGCTTTTAATTAATTATTTAATATATACAACTCATTATATGTATGATATGAAAAATGAATATAATAATCTCATTCTAAATATCTTACTATACGGCTTCTTCATGTAACTAAACATTTCCTAACTAATCTTTCCCAAACAATATAAATAAAACAAAACAACAATAATTAAAAAACTAATTCTTCTTTTTGAAAAAATAATATTTTATGATATATAGACATCGGAATAATCCAAATATTGGAAGGTATTCCATCTGATCCTAAAAAATGCTGAGAAAAAAAAATCATATTAACTCCTAAAAATATTTTAAAAATAGAACTTTCAAACAATTTGGATTTATTCTTACTCCTAGAAATGACCTAAATCAATTAAACATACTACCTAAAATAGTAAAAATTGACCCTATAGATAACATATAATAAAAATGAGTAACAATATAATATATATTATGTAAAATGACAACACCAGTTCCAATAGTAAATAAAAAAATAAAACCTACATCCTACAATAATTTTTCTTCATATATTCTTTTTGCCCCATATAATGTAGCAATTCATCTAAACACTTTAGTTCCAGCAATAATTATTGTTTTATAAATATGTATCAACATCTATCCCAACATAAAAATATAAGTCATATAATAAATCCACACAATTCAATTGTAATATAGGGTATATGAGCACAGACTTTCAGATGACCCATCACTCTCCACTCTATCTAATAACACTGATACACTCAAGCACATATATGTTGAAAAGATAAGTAATCACCAATATACGCATTTCATGCTAAACCAGCAATCAACTGTTGGTCCAGATTATCATCTCCCACACATATATACTATAAGTGCTCAGATATATATTAAGATAGACAATCCTCATACTTTAATGGACAGGCTCCAATCTTCTACACACTCCAACTCTTCAACCGTCCATCCAATTGAAAATCTGATGATGGACGGTTGAAGAGTTGGAGTGTGTAGTAGATTGGAGCCTGTCCATTAAAGTATGAATATTGTCTACCTTAATATATATCTGAGCACTTATAGTATATATTGTGGGAGATGATAATATGGACCAACTGATGATTGCTGGTTTAGCATGAAATGCATATATTGGTGATTATTTATCTTTTCAGCATATATGTGCTTGGGTGTATCAGTGTTATTAGATAGAGTGGAGAGTGATGGGTCATCTGAAAGTCTGTGCTCATATACCCTATATTACATATATAGACACAGGTATATAATAAGCTTGTGTTTCAGTTATTACAATTCAATTGATAATATTGCTTAAATTATTCCTAATAATCCAAATGATTCTTTTTCTCTCTATAATGATAAATAATATGTGAAATGATACCAAATCATGATAAAATTAAAATATAAACATCAGGGTATCCAAAAAAACAAAATAACTGTAATCTCATGAAACTAATCTTTACATATGTGCTAATAGGTTAATATATAAATTTATGCACACTCTTCCATCCATAAGAGTTTTAAAACCATAAGTGAATCTTTTATGTTTAAAGCTTATTCTTACATAAACCAGCTCTTACTAACCATGCTCAAATCAGGACTTGATCCTATTATTTGTCTGCTATTTTAATTAGCAAATTATTTGTACAAATTTAGTTTATATATTACATGGAAGAGAAAGTTTTTCAGTTTTCAGTACTTGCAATTTCACCTTATATTAGTTTGAATATATGTAAATAAATAATTTAATTATGTATATATATGCAATATGGTGGAAGTAAACTAACCTTCACACATGCACTAATAGGTTAATATATAAATTTATGTGTACTCACCTGTCAGTAAAAGTTGTAAAACCATAAGGAAAATCCTTATGCTTGGAGCTTATTTTTATATAACCCAACTCTTACTGACAATGCTCAAATCAGGAAATTATACTATTATGTGCTTGATGAGTGAGGGTGATTAAAATTATACATTAACCTATTAATGTTAATTTCTATAAGATTACATATATATATATATATATATATATATAATTATTTATTTACAAATATTCAAATAAATGCTCATATAAAATAATAAGATCACCCCTTCTGCTGGATCAAAAAATGTATTTAATTTTGATCAGTCAATAATAAAAATAATATTCCCTACCAATAAAGATAATGACAATAACAATAACAACACAGCAATAATATTTACGGATCAAACAAATAAAGGAACTTCTTTAAAAATTATTCCATTAGTTTTTATATTAGTTACTGTTGTAATAAAATTCAGCACACCTAAAATTGAAGAAGCACTAGCAAGATGAAGTGATAAAAATATCACATTAACTGATCCTCTATATCTTAAATTTCCTGACAATGTAGGAACAACTGTTCATTCAGTTTCAACACCACTCTGGAATCACTGAAGCTCTTAATAATAATAATAATAATAATAATAATAATAATAATAATAATAATAATAATAATAATAATAATAATAATAATAATAATAATAATAATAATAATAATAATAATAATAATAATAATAATAATAATAATAATAATAATAATAATAATAATAATAATAATAATAATAATAATAATAATAATAATAATAATAATAATAATAATAATAATAATAACAACAACAACAACAACAACAATAATAATAACAACAACAACAATAATAATAACAACAACAACCACCTTAAATTATTTAAATGAGAAAATGCCATATCAGGAGTACCGAATATTAAAAGAATTAACCAATTACCAAACCACTAGTTATAATAGGTATAACCATTAAAAAACATAAAAGCATGAACTGTAACAATAATGTTAAATAATTGATCATCTAACAAATTTTCTATCACTATTAATTCAATAGGAATTAAAATCTTAATGAAGTTTCAATTATTGCCGATCAAACTCCAAAAAATAAAATATACTGTTCCAATATCTTTATAATTTGTTAAAAATATTCATGACAATAAAGTCATACAATACTAATAGGAATAATAAACATTATATTTAATAAGAATATTATTATATTAAAATCTAAAATGTCATTCGTTTTATTATATTCAACTTGCAAATATTAATTATTATAAAAAAATTATTCTTACATATATTAATCTTATATAATAATAATATAACCTAGTTAATATTCCAAATAACATTAAAAAAATCATCATAATTTCACTTTTATTTACCAATATATTTAAATACTATAATCTTAAATGAAAAACCTAAATGGAGGTAATCCCCCTAAAGATAATATTCTTATTTTAAAAAACACTCTCTTTATATATCATGAAAAATAAACATTTGCCTAGTGTATCTAATTACTTTAAATAAAATCACTTTTAATAATATTACATACAAAAATCTCATAAAATAATAATAATTAATACTTCAAATAAAACTATTTAATGAGTATAATAATTATTCATCCAATATATCCGATTGATGAATAAGCCATTAAAGTATATATTATAACTCTTAAAATTATCCTTATCATTAAAATTCATTCTTAAAATCAATAAATATTTTATAATAAATAACAATCCAAATTTCTGAATTATCATTAAAAATATATTAATTCATCTTAAGTTTACTTCAAATAATAGATTCGTCCAGATTCCATCTTATTTTGATTGGATTGAGCATCCATTGTCACAGACCTATGAATATACATATAGATAACATATGACAATGGCAAGAATGGGTCAATAGGCAATGATGTTCAATCAATATGATTGTTTCCATTACAGAAAGTGATCTCAATCCAGTTGGAGATAAAAGGAGACTACAACTGTTAAAGTTGAACAACAGTATGCTGGTTGTCCACTATATGGTTAATAGAATGAGTAAAGTTAATGTTCGGGTCTGGAAGTTGCTAGAACAAATTTGGCATAAAGCAAGCTATCATAGTACAGCCAGAAGGGTCATCATATATACTCCTAAGGCAGGCTGTCAAGGTATAACTGGAAATGGTATATAAACTTATAAGGGCACCTAAAGTTCCTTCTTTTTATAACTGCATGGTGACTAGAAGTATACAGTGAAGGTATAACAGTATATATATTGTAAATATGGATTTTATATTTGTTGAAATAAAAAATATGCATTAAAAGTATTTTACACACCGTGTTTTTAATAATTCACAAATAAACACAACAGATTTGATACAGTTGACAAAATAACATTTTTTTCCTCCACATTTGGAAAAAAGTTTAAAATAATAAGTCTTGTTTCTGCAGATTGTTAGATCTTTGTCACTAATCTCAAAAAATTGAAAGTTTAAAAACTAAATACAAGTGGTTACTTGTTAATTCTTAATAGAGTTGAAATTTTTTCTCCAGCAGAAAAAATAATCAAAATGGTTAAAATTGGCTCATTAGAAGAGTTCAATCTGGCTTATCTTAAAACTTGGTTGATCTACAAGGATTGAGTGCTTTTCTATATACAAGCTAATCAAATCAAAAAGTCTGACCTTACTGGTCTCAGTCTTTAGATCTCAAAGATATGAGATTCTTCAAGAACAGGCAGCCCCTGTGCTTCCAGCTGATCTTGAATTTGACAAAGCATCATCTCTACTGACTGTTTCTGCCTAAAACTTTAATGACAATGTTGAGAAAAAAACCCATCATTCTCTATACATGATAGGAGAAGAAAGACCTGGAGATTTTGCTGTTAAAATCAGGTAGTCTTAAAATGTGATTTTAAAGACTTCCTCAATGAAGATCTTAGAGATCATTTCACTTGTGGAAAGAAAGATCACATTCTTAGAATTAAACTGTTATTGGGAAATAATGTCTTTGAAGTGACTCTAGCAGTATCCATGAGTCAAGAAAGTCCATTGGTGAAAATGGACTACAGTATTAACAACTACTCAGCTGACAATAAAAAAAATTGCCTGAATAAATCAGCAATAATGAGTAAAAAATGTTATAGATGTGATAAATCAAAACATGCACATACCAAGTATCCATACCAGTATACATTATGTAGACATTGCAAGGATGGCAGTCACACAAAAGCTGCTTGTTTTAAAAGTAAACAACAAGTTACTAATGAAAGAATGGAAGAATCCATTCCAAAAAGCCAGAAAGGCAAAATAAAAACAAATTATATCAAGCATTATAAATAATGTGAAAGGCATTGACTCTGCTGTCAAACACAGAATTATTATTAATGATACACTAGTAATAATGAAACTGGACACTGGGTTTACAATATCCACTGTGTCAAAAAAACATAGGTTTAATCATTAAAATGAAATATAACAATCAGCTGCATCCTAGAAACAAAATATTTATTGACTATCAAGGCAATCAAATATCACTCTTGGGTCAAACAAGAGTTAATGTTACTATGACTAACAAAGCAGTATATTTGCCTCTGATTGTATCTGCTGGTATACAGTGCAATTTATTAAGTTGCGACTGATTCAGTCATCACTGACTAAAGTGAACCAGCTTACAAAAATAAATTTAAAAAGGGATTACACAGATGTAATTGTTAATAAACTTGGTTTGAATCTTAAAATAAGTCATGAAAATAAAAGTGCAAAAAAAGTGGATAGCTGCTCAAGTCCAATGCTGTATGTTCAAGGAAACTACCAAGTGGGTTCTAGCAGTTGTGATCAAAGTAAAAGAATCACAAATAGTGATGGTTCAAATAGCAGATGTACAACAACATCACAGGCACAGAAACCCGCTAAGGTTGAATCATACAGCCATCAGTGAAGTTACCAGCTAGCAGTGATGAGTGTACAAAATTAAAAGTTTCCAGATCTACAAATAAAGAAGACCCTGGACATGCTGATGAAATCACTGAACCTGATGAAGCCAGAAAGCAATGAAGACATCTACCAAAGCATCTGAATGATTACACTGACCATGGTTAATTTTAGCCAGGGAAAGGAAATGTTATATCTCACCTTACCTTCAAAACTCTTGAAAAAGAAAAATGAAAAGGAGTAGCAAAATTTTTAATATTAATGGTTTCAATAAATAAACATTTCTCCATCTTGACAAAAATGCCTAATTAACATAAATGATCTAAAGAAACCCCCAATTAATATAATAAATAATATTCAAAAATCTGAATAATAAAATATGCTATTGTTTCCTATTCATTCATCTCCAAGTCAATACAAGTAAACATTCGTGAATTAATAAAGTAAAAATTAATAATATATAAAATATAAAAAAGTAAGAAAATTCATAATTATTTAACTTTTAAACTGTTGAACTTTAAATGATAGTTCACAAAAAACCAAAAGCCTTCAATGCTTTAATTATTCTCATTTATTAGTATATAATAATACTTGTAATTTCCAATAAAAATAATTATCCTAATATGCTAAAATTATTTAGATTTACATTAATAATGCATTGATTGAAATTAGATGTAATAATGATATTTGAAGTTGAAATGTTATATGTGCTATGTGAATTGCTTGACAATATGTATGCTTCTATTGCATCTACGATCTGAGCAGTTGGTCTGACTTCCGGGCTGATAAATGATTGTGATTGGATTGCAAGCTTGATATAACTCATTGGAAGCTTCAGTTATTTTCTGTTCAGATACAAATAATCAGAATTTTTTATTTTCAAGATTAATCATTAATACTACTATTTTTTATAATAAGATTAATATATTGATTTGTGTGTGTGCACATATATTCATATATGCACATGTATACTTCCACTTTTTTAAGACCAGATTTTCTATTTGTAGTTAAGATAAAAAGTGCACTTTATAAAAATTGGACTTTATTATTTGAACAGTTATTATTCACCTATATAATATAACATTTATTTTGTTTTATTTATTTTTTTATTACATTATTTTCACTCTTCTAACTAAATTGTCATCTTGAAGTAACTATTTCAATATATAGTAGGCAGATGATTTAAATATCAACTCTAGTGTTAAAGAAAATGCAGGAACGGTGTGTTTATTGCTCAAAAGAAAAATAATATTTATTATGTGAAATTGTGTTAAAAGAACCAATAAATAACTTTAAAAATACAGATTGAATTAGTTGAAGTTCTCTGAGAAAAAAAAATTGAGTTGAGTAAAGTTTCTTTTTAGAATTTAGTCTATAAAATTTTATTGTTTATTGACTTGATTGATTTAATGGTGTAGTTAGCTTTGTTTTTTTTTTTTTTTACGGGTAATGTCATCCTATATTAATGATAAATAAAACTTCAAATTTTTAAATAAACGAAAATGTTAGTATTCAAGCATAGAAATATTAAAAATAACTGATTTTATTTTTATATAATAAAATATATGTATATGCATAAAATATATATATTATGACCTTTCGAGATTCATGTATTATTTATATAAAAAAATAATATAGCTTTTTATTAAAAACAAATTAATTGTTGACAAATTGAAATCATTTTATATTGTAAAACATACGTGCATATTATAATGAAAACTTGCTTCATCCCAATTTTAGATTCACATTTATAATTAAAATCTTCTCATCCCCAAGTTGAGACAGTAATTTATAATGGATTACTATTTTTATTTTTGATTTAAATTTTAACAATAATAATAACTTATATAAATTTGAGATACCATTATACAAGGAGAGGAGTATTTTCACACATTAATCATACCAAATAGTCAGACTGAGATTGTATATAAATATACAACCTGTGACTACCTTTCAAGGCAATAATTGCACTCTTCCATAACTGCAAGAAGCAAACATCTCTCCTGCAGATATTTTTATTTACCATGAGGATAAATCTTCAGGTGCCATCCAGCTAAAGACTATAGTATCAACAAAAGGTTTTAAAACAACTCAAGTGTTTGATTGTCTGACTAGGACAAAGAGCAAGAAGCTAACATGACTCAAGCTGTCAGACAATGTATTTTAAACATACATATATAAATGCCACAATTTTATCTTGATTAATAGTGTATGGGGAGGTATGAAAGAGAGAATTAAGCCAAATTAACAACTTAAAACAATATGTTTATATACATATTGTACCATTTATTTATATATGATACAAATATATTGGCATTTGGTAAAAGCTAAAAGAAAAAGTAAATTTAGCAATCTTATTAAAAGACTCAATTTTAATTTTTTTTAGTTAGTGTAATTTTTTTTTTAAAACATACAATGAGAGTTGATTTTTTTTGTTTTGAATTGTTATTACTTTGATTAAAAATAAGAGTTAAAATTGGAAAGAATAAATGACATGCAGATTACTAATCCAGACAAATAAAAAAAAAAAAATTCCGAAGTAAAAGATTACAATCATTAAAACTTTTTTTCCTGAAGCTAATTAAAGATGGCAGAATTATGCTAAAAAAAGACTTTGTAACTTAAATTTAAGAAAGAATGTACTAGATTATTATCTGATATTCTGATAAAAGAACAAAAGAAAATAGATGCATACAGAAGTCTAAAAACTAATCGTGAATATAAAAGGTCAGAAAACTTCAAACAAGGTCTTGTCTTGTCTGTTTTTCTTTTAGCTGGTCCTGTATCATGAAAAATCCAGGACCTCTCTACACTGAAATAATTCTTCATGCTGGAGTGGACCGAAGCTTTTGACATCGTTCATCATGAAGACCTTCAATTCCAGAAAAGCTTTCATGACAAGCCTTCAGGACGAACCAAAAAACAAGTTAAAACCAATGGCCATGAGCTCATTCTACCTTATGAAAGACCGAGCATGGTAATCAACTATCTATGGTAAACTAAGATTAACTATTCCCGATTGTGACTAAATTAAACATTTGCAAATCATTCTCCAGTAAGCTTATAATATAATCCTGATAGAGACATTAAATTTTATTATTCAAGAGACTTTTGTTTATGGCCTAAGAAATCTAAGTGTAATGTGAAGTGTTTTAATTAATTGATTCATATCTGGATTAGTGTGCATGTAATCTTTTCAACTTATTAGTAATTTGTGTTTTTAATATTTTAATTTGTTAGAATAAAATATTTATTTCTAATATCAACTATGCATTGTGCATTATTATTGTTAGTTTATTTTTAATCTATTAGGTGTAAATTACCTTGGCCAATATGTTTATTTATTAAGTAAGCCCTAGATGTGATATCCTCTGAAAAATAACCAAGTTATGGGAAATCAAAAACCCGATCCTTTAAATTATTTTCTTTTTAATTTACAATGTGCAACGCAATGGATTTTAGCAGATTCTTGTATGAATCCTGGCACCCTGATAAAAACAAATAAAAAGGCTGATTCTGCCAGCAGCTTATGTTGCAATAATTAATAGGCCAGTTAATCAGGAAATATAGCTATGTTTTTAGAAATATAAATGAAATATTTATATTGTCTGTCTTCATAGCTTGATTAACTTTCACATCATAGTGTATAAAAAAAGGTCTACCAGAATCTATCAAAAGTGAAAAATGTTACAATATATATATTGTAATGGGCACAGATGTCGTTACATTGTTTTTTTTATTAGTAAACATGAAAAAAAAATAAAAGTTCGCCAATAAAAACTTCTTTTTTAAGAATTAAAAATAAAAAAAATCATCTTAAACTCGCATATATATAAAATCGCACAGATAAATAATTATTAAAATAAAACTTTATTAAAGAAAAAGTATTTTAAAACTAAATTTTCAGAAAAGATTTAGAGATAAAAATATATGTTTAAGTTTGAAAACAGATTAATTAATCTTTTGTAAAATGGAAATGATTATTTTAATTAGTAAACTAGCCTTGGGCATCTAAAATGTATAAGCAACAGTCAGATAGGAAAACAATAGGAGCAGAATGGCCAATGAAAGAAATCCATTGGGGAAATTGGACCTCAACGGAAGGATCATCATCAACGATGAGGTAACGTCCATTGGATCCTAAAGTTATGTATAAAAGAAAAAATTTGGAAATAAAAAGTGATTTGGTTTAATTAATTAGAAGAAGGAGATGTGACTATATGTGTTAGTGCGGAGTTGAAGGAGAAGGGATTGAAAAGACGCACTCTTCAATCCCTTCAGTTGTTAAAAAAAAAAAAGAAATGAAACATCGCTTTTCTTATACTGAGGACAACAGAATCATCGGAGGATTTAATGTGGATTCCAAACGGCAAGCAATGGATAAAAGGAACGTTTTGAAATCGTAATAACTTTTTGAACTCTCAGCTTTAAATATAAATAATTTATGAACATTTATAAACAAAAGAACTCTAAATACTAAACTTTTCAATATTTATAAATATAAGAATTTCCTATCTGACTAAAGTAGTTAAAATGTTATTTGATGTATTTCTTTTGTAAAATCATTTCCGTTTATATTTTTTTTGTTCTTTAAGTTTTATTATGATTTCTGTTTTCCGATAAATTAAAATATATCAATGATAAACTTAAGTCGGGCGTGAATGGCTGTATAGATTTGTAAAGTTATATTAGGGGAGGGTAATCTTAGGTTATTCATGTCATTGTTGAATTGGGTCAATGGATTGGATATATTGATGTAGTTAGTAGATGTAATGCAAGATTCGCTATGGGCAGAATCGCTTGTATATGCCGCACACTTCCTCTTGCCTAGGGAATGTGATCGTAAGTCGGCAAAATGACCGCAGTGTTTCTATGGAGTTTTTTTTATTATTGTTCTTCTCATTAGATAGATGTAATATTCCTATCTGACGAGAGTCAATGTCTTATCTTAACCTATTTTGTGTTGCCATATTCGTATTACATTGAATACATCGATATATCAGATGGATTGACGCCAGGTTGACTGTGAAATTTTAGCCTAAGGTTAAATGGGGATAGAAGTTGTAGCTTCAAATGCAAATCTATGTAGTCTATTCATACTCGACACTAAATAAAAATGCATTAAATTTAAGTTGTTTATAGACGCTTGCATGGATTCATTACTGGCTAATTATGTTTTTGGTTTTCATATTCGATCAAAATATATATAGACATTCGGTAAATACTGATACCTTACAGTGAGTATCTAAAATGTATTTATTTGGATGTCTTTTAAGTTATTGGTGCCACTGCGGTATCTTACAATGAATACCAGTGGGTTTCTTGTATTCCCTATGCAATTGACGGTATCAAGGATTTTGTATTTTGATCGTTTATGTTTATTTTGAAATGTTTTAGCCGTGTAATCTATGTAACTGATCTATACTCAACATTTATAAACAACTTTTATAAATCCCTCTGTGCGAACTTATAATAGCATAAAAATTAAAATGTAAATTTAAATTCTAAAATAAAAGTAAAAATAATGTTAAATGTTAAAGTAAACATATTAAAATAATAATGTTAAATCTTATATATATATATATGTGCATAAATAAATTTTTGTATGTTAATTACTGGCAGTGGCTTATTTTATTTATTTTTTAATATTGAAATATAATTAGATAAAATATATTATTAAATCTCTGCTACTCCCTGAGCTAGTGACATGGGCTAACGACCAGATATCAAAATATATAAATAAAATTTAAAAAAAAAATTTTTTTTACTTACGTATCTGCCTACTTTACAAATTTTTCTAGGTTCAAAGGCCTAGATGGCGCCCTGTAGTGCAGATTACGTTAAGATTAATTCTCCGGATTGTTACAATATATATATATTATTTTTATGCTGGTCTGGTTTAATTTAGGATTTGGGGTAGTTTTGATATATATATATATATATTGATTACATCAAAGAAAGAAACCTAATAAGCAAAACAAATGCTTTTCATAGGCTTTACAAATATCATCCAGATTTTAAATAAAGCAATTGACATAGCTTACAATACTAATAAACTACATATATATATATATATATATATATATATATATATATATATATATATATATATAATGACAAAGAATAGAATACAAAATAAACTAAATATAAATCAATATTATGAACAAACATATAACAATAATCAAAAATAAAAATAAACTAAATTATAATAGTTATAGTTATTTAATATAATCAACCCATTTCTAAATAGGAGATCAGAATTCAATTACTTTTAGTTTTATAAAAGTTTGTAAAGAGAATAAAATGTGTCTAGACTTTAAATTATCATATATATTTACATAGATTTTGTTATAGTTTTTTCTAGAGTGCACTTCTGCCTTCTTGAAAGTTGATTGAGTTCATGGCTAGCATTCTCAGATTCTTTTAACAGTCTGTCACTTCTTCTTTCTGGTACAGCATGTATCTCAGGTCTTGATGATGGGTTTGCAATGGTGGTCAAGGATATTTATTACATTTCAGGAAATCAAACATGAAAGAACTGGTCAGTGAACATAAAATGAAGACCCTTTGTAAGCTTAGCAATGCATGGTGATGTTAAGATGTCTGCATAAATAGCTATATATTTCTGTTTGGATAACTGGTTCTTCTTGATGAAGGAATCAGCAAGATTATTATAATTATCTGGCAGTAAAATGAGTGACAGCATATTGCTTTTAATATCAGCAAACTTAAATGACAGTATACTAAAATGATAATAAGCTTTTATCAGCACAACTCAGCCGACTCAATACAATAGAAAATTTAGTAGCTTTTATATCCTTGACAAACTCATTATCTGAGGTCACCCATGTCATTAATTTCATTTTTTTTCTAATTAGTTAATCCTCTTTTTTTCTTAATTATAAGATTAGTTATAATATTATCTAATCAGTTGGAAATAATATTGATTTCCAGTAAAACATGATTTCTTCCTGATTAAATAATTTACAAACTATTTTGATCTCTTATTAGATTGTAATTTTTCTAATTAAACAGTTTTTGATAAAAAATTTGTACAATCATTTACCTTATTTTTTAAAGTTACAATTTACTTTCTTTGCCCATCATAACATTTTGAATTTTTTGTTTTTAGTTAAAAGAATAGATAAGCTATCTTTTGAAATAGTAAATCTAAAAAATTCCTACATTAGAGTACACTCTAATTATATTTTTCCGTCTTCTAAAATATCTTTATTTATTAATTTAAGATTAAGTTACCTTTTGTTTCTTTCCTAATGGGCATTTACTTTTAAAATATCTTTAATTTTATTTATTAAACTAACAGCACTTTTTCATTTGCTATGAAAAAATATATACATTATTTTTTTCCTGAATATTTTTAAATGTTTCATGTAATACATATTATTGTATATATATATCTATATCTTTATCAAACTAACCTTTATATATAAGGCAAATGAAATTTTATATTATTAAAATGAATTGTTTTATAGATTTAAGAAAATAAGTAAGTAATTGGAATATTTTTTTATATTATTAAATATGTTTGCATATATATATATTTTGGAGTTTGCTATTATTGAGATATAGACTATTAAACAGAGGGCATTACTGGATATTTGTAATTGTATAATGGTTTATATATATATATGATAAACAAAACAAGTTATAAATATCGTAACTTGTTTGCATTTTATGATCACTAGATGGAGCTTTACAAATAGCTCCATCTAGTGATCATATATATTATAATGGTCAGGGAGAAAGTGGAGTCTTACCGTATCTACCGTACAGGGTGCCACCAGGCTATTTGAACCTGGAAAATTTTATAGTAGGTAGATATGCAAGTTAAAAATCCAACTTTTATTTTATTGCCCATTAGCTCTTGCCACTAGCTCATGGAGTAGCAGAGGTTTAAAACATATTTATTAAAATATATTTTTAATAAAGATTAAAAAGAATAAACTACATCACTGCCAGTACTAATAACACAAAAGATTTTATTAACGCACATTTAAAATTGAGGAACAAAATTTATCTTTTTATATTTTAATATTAATTTTTAAATTTAAATTATTATTTTAAACAGTCTGCACAGATGGACATTTTAATATTTTACTTTAAAATGTTGAGTATAGATAGGCTACCCATACTACGCATGTAAAAGATTTTCAAATCATTTGTTTCCAGGCTAAAAGTCTGCAGCCACACCAACACTTGCTTCCCGATATATATCCACAACTAATGCAATGTGAATGTGCTACCATAAAACCACACTGACAGGAATGTGCATCTGTCTGGTGAAGGAATCATGCATATAAAATAATAGAGAAAATGCTATGTATGGATGGGAGAGCGGTCTATCTTGCCAACTTATAGTCCCTATCCATAGAGCTGAAAGAGGTCTATGTCATGGGAAGTACTCCACATCCATTTCAATGCCATGACTACATCTTTAGCATCATGCATTGGGCATGTTGCCCTGTATGCTAACACACATCACATTATATTGATATAAACATCCATATATCTCTCCACCAGCATTGATACAACTACAAAACAAATAGTCTGAAATCAAAACCCCTTTAAACTAATCTATACTTAAACGAGTCTAAGCAGCCATCTACACCCAACTTAAATTTAATACATTTAGTTAACAGATAAAAATAAATAACCTAGTTAAATACAAACATAAATAAATAAATGGAAATGATTGAAATAGCAAACTTATATAAAAATAAATATTAATAATTGATTTAGAGTTCTATTCTTGGTCAGATAAGAGCCCATTTATTTATATTACTTTTTTATGGATTAATTACTTATTGAAGATATACTGTATTTATTTAAAAGAAAGTTCAATTGGTAAAAGTCTATACTTTACAGATTCTGAAGATTTAGAGGTCCATCTTCATGATCACTTACGTAGATTGTTTGTTCTTTTTTAAAAAAAAAAAATTAAGCTGCACTTGCCATTCCTTTTGGTCCATAACTGTCATAGGGAGGTTTCAGCTGGTTGTCAAGAAATTAAATCTATTGCAGACTAGAAGTCTGCAATACAGCTATAGTTCATATGTAGATTCAAAGTCAGCTCTCAGACAACAATTATTTTTTTAATAATAATATTTTGGCTTTTATATTTTTATTAGCCTCTTATCAGAAAATTTTTGGATTCAATGAGCAAGATGTCACTAATCCTAGAGTCTCTTTTTTTGGTCCATGCTGTGGCTTAGTGCTTCCATTGGTCAAGCTATTTTTTTTTATTCTCTTATCTGACCTTTTAAATTATTTTAAGTGCCCCAATGGGTAGTTTGCTTTAAAATGATCATTTCATTAAAAAAAAAAACAATCATTTCCATTTTCTAAGATTAAACATGATAGAAAACATTTACTTCTATTTTAAAAAATATCAATCTTTACTTTTTTTAAAAAAAAAAATACTTTCAAATACTTTTATTTTTAAAATAGGTTTTAAAGTTTTCCATCTGGGCAATCTATATATATGTTAAACAACTTTTAATTTTCATTTTTTAAGTTAAGTTTTTTCTTTTTAATAAATCAATTTTTATTTACAAACTTAAGTTTTTATTGTAATTTTAAATTAATGTAACGGCATATTGTATACCGTTACAATATATATATATATATACTCTTGATAACTACTTGCAAATTTTATATATATAACCACTAAAGCACGTGATTTAGTTAGATTCAGGTAAATAATCTCTTTGTTTTATTGGGACACATTTGTATAAGACCTAACATTTCATTTTCTATTACTATTATTAACTAATTAATTAACAAAATGTGTAGTTATTTTAAATTATTACAGTAAACTATTAAATAAGTAAGTATTGTGTATTTTGCTCTTGTGCACATGTGTTCAGTAGAGTGCTTTGCTATGCAAATATCTAGTACCATTCAGTAACAGAATTGATATATGTGTGATTCTATTATAAACTGATCCTGTAGCATTACTCAAAAATACCTTTAAGGACACTCATATGACCATATAAACTGAATTAAAATAATTATTTTAATAATTACAGTGTTTTATATAGCATATTATATGCTTAGTTTTAATATAGCACTTGTGTAGCATGCATTATATCCATACTTTTAACTTATTGCCCTTATTTCATTTGCCACTCTATTGGATTATGACATCATCAAACTTTATATTATAACTGCATTCAGTTATAATGTATATGTAAAAGAAGGCAGAAAATATAAAATGACCTTTTTCATTTGCTTACCCCAATTTTTAT
Organism: Epiperipatus broadwayi; assembly: GCA_028023455.1. Taxonomy (NCBI): domain Eukaryota; kingdom Metazoa; phylum Onychophora; class Udeonychophora; order Euonychophora; family Peripatidae; genus Epiperipatus; species Epiperipatus broadwayi. Next base: position 1,635,815 of record JAQFVV010006397.1, read on the forward strand.
TGAAATATCTAACAAATTATATTAAAAAGACTGAAATTTAAATCACATGCAATTATAGCCTATTTAAATGCAAAAAATAATGAATTTGTCAAGCATTGGTGGTCGAGTGATCAGCATAGCTGCCTTACAAGCAGTTGTCCTGGATTAGTGGGTTCACTTCCCAGCCGATGCTATGACACATGGAAAAAAAAATAATAATAATGAATTTTATTTTGACAGAGCATATGGTTACTCATTTTAATACTTTATGAAAATTCATCTTAAGTTAAATATGTAATATTGAAATACTTGTACAATGTATATACTTAACCTAGATGTAATTAAAGGGGATTTGAACCCAGACTTTCAAGTTCCCTACAATCATCCACTCTATCAGACTGGTTGATTGTAGGGAGCTTGAAATTCTGGTTTCAAATCCCCTTTAAGTTAAATATGTAATATTAATAGCTACAGCATTTCAAACTATATATATAAAGACAGGAAATAATTATTATTACTGTTGATATTGTTTTATTGCCTCTCATTTGTTTAAAAAGGTATTAAATATAAAATGGCTATTTGCAAAGATTCATTATTAATTACATTTAAAGAGGCTATATTTACATTTGGACTGAATTTGTATTTTTTCTCTATTAATATATTTTCTTAAATTAATTAAATTAGATGTTTTTATGGGAATTGGGAAAACTAGTAAAAATGGTCATTGTACATTTTCTGTGTATCTAAACAAATGGGGGGATAGTGCAGTGATACTGGAAATTTTAGGGGGAAAGGTTATCATTTCCTGGTTTTATCTATATAGTTTAAATATGATATTTAATAACATTAAATATATATGTGTGTATGTACATAATAAAATGTCTGCATATGTGGTATTCTTTAAAAGACACTTATTCACATCAATCAATTTTCAAAAAAAAATATTTAAATATATATCCAGTTTTATTTACTTCAGAAATTATTGCATTTCTCAAGCGTTCCTAATTTTCTTTCATTACAGTGATAAATACAAATAGATACTTCATAAATTTTATTTGAAAAATACATTTATAAAAAGTTACTCCTATGTTATTTGTATATATCTTTGCAGGTGAAATTATTGCTGCAGTAATTTTTATGAAGATCAATGACCAAGATGCAGGTTTTGGAGGATTTTGTGTCAAAGAAGAATTTCGTGGCAAAGGTATTGGCTTGTCTATTCATAATGAAGGTTTTAATCGTGTCCGTGATATGAATGTAACTCTAACAGCAGCAGAAAACATGTTTCTAAAATACAAATCTAAAGATTATCCAGTGGTTAGCATGATAAAGGGAATTCGTTATGCTGGACCAATAGATAAATCAACAGTTACAGCTTCACCAGGTGTAACAATTATAGATTACAAACCAGAAATGTTAAAAAGGATTTTGGACTATGACAAATTAGTTATGAGACATCAACGAGATGATTTTATGAAAATCTTTTTGCCATTAGTCAAAGGATCCATAGTCATTGCAGAACAGAATGGGAAAATGTGTGGTTATGGCATACTTCGAGGTAATACTCATCTGCTTGGTCCAATATTTGCAGAAAGTGTTGATATTGCAAAGACAATTATTGCAGCTCTTTTAAAGAATATATCTGATGATGTAGATGTCATTATAGATATACCAGACTGTTGTTCAGCCATCTTGGAGTTAGCAAAAGAAAATTGTATGAAATGGGTTTTCACATTTCCAAGACAATTCAGTAAAGAGGAGGTTGAAATCAACTGGGAGAAAGTATTTGCACTTCATTCACCACAAATTATGTTCATATAAAATACAGCACAATTTGAAAAATACTGCAGTGTTTTAGATGTTTTTTATGTAAGTTCCACCAAAAAATGATTACCAAAGAGCTGTCATTATATAGTTATGCATTTATTAGTTATAATACATTAGTTAATAAATCAATAATTATAAAACTCGTTTACATTATTAATGGCTTTGAGTGTTATTTATAAATTACACTGCATTTACATACTTAACTTATTTTAAATGTTTTTATAATTTTTATGGGCAAGAATTTGAACAAATTCTATGTCTATTCAAATTAGCAAAAAAAAAAAAAAACTACCAAAACTGGACACAAGTTGCTGAATGCTTCTAAAAATTGACTTATCTAAATAATAATAATAATAATAATAATAATAATAATAATAATAATAATAATAATAATGATGATGATGATAATAATAATAATAATTACTACTACTACTACTACTACTACTACTACTACTACTATCATCATCATCATTATTATTATTATTATTATTATTATTATTATTATTATTATTATTATTATTATTATTATTATTATTATTATTATTATTTAAATATATGCTAGTAAATAAAACCAATAAAATTCCATGAAATTTTTTGTTAATATTTTTTACTTTTATAAGATTAGTATTTTGCAATGGTTATAATAAAACTAGGAGCACTTAATAAAATGTGAACTAGTTCTGTTTTGTGTGTGTGTGAAATATTTTGATTTATGCATTTTTACATTTAATCAATAATTAAACACTGTGGGGCAATCCTATTTTGAGCTTATATTTTTAAACAAACAAAAAACACTTTTATTTTACATTCTCATACTTTACAAATACAAATCTATTTTTTAAAAAATTATCTCTTTTTTGCATATGAAATTTGATAATCGGCCCTATTTGATATCTTAATTTGGTGTCCCTTTTCTCCCCATTAAAATCAATCCCATTTCAAAAAATCATTAATTTTTCATAAAATCTAAAATGTCAAACAATGCAAAAAAACCCTTTTGAGATGTTACAATTTACTTTATTCGTTATATGAGGATTGTCAGATTAACTAATCACTATGAAATCATAAATCTAATAGGTCATGAATTATATTCACCATGAGTTTTAAACTGAGATGATTCAATACAAAATGTATTTTTGGTTATTAATGCAATGCAGCATTTCTTTCAATGAAGTTAAAAATTCCCGAACCAATTAATACAAAGAAACTTCTCTAATAGCCATCATATTTTTTTTATAATGCTCTAAATTATTTTGATTTTAAAATTTCAATTTTTAATTTGATTTCACAGTATTATCTTTGCACATTGAGTAATTTTAGTCATACAATCATCCTCAATACTATCTAACCCAAAATAAAATTCAAAAACTAACTTGTTGCAATATGCTGAATTTATAACATTTTTTAGAATTTGATTACCAATATTTCTCTTTTCTTACTTTTACTATTGTAATAATCAACAATTTTCACAACACATTCATTTAACTTTTTATATAGATAAACTGACACAAAATCTCTGTCAAATTCTGACTATATATATATATATATACACTGTTACTTTTTTATCAAAACCAATTGAAAACAAACTATTTTATTACTATTCATAAATTCTGCAGTCTATTTTTCAAATTGCTTTTGTATCTCATGAAATCATTTTATCTCTTCCTGATTTATTTCACTTGCTGCACATAGCTATATTCAAAAAATGTCTTTCTACTCTTCTTTAGGAATTCTTTCTAGAACAACCAATATTCTTTTAAGAATGCATAATGTACCATTTAACATGCTAACCGTCTAGCCTTAAATTCTTTCTTTACAATTTTTGCCATTTTATAACTATTATATTAAAATAGTCACTTTTTTATCAGCCTTTATAGCTGTAAAAGGCTGATATTTAATGTATTTACAATTATAAACATCACACTATATAAATAAATGCTTATTTACTTATGTTTAAGTTTCATTTGAAAGTGATGTTTAGCAAATTCTAAGTAATTTCATTGACGTCATTCAGTCAGACAATGCGAACTGTAATTTAAATTGAATGATCTATCTTCATGCTTTCTTTGCCAGTACTTAAGATTTGCCCATATATAAACATTTGGGTTCGGAAAGTATAAGTGGATTCATGTTATTCTTTCTTAAATGCTATATCTTGTATTGGCAGTGGAAGTATTCATTTATTATTTAACACTCGTAAAAGCGCATGTACAATAGCTGTAAAAGGCTGATATTTAATCTTACATTATTGAAAATGATTCATAAATAATTATATTTAATTACCTTCATCATATTTATTACTCATTATTTTTTAATTGTTTTCACTAAATTTAATCTCTTTTTTTTCCTGTGTCAAAGCATTGGCCGGGAAGCAAACCCGCAAACCCAGGACAACTGCTTGCAAGGCAGCTGTGCTGACCACTTGACCCCATCTTTTCACAAATCTCCAAAAATATTTACAACGTTCACTATTCTTGCACCCAAGACTATATCATCTACTAAGAAAAGATTCATTAAAATATACTTTCCTTTAATATTACGTTTACATCTTTTCTGATATTACTATTGAATTTCATTTTTTAAATACAGTAAAAGCAATGAAAGACCTACATCTTTACTTTGAGTCTATATTATGTTTAACTCTGAGTCCACATGGTATTTTCTAATAAGTAAGCTAAAAATTATTTTTTGATAATTTTGTAATTAAAATACGCTAATGCTTAACCATTCTCATTTTTAACAAAGCTATCTTTAATCTTTTTTTTCATTTTATATCAATGCTTTTTTTTTAATCTATAATATATTTATTTATTAGGCGTGTGAACCTATTTTATTGCTGTTTTTAGATAGATGTCTTATTCTCAAACATTAGAAAAAGAGTCTGAATATATTCCATTCACATGACAGATTCATGAATAATTTTGTTAATCCTTTAATCCTGGCAGTCGATAATTTATTAATTCCATGTATATATGTTTGACAGAACATGAGATGCAATTACACACAATAACCTTTAAAGTTTATGAATTAGTTGATGTGATTCAGGTAGCATCTAAATAGATCAAATCCAGCTGGCTTGGGAGGCTAAGATACAGAATAATTTTTCACACCCCAATGATAAATCTTAAGATACTACTGAAGCAAAATGTAATAAAATTAAATCCTCATAATGCAATGGTGATAATACATGCATTGAAAACTATATGGACAATCTGGTGTTCTTTAATCTTTGATAATAAAAAGTTTAATTGGTTAAAGAAACTAGACAATGATTGGGACAACTATTTTGCTAGATGTTTGAAATACTGGCAGAAGAAGGTTATGGAAAGAGTATGGGGGCGGGACTGCTATGACTGTTTGTGAAATGTGGGAGTAAAAGTACACACACAAAGAGAAATAAGTCAGTAAAAGTATGTAGAGTGGTAAAATAAAGGATCTTTCAAGAGAGAAGAAATGTTTCATGTTTTAAATTAGGAATATAATTTGTAAGGCCTAACTCTAGGATTTAATAAGAAAACGATATTAACATTTCAACAATGAGAGTCTTATAGGTTTGCATTGTGATGCTTTGGGGGCAGGATTGGTAAATTTGGTGTAAAGGATAAAGTGAATCAAAACTAATTTATAGATATTTCCTGTACATATTTAAATGTTTGTTTAATAAAGTTTATAAAATAAAAAAAAATATTATTATCCTGATCTACTTAGGATTACTAATTTTATTTTTATATGTTACTAGACTAGCAAAAAAGGAAAAAAACATTTTTTAAACTATCGTCGTTTTTTTTTTTTTTAATAACCATTATAATCATTACATTAATAATGTCTCTATCATTTTTACTTTGAAACAATCAATTACAAAACATTGACTCTCCCTCTCAACTTGAACACAATTTTTTTTTAAATTTATATAACTCATATACAAAGTTTTTCGCCAAAAATATTGGCAAATCACAATTTTTTTAGCTTCTTATCTTCTCTTATGCTTAATTAGAGTAGTTAAAATCCGTCATTTAACAGACGGTCCAGTTCGACCAACTTTAAAAAAATAATCTAATTCATAATCATATCTTATGACTCGCCTTTTTTTTTTTTTTTTGGCGAGTCGATGTTATAAATATAAAGTTCATTTATAATTTTAAAAAAATTGATTTTTAAAATTATTGGCTTAATGAAATTAAAACTTATGGAATATACATAATTATATATAAATAATTTAAAAACATAATATTATTTATTATATATATATATGATATGTATGTGTCATCTTCATCATCATTATCAACCATTATCAATCCACTGCAGGATGAAGGTCTCTCCAAGTTTAATCCATCTTCTCCGATCTTTAGCTTCTCTTCTCCACATCACCCCTACACATTTTCTTATTTCATCCATCCATCTTACATGTGGTCTCCTTCTGGGTCTTTTACAATCTCTTGGAATCCAGTTTAAAATTTCAATTGTCCATCTATTATCTCTTCTAGCAATATGTCCAGCCCAACTCCACTTCAATCTTTTAATTTTTTCAATGAGGTCAGTAACACCTGTTTGTTCTCTTACCCATACATTGCGTTTTCGATCTCTTCTTGTTACTCCCAACATACATCTCTCCATACTTTTTTGAGTGGTCTGAAGTCTCTGTATTGATCTTCTATTAAGTGTCCAAGTCTCAGATCCATAAGTAAGAACTGGTAAAACACATTTGTTAAAAACCTTTCTTTTCAAACACATAGGCATATTTCCTTTTAATATCAAGTTATTTCTACCAAAAGCACTCCAACCAAGTTTAATTCTATGATTAATTTCCTCCATATATTTCCATCTGTATTAATAATCTGACCAAGGTATTTGTAACTCTTAACTTCTTCTAATTCATCATAATCAATCTTTATTTTCATATTTTGAGCAAATCGATTAAACATTACTTTAGTCTTTTTAACATTTATCTTTAGTCCTACTTTCCTACTTTCATCTGATAACTCCTGCAACATTTCCTGCAGCTCGGAAGCATTATTTGCAAAAACAACTACATCATCTGTGAAATCTAAATGACTTAAATAATCTCCATTTACTTTCACTCCTTTAGTTTCCCATTTTAATCCACAAAATACTTCTTGCAGCACTGCTGTAAAAAGTTTTGGAGATATGGAGTCACCTTGTCTTACACCTTTCTCAATGTTGACTTTCCCAGTATCATTATGTAATCTAATTGTTGCTGTTGCATTTTTATAAATATTCTTTAAAATATGACAATATCCTGGATCTATACCTTGATACTTGAATATGATCTACTGTACTAAAATTACTTTTAAATCCAGCTTGTTCTCTTGGTTGGTGAAAATCCAAGGTTCTCTGTAGACGAGTTGTAATTATCTTGGTAAAAATTTTATATAAAACTGATAAAAGGCTGATAGGTCTGTAATTTCTAATATCTTCTTTATCACCTTTTTTAAATATTAATATTATTACTGCATTCTTCCAATCATCCGGTACATCTTTATCATTTAGACATTTGGTATATAACTTTGCTAATATTTTTTCTGTTTCTTCACCTGCTTCTTTTAATATATCAATTATAATTCCATCATTACCTGGAGCCTTTCCTTTTTTCATACATTTAATTGCATTTCTCACTTCTTCATTTAAAATTCTGGGCAATTCGGAAGATGTAATAGATATAGGAGGTACTTGTTCTTTATTACTATATAATTCTTGATAAAAATCTTCTACCAATTTCATAATGTCATCCCTCTTTTTAGTAATAATTCCATCTTTTTTCCTTATTGCAGATATAAATTTCCTACCAATACCAAAATGTTGTTTTACATTCTTAAGACTTTTATTTTCTTCTACAGCTTTTCTTGCTAGTTCACAGTTATACTTTCTTATATCATTTTCAACTCTTTTCCGCACCATTTTACAAAATTCGAGATATTCAATTCTTTTTAATGCATCATTCTTGCATATCTTCATATTCCTTCTTTTCTTCATAAGTTCTCTAGTCTCAGTAGAAATTTTATTAGTCAATTGCTGCTTTTTTCTACCAGCTATCTTTGTTGCAGTTTTTAAAAGTGTATCAGTTATTTTCATATTAATTTCATTCAAATCTGAATCATGTTCAAAATCTACTAATACTTGAAACCGATTTGTAAGTTCTAATTTAAATTCATTAGAATGTTTCTGAAGATTAGGAATATCAACTGTAAATATAGTTTTTCTTAATAATTTTTGTCTCTTTAGTTTTACATTAACATGTATCTTACCCCTTACTAATCGATGATCACTACCTGTGTTAAATTTATTAAGAACATTACAATCTTGAAATATGTATTTCCTGTTAGTCAAAATATAATCCAATTCTGCTGTACCTTCATTTGGATGCTTCCATGTCCATTTCCTTCTAACATTTTTCTCAAAAAAAGAATTCATAATATAAAGTTTTTCCTTCTCTGCAAACTCCACAAGTCTATGTCCTCTCTCATTTCTATTACCATAACCAAAATTACCTACAACACTTTCATCTTTCATTTGTTTACCAATTCTAGCATTAAAATCTCCCATAACAATTTTAAAATGTTGTTTACTCTGATCAAAAGCCTTTTGTACATCCATATAAAAATCTTCTACTACTTCATCACTGTGAGAACTTGTTGGGGCATAAACCTGAATTATCTGCATTTGATATCTGCTATTAAGTTGTATAACTAATCTTGCCACTCTGTCTGATACACCATCAATCTCCACAATATTGTTCTTCCACTTTTTATTTATAATGAATCCTACTCCACTTGTATTTCCAATATTTGTGCCTTTATAATAGAGCATATGTCCACTTTTTAAATCAATTGTCTCTTCACCTTTTCTTCTAACTTCACAAAGTCCAATAATATCCCATTTAATATAAGAGAGTTCTTCTTCTAATTCTTGCAATCTTCCTTCACTTGAAAGTGATCTGCAGTTGTAAGTACCTAAATAAAAAGTCGTCATCAAATGGCAGCCTGGGTCCGCCTCCAGGATATTCTTAGCACCCTCCGCCTTCGGCCACCAACCGCTGCCTTGGTTGGTGACTTTACAGCCTCCTGGGATTAAGGGCCATGCTTTATTTTTGTCTGTCATAATTGTATAATTGGGAAAAATCTTTATCATTTACACAAACATTCATTCTGCCTTATCAGGCACTGAGAAGAAAGACCATGGTGTTTCTTGATCTTAAACTCAGAGGTAAAAAGCCAATAAACTCACCATGCTGGCTAATGCATGTTGGTGAGCAACCCATCCATGTTCGTATACTATATGAATAAACATATAGTAATAACAGCTGCAATGACAAGAACATATGGAGTTGACCTTAGGAATTTGCCCTGCTCGGTTCCTTTAAGGCCTCCAAGAGGAATCAAAGGGTCTCCTTTCAGTTAATAGCAAACTCCTTTCTGCAGCCTATGTATGTGTAAATATACTTATATAGTAATTATGGGTAAAAGTTCACTATAACGGTCTATGGTTGTTTGCCCTCTATTGTTTAAAATTTAAACTAAATTGCTTGAAAATCTGACATGTATGTTATTATATTACAAATAAATTAAAATTTAATCAAATGTAAAAGATAATAATAATAAAAAAAACCTTTTGAATGTTGGATTAATTACACGACATTAATTAAAATAATTACTTTTAATTTCTTTGAAAGTTAAGATTTTAAACTGTCTACAACTTAAGAATTTAAAATAAAAAAGTATATGCTACTGTCTTACAATTACATGAAAATTTATTCAAATGTAAAAGATAATAAAAAAAACATTTACCTTTTTAAATATAATTACGTCCTATACAGACTAGGAAGTTGGAGAAAAAAGCGGTATTGCTGTATCTACTCCGGAGGGCAATTCGTGCAGGTACGATGAAAACAAAGCTCTGCTAATGCCACATTGGAATTTCAGCTTACGCTTTGCTCTCATCCACATGTTTTCAATATTCTGGCTGTGTATGTCTCGGTCTTCGGGATCCACAAAGTTTTCTGATAAAATGACCCGCTGTATCAGGCCCTCCAGTGTATCAGCTGTCCTGTCTGCCACTTCTATCAAGAAGCACTTTCTTGATGCTCTCTCTATGACGCCAAACACCCAATGACCTGTCCGCATAGCCCCCCTGTGATATTTTCGGTAGAAATAGTAGGTTTCATCTATTTTGACGATTAATGGCTCCCCATTGTCATCAAATCCACGCATATTCCATTCTTCTGCCAGAATAGCAGCAACGCTTAAAATTTCACTATCAGGTACTAAGCATGTAGCAGACATCTTTTGTAACTATAAAACTGTACACGTATGCGTGTAATTCGTGCCGTTGAACACATAAGGTGTCTTTTTTTTTGCAACGTGCTATAAATGTAGTTATTTTAAATACTTAAGTTGTAGACAGTGTACGCACATTATTTCAGATGGCTGGGCTGCGTACAATAACATCAGCAGTCTCCAACTTCCTAGTCTGTATAGGACGTAATTATATTTAAAAAGGTAAATGTTTTTTTAATTAATGTCATGTAATTAATCCAACATTCAAAATGTTTTTTTTTATTATTATCTTTTACATTTGATTAAATTTTAATTTATTTGTAATATAATAACATACATGTCAGATTCTCAAGCAATTTAGTTTAAATTTTAAACAATAGAGGGCAAACAACCATAGACCATTATAGTGAACTTTTACCTAATTAGGTTACTGTATATAATAATGTAAAATAAAAATTGTCTAATTATGTTTTAATGAATTCTTTAAACAATTAAAGATTAAACCATGATTATTTTTATAAAAATTCTAACCGTTATTGGCGACCTTTTATTCTACAACTATGCATTGCCATTTAAGGCAAGTCCATGATATTTTATTCATATAAATATTAAGTATGATTATCATATATTTTTCCCATTTGAGATATTCTTTTTTGTTTGACACGATTCAGATTTCACACATCTGCGTGAAATCATTTATACTTACATTTATAAGTTTTATATATATGTTAAAACGAAGATTTGCACGGGTTAAATATATAAAATACATATTTTGCAGGTTCATCCGTGTTAAAAACTTTTAATATTAATATACTGACATTTCGACTTGGTCACACAAGCCATCCACAGAGTTATAAAAGGTAGAAAGACGGTTGTAGAGGCGCTACAATCACTGATTTGAATAAAATGTTAAAATTCCACCAATAGCAAAAAATGTTAAATTTAGGAATGTTTTTTTAAAAAAATCTTTCCAAATAGGAGGAAGTTTACATGTATCATCTCGCTTATTGAACCCGCAAAATATGTATTTTATATATATATCATCAATGTACACCAACTCTGGCTTTTTTAAATTTAATTAACAATTAAACGCAAATTAAACTTTATAATTTAGATATATCAAAACCCCTTATTTACTTATAGTAAAACTTTTATTACATAAAATAACCAATATTTAATCAAAAACTAATCCCCTAAAAAAAAATTATTTCAAATAATAATTAACCATTCATCAATAACATTGTCTCACCAAAAAAAGGCGAGTCATAAGATTTAAATGAATTTACAATTTATTGATTCTTAAATTAGTCTAATTATTAGTTTCTAACTAAAAATTTATTGTAGCATCTTATTGTCTTCAATAATACACTAAAAGCTAATTTAAAATAAAAAATACATAATATAATTATAATTAATATTGTAACAGTGATATTAGCGATTACCAATGCACCTGCGCTTTAAAGATAAATTATAAATGAATACTCTCATTTTTTCCAGACACAAGATATAATATTTTAGAAAAAATGGAATGAATCACCCATTCATTTATAATTTATCACTAAAGCGCATGTGCATTGGCTTAATCGCTAATATCACTATTACAGTCTTAAAACATAGCGCTATATAAAATAATATCTTATTATAATTAATATTGTAATGGTTATATTTGTACATTCACACAACAAAATCCAGAGTCCTGGAAAATTATACCAAGGCTGATCTAGATGAGAGGTCGAGACCTCGAATCAGATCACACCTCAGCTCCTCTACCAACACTCCATCACTTACTACCTATGAATGATATATATGAAGTTACACTTGGAGTTTCTTAGTTTGCATGCCAGCAGTAGAAAAGGGTGGAAAAAGAGACTCTGGGAATAAATGACTAAATTACTAATAACTTAGTAAACACCCACACACACCCACACACCTATGGCTGGCTAGATAATGCACATATTAATAATTAATACTATATTAGAGTAGATTTGGTAATGAATTGCAAAGAACACCCTAAACATTTATAAGTTTTAAATATTTGGGCTTACACATACAGGTGACTTACAGTGATAACAGAAGGTTCTCAACTTTTGCACACCTTAATTAAAATGAGTTTATTGCAAGTTAATGTTTATTACATGTTATTCTACAGTCTATTCATGCCTCAATTATGGTATGCTATCCCTACAAGGTTTGCCAATAGTTAAATCATATGAGAATGATAACTAATATAACTAATACTTTATTATTACTTAATGAGCAGTCAATGTGCTCTTTATGCAGATTGCATAATATAAACTAGGTTGGAAGTTCAGATCAATGCTGAACAAATAATATTATTTAGGGCAAACTGGTGATTTGTAGTGTAACTTCTGAGACTATGGTGCTACATAAAATAAGTAAGAGGTGCAGCCCAAATGTGCAGTTCCTCATGGGATTCAATACCAAGTACTCAGTTTCCATGGACCATATGATGTGCTATCTTAAAATAAGTGAACATTTAGTTAGGGTCGTCAGAACAGCTTATAAAACAATCTGGATCCTCGTATTCCAGTTCTAAAAGAGTGAGCTGTCTAAACTAAGAATAATGAGGTGGTCTTTAAAACCAAAGTCCATTATAATAAAATATAATAGCAAGGCATATATTGCATCTATGTGATTTATAAAAACATAATCGTAATGCTTTCTAAAACATAAACATTAAAATTAATCGAGTGCGAAATCTATACTTTCATTCTGTGAAACTATTATACACCTGTTTGCAAATTAGCATACTTAAATCATGCTAATGAGGTAATTATAAGTGACCTAGTTTACCCAGTAATGTGTATAGTTTATGAGAATAACTAAGGGGGAGTAAAGAATATTTGGGACTTAAAATTAACTAATTACTGATAATATGCTTTAAAATATCATTCTCTCATTCTTAACTAAACAAACATTTAATTAACAAACCTGAATTAAACAATAATCCAAAGCATAGTAGCTTAATTATATATATATATATAAGAGTAGGTTTTCAGATCGGAGATTTATAAGTGTGCTAAACAGCAATAAAAATTGCTATATGAGATTTTCTAAACAGATCTCCAAAATTATTATTATTATCAATCTCTGCTCTGAATGGCATAACATAAATAGATAAATTAACAAATATATAAATAGAAAATAGGCATGACCACAGATTAGAAAGATAAATAATAATAACTGATAAATACTAATTATAATATTTATTAAGCAGGTAAGATCCTTACAAAGATTATTATTAAATAAAGTTATATAATTTACTTTTAAAAGTGATTACAAATTATTAATTTGAATTTTCATCATTTAGCTAACTTTAGATTTAGGAATTAATTAAAAAGTTTAGTTTAATATTTTATAGAGCTTTGTGGGAAGAAATTTACCGATCTCTTGTAGAAGAGGTGCTTTATGCTGGCACTCTCCATTGGGTTGGCTTGTCTGAAGTCTTCTTGGCAGGTTTCTTGAACTCCATCTCCATTATTAACCAATTCACCAAGAAGGGAGGGGTAGTGGATGCTTTACTCCACAGTTTTCATTGTAGAAAAAGAGTGAATGAGTGAACCCTGTTGACTGAATTTTGGGGATTTTTATTAACTCTTTCTCATCCCCCCTCACAAGCCATCAAAAGTTGTTTATGACTTTTAATTTTCAATTTTTAATAGCCCATATAAATTTAATAAGAAGGAAAGGATCTGACTTGGCTATTGACAAGTGGTGCCAGGTTAAGGATTTCACTTTCACCCTTTTGAACTTTGTTTAAATCTAAAAATCTTTGGCTCTCAGTTTACCATTTAATTAGAGGCATTTCTGAGAAACCACTGACCTTCATTCTCTCTTTTTTAAAAGAGATTTAAGTTGTCAACATTCTAGCATATACATAAAATAGACACCCATGAATTTAAGAATTATATGTGAATACCAATGATTCTGTAAATTAAATAACTTAAAAACAATTTAGAAAGGATTTAGAAAATCTGTAATGTTTACTAAATCTATGACATTACAGTTCCTTTCACATATATTAGATGTGTGCACAGATACAAATACATGTAAATATATGCTCCTACAGATTAAAACAAATATTGTAAGCTTATATACATGAACTGGGGGAAAAGATACTACTATGGAACACAATAGGTGAAACAGGATTATAGACAAAGAATACTGTTTCAATATAGAAAACAAACAAATTTTAATTGAATTCTTTTGAAATTTCTGTAAAATTTTAGATCTGTTTTTTCTTAAAATAAAAAGTCCTTGAGGGGCCAATTGATTCAATTCATGTAACATCAACTTTTTCAAAAGACAATAAACTTTATTTTATAACTAATTTTAAAAAAAACCTGAGACCTAATTTAAGAAAAAATCATATTTGACAAAAATAATAATAAAATTTTTATTTTTCTCTTAAAATAATTTTTTTTCTTATATTCTTAATATATATAACCACTCCCAATTAACATAACCATTAACATTAAGATTTTCATTAACATTTTTAACTCAATTAAAATACCTCTAAAATTATTCATTTAAATAAAGAACCTCTAATAACAGCCCCTATTCTCATTATCATATCAGAATTTCTGAATCTCCCTTTTTTCTTCAATAACAGAATTCATTCCCTTAGAACAGTGGTCTTCAACCTTTTCACACCTGCGGACCGGTAAAAATAAGGATAAGGTTTCGCGGACCGGCAAAAATAAGGATAAGGTTTCATGGACCAGCAGAAGTCTATAGATAAATTTTCTTAAAGATGTAAACAGCTTAGCCTTAGATGAAGTTATATATATATGGAGTTTGTATAATAAAAAACTTTTTTTTTTTTAATTTTGAATTTTTTTAGAAAAGTAATAAAAAATTTAATTCTATTCCCCCCCCCCCATAAACATCTGTGATAACTAGAAAAACAAATTAATTTATGTATGACTGATTAGATTTTGTTCTGTTTCTTTTTTTTTAATCAGGTAAAAGTGCGATGAAAAAAATAAATAAAAATTGTTTATATTAATTAAAAGTTTAAAATCTTATTATTTTGTTATTAAAAACTTTCTTGCCAGTCTAACACAGACCAGCAAAAAACTTCTACGGCCCGGCACTGGGCCACGGACCGGTGGTTGAAGACCACAGCCTTAGAATGAACTGTCTTTCAAAAAGAATAATAGGCTATTCAAATAGAATAAGATGCAATTATTGATGTTGCAATAAACAACATAATAAATGAAATCAAATTCCAATTTCTATAACAATATATTTTTAAAATCAAAAGAATAAAATCCAGTTCAAACAGGAATACCACATAAAGCTAAATTAGCTGTATTTAAACAAATTCTTATTTTTGGTAACTAATTAGTTACAAATCCTAATATTTGAATATCTTCAATATGATTAAAATTATGAATAATTCTTCCAGAGCAAATAAATAACAATGCTTTAAATACTGCATGAGTTAACAAAAAAAAATGCTAAAACTGGAAATCCTAAAGACACAATTCTTATTATTAAACCTAATTGATTAAGAGTTGATAAAGCAATAATTTTTTTAATATCATACTCAAAATTCGCAACAATTTTTGCTATTATTATCATTATCCTAGGTAAAAATAATAAGCAAACTTTAAACATTATTTCCCCACTAAAAAACTCTGTACTGGACTTGGAAATATCAAACTTTTAATTTTCCAAAATACAAAAATTGATATTTACAGAATCCTCTCTCTAAAAGAATCTCTACAAAGTAAGCAGTTTTCAATTATAAGAATGTCAGTATTTCTCACTCATTCTATCTGGAATGTAAGATGCAAATTAGTCTTCACAACTCCTCCGCTGGACCCAGACAGTCTATTTATATCTCTTTTAAAGGAAATCAAGCATAAAGACATGACCCTTTCCTCCAAGTTTGTATTTGAAAAAATCTGGAATCTATTCCAAATTCCAACACCCAATACATTTCCAGATAGCTGATGACAATGATCTATAAACCACATGATTAATCCCTTACCCAGGATTAATTTCTCTACAAATCATCCACTATCAACCCAGTAGTAACATTATAGACTCCTATTTAGTCAATGTACTTTAAGAAATTAATGTATAAAAAAACAATATTCTCTCTAAATAAAATTATTTTAAAACTAAAAAACTCTGAAAATCGAATTATTAGAAAAACTCCAGCAGTTACTTGTGTTGATTAATTTACCAGAGGTGATACAGGAGTCAGTGCAGCCATTGCTGCAGGTAATCAGCTGAAAGAGGAATCTCAGCACTTTTAGTGATTCCATATAATATTACTAATATAATTATAACATAAATAATATTACTATTAAACTAAGATAATGAAAAGTAATTCCAGTTTCCATGATTTAATGTAAATGCAATACATACTAAAAAAGCAACATCCCCAAACTAATTCCTCAAAATAGTTAATGTTCCTGCTCTATTGGATTTACTATTTTGATAATAAATAACTAATACATATGTTACTAATCCTAACCCATCCCATCCTAATAAAATAGAAATTAAATTTGGAGAAATAATTAAAAAAATTAGAGAAATAATAAAAAAATTAACAATAATACAAAAATGTAATTTATTTTTCTCCCTCTCTATATATTCTATTCGAAATTTCATAACAGATCTAGAAATAAAAAAAATATTCAATCAAAAATTATAGCTATAATAATTCTCCTAGAATTAATTTCTAAAAACTCACTCTCAAAAACATAAACCAGTTTTATACAAAAATATACTCTAATTATAAACCCAATACAAAATATTATATATAATAAATTTTTACTAATTTTAAATCTTAACCTCCCCATTAATATTCGATTCCACAAATTAATATTATTAACTCCTTAATTCAAATAAATTTTTAATATTGATTTTATAAATCAAGTTAAAAGCTATAAGCAATTTATTTATACTAAACAAACTTCACGACAGAAAAATGTAACGAATTTAAGTTTTGTAAATATTATAATTTCATTTATTGTTTATCTAATTCTATTAATTTCCATTATAATTAGAGTTGCATTATTTGAATGAAAAATTCTTGGATATATTCAAATTCGAAAAGGTCCAAATAAAATAAGACTAATCGGAATTTTATAACCAATTAGTGATGCCATTAAACTATTTTGTAAAGAAATTATATGATTAAATTGAAGTATTCAAATAACTTATCTAATTGCACCAATAATAAGAATTATTAAACAGGCAAAACTCTCCATACACTTCATTATTTCTTTGAATATTAATTCCAATAAAATAAAATCCCCTAAATTTTAATTTTGCCTTACTCTTCTTTCTTTGTATTACAAGAATACTTTATAATAATAGCAGGATGATCCTCTAATTCTAAATATTCATTACTTGGAATATTATAAACAAGGCAAAACTCTCTCCATACAGTACTGCCACCTTGTGCCAACCAGAGTAATCAATGGATGCCAGAAGGCTTTTGTATAAAATCCCTATCTAATGCTAGTACGAGATGGTGATCATGTGATACTTGGAATATTACGAACAGTAGCTCAAATAATTTCTTATAAAGCGATCCTTACCTTAATTTTACTAACATTAATTTTTATACCAGAAAAAATATAATTTCATAATTATTGATCAGTCACAATTATTTATTTGAAATTTATTTATTTTATTTTCATTATTTATTTGCTGATTTTTCCTCAATTTTAGCTGAAACAAATCGAACTTCATTTGACTTTGCAGAAAAAGAAAGAGAATTAGTCTCAGGATTTAATACTGAATATAGGAGACAAAGGTTTGCCATAATTTTCATAGAAGAATATTCCAGAATTTTAATAATAATAATAATAATTACAACATTAATTTTCTTTGGAACAAACATCGATTTTATTAATAATGATATTTAAAATAACAGTAATCTCATTTGTGTTTATTTGAATTCGTAGGTCTTGTCCTCAATTTCAATAGGATAAATTAATATTCCTAACCTGAAAATTCTTTCTTCCAATTAGATTAAGAATTTTAATAATTATTTTAAATTATAAAATAATTAAACTATGATAAATATGATAAAACCTGAATGAAAAACTCATCCACTATTATTAATTATCAATAATAGATTAATTGACTTACCAATTCCATCAAATATTTCATATTTATGAAATTATGGATCACTCTTTAGCATTTCACCAATATTGCAAACTATTACAGAAATTATACTAACCATACATTAATCAGACAATATAGATTTAGCATTCAGATCAAGTATTTATATCTCATAAGACAGAAATTATGTATGAATAATTCAATTTTTTCATAGAAATGGAGCATCATTTTTCCATATTTGTCTATATATCCATATCAAATGTGGAATGTATTTTAATTCATTTAAATTAAATTATATTTGAAATATTGGAATCATATTATTATTAACTATAGCAACATCCTTTCTTGGCTATGTATTTCCATGAGGACAAATATTTTGTTTGAGAAGCTACTATAATTACAAACTTATTATCAGAAATTCTATATATTGGAATAATTACTGTAAAATGACTATGAGAAGGATTTGTTGTTAGCAATGCAACTTTAACTCAATTTTTTTCATTACATTTTCTTTTACCATTTACTATCAGAGCAATAGTAATAATTCACTTATTATTTCTTCACCTAAAAAGAAGAAATAATCCATTAGGATTAAACTCAAATTCTGATAAAATCCCATTTCATCGATATTTTTCAATTAAAGTCTCAATTACAATAATATTATTCATTATAATACTATCACTTTTATTTCTTCCCAAACTTCTTGGGGGATCCAGAAAATTATATCCCAGCACACCCATTAGTGACTCCAATTTGCATTCAACCAGAATATTTCCTATTTGCATACACAATTCCTCGATCAATCCCTAACAATTTAGGTGGAGTAATTGCCTATTAATATCTATTATAATTTTATTTTTTCTACGAATTATTTCTAAAATTGTTTATCCACTTCATTTAATAAATGAAACCAGCCTATATTCTGAAGATATATTACAATTATTTTCCTTTAACATGAATTGGAGCAACTCCTGTTGAATCTCTATGTATTATCTTTGGTCAATTATTATCAATATTATATTTCTTTACATTCTTCTTTATACTTTTATATATATATATAAATATTGTAACCAGTTGAGTTACATGGGACACAGCAACATAGTTGTGTGTGTGCACATATGTATATAAAGCAAAGGAAAAGTAAAAATAAACACATATATAAATTTTTGTAGATATTTTTCTACATTTACTGGGAATAATAATAACTGTAAAGGGTTAAATAATTCTAGATTTTAACAGAATTTTATTAGAAATTAATACATTTTAAAAAGTAATAAATAAATTAATATTATATTCTAATTTTGAATTTAAAATTAAGCATGTGTTATTTTTGAAGTCTTTTATTAATTAATGCTTTATCTAAGTAAAAACATGTAGATCACCACACCTTTGGTATAATTTCAAAGTTGCTTGCAAAAGTAAATTGTAATTAAAAGTAATTTGAAAAGATTAAAATTGTTTTTAATCAAGATAATGATTATACTGAAAAAACTCTGTTTTAAATTAAGGTGGTTTTTTTCTCAGATGACTCTTATAAAAAGGGCAGATAAAAATATCAGTTCAGTTTTGGGCTGATAATACTTTTGAGAAGCAATGGTCAAATTGGCCAGCTGCAAAGTCTGATTTAAATATTTTGAAAAGCAAGTATCAGAATAGCAGCTGGTTTTCAGTTATACTGATAGCTACCATGTATGAGATGTAGCTGAAGTCAAGTCAGGATATCCAGCAGCAGTCTATTGATTCACTGGGGGAGTTTAGATGTACCTAGAAGAAAGACCCACTTCTCTGTCTCTACAGCCTTAAATGAGGACAAGACATCTGGATGACCTAAAGTATATGTGGAACCAAATCAATGCCAACATAAACCTGATTATATTTTCTTAGAATAATAATCAGGGCTGCTTGGAACAATCCTAGATAAAAGGGAGAATGCCAACAAATTACCTGAATTCTATCTTTCTAATGATGACAATCCTGAACTATACTTTTCTGATGGACCAAAAACCAAGTTCACCAAGAGAAAGCTTGAAGAATTGGTATGCATATGTTGCTGTTTATCTATATGTGTAAAAAACCACAGGTAAATGTATCACATGTATATAATATGAGTTATTTTAATTCCTTAAAATGACATTTTAACCTATAAATTAAAAATAAAACAAGTAAAATAATTTGCTTGAGTTAAATGTCTAAAAAAAAGACACTTTGATATATGTATATTTTAAAGAAATTGTTTTAGTAATTCCTTAAAAATGACATTAATATATATATAATTTTACTGAAAATCAAAAAGAAATAATTCATAGACAATTTTATAGAAAGAAAATATGAATATTTATCTAATTCATCCTTTTAGAATAATCTGTCAAAACAGAAAGAAAACTTTTATAAACTGTCAAAAATTTGATAGTACTTATTTTTTAAAAAAACTATATTCAGCAAATAGAATTAATTGCAAAAATAATCTTTAATAATTTTATTGTGTTAAATTGAAATATGTTGTAAACGTCAGTGTACAAATATATGCACACACATATATGTAAAATTTTACTTTATTTTTTTGTAGCAAGTCAAATATGTTCAGAAATTTATATGCACACACATGTAGGTGTGCATATATATAGCAATGCTTGTCAAGTATAACACATGTAAATTTTAATCATTTTTTTATTATTAAATGTCAACTTAAATATGTATTTAGTGCATAGAATTAAACTTGGTTGGAGTGCTTTTAGTAGAAATAACTTGATACTAAAATGAAATATGCCTATGTGTTTGAAAAGGGTGTTTTTTAACAAATGTGTTTTACCAGTTCTTACTCATGGATCTGAGACTTGGACACTTAATAGAAGAGCAATACAGAGACTTCAGACCACTCAAATGAGTATAGAGAGATTATGTTGGGAGTAACAAGAAGAGATTGAAAATGCAATGTATGGGTAAGACAACAAATAGGTATTCCTGACCTTATTGAAAAAATTAAAAGATTAAAATGGAGTTGGGATGGACATATTGCTAGAAGAGATGATAATAGATGGACAATTGAAATTTTAAACTGGATTCCAAGAGATTTGTAAAAGAACAGAAAGAGACCACATGTGAGATGGATGGATGAAATAAGAAAATGTGCAGGGGTGTTGTGGAGAAGAGAAGCTAAAGATTGGAGATGGATTAATCTTGGAGAGACCTTCATTCTGCAGTGAATTGATAATGGTTGTTGATGATGATGATGATAAACATGCATCTGTGTACATATCTATATGTGTTGTATGTAAACCCATTAAGAAGTATTGAAAAATCAATGTAATAATTTGAATTTTGTATGTCAATCAAAATCAGATTTATATGTATAGACATATTTTAAAGACCTTAACGTCATTTTTTATTGTTAATCAACTTGCATTCAATTGTTAAAAATTGAATTACATCATCTCTTGATCACAATAACAGTACTTGAGCTTGTGTTCTTCTGATCTAGATTTGTGCATAATGGTCAGATTATATGAATGAGGGTGTATATTAGTGCTTAAGTACTATGTTCATAAACGTTAGCAATGAGGCATTTAGAGGTTGCTGTTTTTACCGTGTGTAACGTGGAGAAACAGCGCCGCGTAGTGGGCTAGAATCTTGGTAGGTTCTGATAGCAGACGACACATAAGGTAGATGTGTTTACGGCAATCAGCGCCACCTAGGTTCTTGGTAGCAGACGATGTAAGCTGCCAGCTAGCTTGTGGAAGTTTCCTGTGATGTGATGTATTATGGCTTCTCCTTAAACGAAGTCAAGAATATCTCAGCAATTATGCCCAGATAAACCTGTTAGCCACTTTCTTTTACATTCCCCACTCTAAATTTACCCATAATCTGCTCTATCCCATTTCCACAACATAATTTTTGTCAACTCTATAACCTTTATATCTAAATACCCCTTATTTTTCCCAAACCGAGCATAAAAACCAATAATTCACTTTCTGTATAATCACTCTTTTCATATTTATTTTTCCACAACTTCATTATATGTACCCTTTCTGTTTTCAAACATTTACATTCAATTAACAAATGCCTAATATTTTCAATTCCTTCCTTACATAATTTACAAAATAAATCACCCATATTTTTCCATTTACATCTAGTGGCAGGAAAAAGCGTCGTCTGCTTTCGAGGCCCCTACCCTGTATGTTCTGTGTGAAAACACAGAAACAGCGCCTCTAGCGACCACATAGCAGGTCGATATTTTTAAATTTTTGCAATATATTATTAATATTTAAAATACTTGTTTAATTTATAAATAACCTACTTCAAATATATATGTAAGTGTATTACATTTGAAAAACTTTTGTGAGTATAAATATATTAAAACTGTACAAGTCAGTAATATTTTTGCCAACATTATACTTTTTTGTCATTGTTTTATTTATTTTTAACAAAAACTTCTTGTTGTTTTTTGTGTTATGACTTAAAAAACATAGTTAAGTACACTGTTATGGATATACAATTCTAAAATTATAATAAAGGTAACTTGGATATCAACTTGACTTTTAGTAATACAGAGTTTCTTAATAACTGATGTTTTTTTGAGTTATACTGGGTGCCAAGGTAACTAATTTTATGCTTAATAAATGTCCATTTGGAAAGTGCAAACATTTCATCATCTCAATCAGTATTTCTGGAGAAAATATCATTGGAAGCATTCCATTATTCTCCTTCATAGGTCACAGTTTGGATCACATGCAAACATCTCATTGCACTTATGGCCATTACCCTGCTTAATCTGTCATATGAGTAGCGATCTTTCATTTTTCTTTTAATGACAAGTTTTTTAGTAGGTTAAATGCTTTCTTTACTATGAGTCTAAAATATGTCATTATACACTCCTCATTAGGATATTTACTCTTATGTAAATATAAGAAATTAGATGCATACTTTAATAGAAGCACATTTGAAATGTATTAATCCAACTTTTTTTTTCCTTTTTTTCCCCGTGTGTCATAGCATCAGCCGGGAAGCGAACTCACAACCCGGGCAACTGCTTGTAAGGTAGTCACGCTGACCTCTCTACCACCAATGCTTGACTATTAATCCAACTTTTATCTATTATTTTTTCCAATATTCAAGTTTTAGGTATATGAATGGCAATTGAATAAAGTCAGACAATTTACCAATTTTAATCTGACAGCTCATAAAATATTGCAATTTTTTAATACTTTGAACAGTTTTGTCACAATTATTCTTGCTATTATAATTTGTTTGTATTTTTTTCTTTTATTAACTAGGTTGCAACCCAAATATTCAAATTTATTTAGCATTTAAAAGTCTGTGATATTTTTTCTAATTTAGGGGTTCTGTTTTTAGTATGATCTAAAATGATGACTTTTGTTTTTAAGAATTTCTTAATAAGCCATAGCATTTGCTTTCCTCTAATAGTTTTAACATAATGTCTGTTAACTTTTTATCAGCCAAGATTAAAATAGCAGCATATTTCAAATTTTTGAGGTGATTCTTTTCTATAGACTTGAGGTGATTCTTTTCTTATTGCTATCCCATTTACGAACTTTGTACTTAATAATTTCACAATAATAATTTTGAAAAATGGGATGAAAATACACATTTTCCTAATGCATTTTAAATTCCGATAATTAAATTCAGTGTACTTCAATTTTCAAAGAAATTAGATTCATAGATATCCCAAATCCAAATATCTCCCATAACTTTCTCCATTTTATCAAAAGCTTTTATGTAGGCTTCCAAGACACACACACACCCATATACATATATATATATATATATATATATAGGTATTATATTTCCCAGATTTTACAATCATCTGATGGATCATTAATATCAGTTCTCTTGTGCCCCTTTAAGAATAATACTTAACTTCATATAAAATATATGTAGAAGAATAAATGTCTTTAGACTTTATTAGTTATGGTGAGTTTTGTTTTACTTGGATGTAAATGCTAATTTTCTGCAGCTTTTATCAGCAGTTGGATTATCCTTTTTACAAAATGGGATAAAAAGACACTGTTCTCTTGGATATATTAATGGTTTCCCAAATTCTCTGCCAAAGTTGGTGGATGATTCTATAGTAGTCTGATACCACATTTTTTTTATGATTTCAGCGTTTAATCCTTATACACCATAAGTTTTTCTGTATTTTAGCTTTTGTATAGTATTATCTGTCCCTGATCTGAAAATAAATAACAGGAGATAATTTTTTTAAAATTACTTTCAATGAATGTACTTGTCACAAATCATGTATTTGTCAACAAGATTCCCTTAGAATTTGTAATTATTGATTTTTTAAAATTGAATTTTTGAAGGTTATATGTAATTATTTATTACACACATATAATTATGAGGATTCATTGCTATTAGCATGTTACTGTAATGCCTGATAAATTTTATGAGGAATAAATAATCTTTTCAACAATGTCTAATCTTCTAATTCATTTCCCAATACACTTTCAGCTTATATTTTATATTCTCATTTGACAAAGTGATGTTTCATTATTCCTTAATCAA
This sequence comes from Epiperipatus broadwayi, assembly GCA_028023455.1. Classification (NCBI taxonomy): domain Eukaryota; kingdom Metazoa; phylum Onychophora; class Udeonychophora; order Euonychophora; family Peripatidae; genus Epiperipatus; species Epiperipatus broadwayi. The sequence goes on from JAQFVV010006397.1 coordinate 1,660,546, forward strand.
ATCATGTATTGCTTCTCATATCCAAATTTTATGTTATAAGAGAATTATTTAGTTTCTACTAATCACACTGACTGTTTCTGATATGAACTCATTCTAAACATAACCCTATAATAGAATTACCCAAACTGTAAAGTGTTCTAGTTTAGATTTAGAATGCAGTACAGCTGATCAATAAAACAACAATAATGTCAATAAACAACCAATGATAGAAGTAGGCAAATCATATATCTTGGTTAATAAATCTGATTGTTCTAAGATAGAAGAACTGACTATAAAACTGAGGTTCATTGAAAGACAAAGTTAATAACCACCACATGATCAAAAAATTATTGTATCATCTTCAGAATAGTAATTTGCATATGGAATTACTCTGACAATAGTGTGCATTGTCCGCTATTTGCTAGAATACCATTAAGCATGCATTAGTTTAGAACATGAAACTGCTGATGCAAATTAATTTCAAACATTTTATAATGATAACCAGTGCATTTGAAAATGTTAACTTTTATAAGGAGTCATGGCCTTACAGCAATTTTCTGCTTCTTACTGTCAATGACTATGTATTTTCAATTTTACCAATTGTAACAAGTGGCAAATTTTTTTAAACTGTTGTAAATATATGATCACTGTAAATAGATACAATAAATTAAAATAAAGAACATGCTAATAGCTCTAACAAGCTTTATTGATAAACGTCACAAAAGAAAGCATTTAAAACCTTTATCCAGATATTATCCCCAGACAGGTTTTTAGCTATTGGCTTTGCTCAGTGAGGTGCTAGGATAATCTGACAATAGATACAAAATATCAACTCAAAACAGCACTTATCTGATAGTCAACTTTTAATTAGAAAAATCTAAAAATTTTCAGGCACTTATATGGCTTCAAATCCAGCTATCTAACTTAAATAGTTATATTGGGCTGAGAAATCTTCATCCATACCATATATTAATAGTCTTAGCAATATAATGTCACTTAAAGCCTTAATATATGGTATGGCTGAAAAATTATCAGCCCATATAGCTACTTAGGTTAGATAGCTGAATTTGAAGATTTTCTACCTAAAAGTTAACTATCAGATAAGTGTTAGCGTTGAGTTGGTATTTTAGATCTAGTGTCTGAAATATCCTAGTGCTTCACTAAGGAAAGCCAATAGATAGAAACTGGTCTGGGGCTGGAGATAATTTCTAAATAGAGATTTTAAGTGCTTTCTCTTGTGGCATTTATCAATAAGGCTTGTTAGAGCTATTATCACACTCTTTATTTTAGTTTATAAGTACAAGCTTATCAAATTAAGTCACATGTTGCATAACTTTATTTTATTTATTAGATACAGTAAATGTTTTCACATTAATTTAGTTGTATTTAATTTATTTATTAATCAGAAAACAATTTAATTGGTGAAAGATAATCTAAAAGTCTGCTGCTACTAGTCATTTCATTATTTTTGTGTATTGGTTTTATTTATGTGACTTAGTTTTATCTCTCACTCAGTGTAAAGATGTCAATAATCAAAGCCCATTCTGCACCTGGCATAGAGTTGGTATGGGATACTGTTGAATACCATTTATTCCAAATTAAATCATAATCTACTCAACTTTTATAAATATTATAGGGTGCATCCAATTAAAAAATTGCATAAATAGTATTGAATTGAATTATTTATTAGTGTATAATCTTGTGAGTAGTGAATTGTAAGAGTCACTTTCCTTTAGCATTTTTAATCAATTCTATATCTTGCTACTACATTTTTAGCAGATCACCTGTATCTCTAACTTTCATTATCACATTGCAATTTTCTATTAGAATCACTATTATTTAATCTATTTTAACAACTTTTTTGATAGCATAACTATTAAATAGAATTTCTAAAGATTCATATCAGGGTATACAATGACTTTATTAGGTCTTCCAATTCAACTACTATAGCCATAAATTTGATATCCACTAACTATGTGGTTCATAAATTCTGTTTGTCCACATTGACATAGATTAGTAGCTGTTAAATTACATTTATAGGAGATGAACATAATGTATATTGAATGTTCTGAATCTGGTTAATGAGACTTCAGTAATGTTATGAAGATCAAATTTAATCAGCTTTATTTTGGACTTTTTATACTATAATTTTTTAGTTGTAGATTATTGGTTGAACATTCAGAAATGAGATCTTGATTTGAAATGAGTCTTACATGGCAAAACTATATGTTAAGTTGCTGGCAAATTTTATTACCTTAACAATTTTTATACAATTTCTCAGGCAACATTTCTTCTGATCTGGAGGAGGAATATATGTAAGAGCAGTAAGCCACTGCAAATCAGTAGATTTGAACATACCAGTTATATTTCTCATGGTGATAATTAATTGACTGTTCAGAAGCACTATTCACTAGTTAATTATACTAAAGTTAAGAAAGGTTATAAAATATGCCAGTAGTAAAGTAGTTAGCTATAAAATCAATATATTATCATAGGATTTTATCACATAATTACAGTTTACTTATTGCTGTTTAAGGAGCATACTTTTTTCTCTACATATTCTATGCCATCTATTGTAAGCTTTAAAAAGCTAAAATCATGTGATAGAGTCATGATATTTTACTGGTTTTATACTAATTCTGGTTGGAAGATAAAAGTGTGTATAACTGTTTAAAAATCTAAGGCAACTATAATATATGGATGCTGAACTGGTTTCAGTTCTACATGATTATACAAGCAAGTTGACTTAGATAAAAACATTTATATGTTTTTAAATTGTGTATTAATCCATCAAACATCACATGATCACCATTTCTTATGCTTGCTCATAACTACTGTTTTTAAATTGTGCTGATAGTTTGATATTTAAAAAGAGATATAAATGATAGTTGCTAGAAGGAAGGTGCATTAGATTCTGATCCAAGTCCCCAAATCCACAACTCTTCACTGATGAAAGGCATAAATTTCAAACTACTCTGGAGACAATGGATAGAACATACAAAATGGGGATTTATCAATCACAATCATCTGGAATCTATTAGTAAATAATGCTTACAATAGGTGACATAAAGGTATAAAGAAAAAAATGTTGCTATCTATAAATGTTTGCATTACAACCCTAAGTCATGCCATTCAGATTTCCAAGAAGATTATTTCTAAAAATTATTTTAGGGATATCCTTATATAAATGAGAAATAGTAATTCAAGACTACTCCTAAATAATAAGAGGTAAGATTGTGTTTTAAGTTTATTGCTGCAAAAGATTATATTGAGATTTTAAGATTTTTCTGGTTTTTAGACAGAAATTTGAACATATAATCTTTATAGAATTGAGAATAAGTTCACAATCTATGCAAAACAATTTCAATCTTTTCATATTTTTATTAAAAGACTACCCTATTTTTAGAAAGAATCAAAAACAGATGGGTAAATAGTCAGATAAGCATATTGATTTACCAAACAGATCAATAGATAGATAGGTGGATAAAGATAGTTAAATAGATAGAGGTAGTAGATAAATAGATATGTAGGAACATAGATAGGTAGATAAAAATAGAAGTAAATAATAGATAGCTACTCAGACAAATATATAGACAAATAGATAGGCATAAATATACATGGTCAGGTAGGTAACTGAATAGATATTGAGAAAATAGATGGATGAATAGACAACCAGAAATATTGATAAATAGATTAATAGAATAAACAGATAGTTAAACATATGTAGGGATATGCAAATATATGGATGAACATACTAACAATAGATATAGATGAATGGATGGATGGATAGACAAATTGTTGAATAGACAGACAACCAAATAAATGAATAGATGATAAATAGATAATCAAATATACAGATAGATGCATAGACAGGCCAATAAATAGTTACATAGATGGTTAAATGGATAAATAAATAGGCCTATAGATTAATAGATAGACAGATGGAGATAAATAAATATCAAATCATACAGATAAAAAATAAATAAATAGATATAGAAGCAGATACACAGACATATGGTCAGATAAATAGCTAGCTAGATAATTATCTTTAGTGTTAATAGCAAAAAAATATTTAAATATAGCCATCAGTGTAATTAACATATATATATATATATATATATATATATATATAATATACACTGATACCATATATATATATATATATATATATATATATATGGTATTATAAAGTAAGTTCTCAATTTCTATTCACATATAATAAATGTAACTCATCTTGGATGTTTAACTTCTGGGGAGAAGAGAATACAATGTATACTTAGAGAATGTATACGTATGTATGTTTACTTTTCTACATAATATAAATTTATTATAATCTGAATATTCTGTGTGATTTGACGTAGACCATTTTACTTGGTGATCAGAAGATTCCAGGGATGACTCTGGTGCTCGAACTTTTTATGAATTCTCATATAATAAATCCATATGCTTTTTTATAGTCTGAATTAAGAGCATTAGTAGAATGATGATTTCTGATATGTGTCATATAGCAAATGGTAATGAAAAATCATCATTGCTGTTGTGCATGACCATTGTGGATGATTGTGTAACCCAAAGTCAAAGAACATAAAATGGCAATGTGTTTTGTTATTACCTTCTTTTGAATTAAAATTAAAAAAGAAAATAAAAATTATATCTCATTTCATCTTTAAACACATTCATCCAAATATAAATACACATATGGGTTTATACATAAATGTAAAAAAATTTAACAACCATGGGATACAATATATTTTTTTCAAATATGATATAATTAGATAGGGGAGTGGGGAATTGTTAATTTGAACATTTATTTATAGCAATTTTAAATTATTTTAAAAAGTAAAATCAAAACGTTATTCCATTAATATTATGCATCATCTAAATACTTTGACTTATAATAAGATATTTAAAAAAGTATTTTTTTAAATAATGCTTTCATGTAAACAGCTGACTAAAAAGTGCAAAAAAAGTAATTCCTTTTCAATTAATTTGCCACTCTTGGCAATTACAGGAATATTGTCATTTCATAAAAGCATTTGAGGCCTTTTTCATTTCTATGATTTATTTGAGCCTCAAATGCTTTTATGAAACAAAAATATTCCTGCAATTACCAATTGTTTTATAACAAGTCTATATTTTTAAGGTCTCTGATATTTTCCAAGAATGGAAAATTAACCAGAAGGAATTATTTTGTTATTTTGTACTTTTTAGTTGGTTATTTATATAAAAACACTATTTTTAAAAATACATTTTTTTACATCTTACTTTTTTACTTTTTAATTTTTAATTATATGTACATATTATTTCAAAAAATTGTTAGAATTACAAACAAATCTGATAAAAATTATAATTTAATAATAAGACATAAAAAATAAAAAATAAATCCTCTAACAAATAAATTCTAAATTTAAATATCATGTGATTGTCTATTACATAAATATTTATATATTGGTTTTTTAATTAAGTATGATTAAATAAATATTAGCAAAATTTTATTCTACAATTGTAATGTTTCCATTAGATTTTTTTTTATTTTAATTAATTTAACAATAAAGTCAATATTAACAAAATTTTATTCTACAAATGAAATGTTTCCATTGGCTCAGTTGTAAAGGAGGTTTTTGGGGAATGTAAGGTTGTTAATTCAGGTTCTAATAAACAGGAACAGATTTTTTTATTGTTAATTCAAAAATGTAGATATACTTATGGATATACAGGCAAGACAAGTTAATATAAAAGCATTTTAAAAGCACTGAATTTAGGCAACTGTCTATAAAATTTGTTACTCTTCCCCTCACAGGAGTTTAATTAAAATTACTTCAAAAAGTAAAACCAAAAAATATTCCATTAATATTATGTACTGTTTAATTATTTTATATTAATTTACAAAATGCAATGAAATTGGCAAAATTTGTTATCTCCTTCACTCAGCACATATACATTGAATATAAAAATTGGAATAATCCAGAATAAATGCTATAATGATACTCAATTTGTATTTTATCAGTATTTTTCTAGATAATTTGAATTTTTAATTATTAAATATAGTTTATATGTTTTATACAAAATTTTTACCAAAATAATTACAACTCATCTACAGAGAACATTGAATTTTAACTAACCAAAAGAAAAGCTGGATTTAAAAGTGATTTTAGTACAATAGATTATATCCAAGTATTGAGAGAAGTTATAAAAAATGACCAATGAGTATGAGTTGCCATTATGCTTTGGATTTGTAGATTATAAAAAGATATTGATCCCATAAGCATTTCTTCAATTGGATCATCAAGGTATAGACTCAGGATATTGTCATATTCTGTAGAATATTTATAAAAATGCAACAACAACAATTAGATTACATAATGATACTAGAAAGATTAACATTGAGAAAGATGTAAAACTGGGTGACTCCATATCTCCAAAACTTTTTTCAGCAGGGCTGCAGGAAGTATTTTGTGGATTAAAATGGAAATCTAAAGAGGTAAAAGTAAATGAAGATTATTTAAGCCATTTAGATTTTGCAGATGATGTAATTGTTTTGGAAACTAATGCTTCAGAGCTTTGGGAAATGTTGCAAGAGTTTATGAAAGTACGAAAGTAGGACTAAAGGTAAATGTTAAAAAGACTAAAGTAATGTTTAATGGAATTTCTCAAAAGATGAAAATAAAGACTGATAACGATGAATTAGAAGAAGTTAACAATTGCAAACACCTTGGTTATATTATTACTACAGATGTAAACATAATGAATAAAATTAATCATAGAATTAAATTTCATTGGAGTGCTTTTGGTAGAAATAACTTAATATTAAAAGGAAATATGCCTATGGGTTTGAAAAGGAAGGTTTAATAAATGTGTTTTACCATTTCTTACTTATGGATTTGAGACTTGGACACTTATTAGAAGAGCAATACAGAGACTTCAGACCACTCAAAGAAATATGGAGAGATGCATGTTATGAGTAACAAGAAGAGATTGAAAATGCAGTACATGAGTAAGAAAACAAACAGATGCCACTGACATCATTGAGAAAATTAAAAGACTGAATTGGAGTTGGACTGGACATATTGCCAGAAGAGATGATAATAGATGGACAACTGAAATCTTAAATTCCAAGAGATTGTAAAAGACCCAGAAAGAGACCACATGTCAAATGAATGGATGAAATAAAAAATTGTGCAGAGGGGATAGTGAGAAGAGAGACTAGTAATCAAGGATGGATTGAACTTGGAGAGACCTTCATCCTGCAGTGGATTTATAATGTTTGATGATGATGGTGATGATATATTTTTAGATAAATATGCATGAAGAACTTCTTGCATTATGAGAGTTCAGTACTTTTTAATTTTTGCCATGCTTAAATGTTATTTTAAAATGTAATCCATGCTGATGAATTTCAGAAATCTTTTATTATAGGATAATAATATTTAATTCTGTTCATTAAAAAAAACTATATATATATTTGAGGAAGCTGTTTTTGTCTTCACAACTTTAATTAAATCAAATTACTTAAAAAATAATAGCATTAAATTGTTCATGTGACTTGGAAGCTGATAAAAATAATCTACTGAAAACAATTACAACTAAACTTTTTAAAAATGGCTGTTATCATGAGAGCGAAGGGAGAAAATATTATTTTTAAAACTGCTAGTGAAAATGATGTTAGAACGATTTTGAATACAACATACGCCGCTCTGTCGTGGGGAATTGTGGATGAAGATTATATTGCAGCTATTAAACACGATCCTCAATCTTTTATAGTAGCTGTTAATGAAAAAGGTAATAATTGGATTGTATATGTATTTTCGAAAATCATAAATAGCCACATCTTTATTTTTAGCAATTAAATTATTAAGGTTATTTTAATTGAGTTTAATGAAGAAGAGGATATAAATTAATATTAAAGTCTAGGCTTGACGTTTTCGAGGATCCATGCTTCATATTCATTAAACTCAATTATAAATAAGTGTTTTTTGTTTACATAAGGTTATTTTATTAAAATACCTTTTAGATTTTTCTAATTTTGAATTTGATTAGTTGGTCTTCATTTATTTTTGTTTTATGTTTCTAATTAAAAAAAATAATGAGCGTTATTGCTCTTAAGTAAGTATTAGTAGAAATATTAATATACATAAACAGAAATTATTAATTATTTAATCATTCAAGCATAAGTAAATAGTTTTTAAATATTTCAGTACAGGCTAAAGATCTCTCCTACCACGATATCCATAAAAAAGAACGTGAGATTTCCCAACTGCCAGTTTGAGCGTTTTTCATCTTTGTTTTATTTTCCAATCCATTTATCGATTATCAGATGATTAGTAGCCTGAATAAAAAAAAATCGCTTGATCAGAACGAGAAAAAAATGTCAAAAATTTACACAGTCCAAATATGAACTATAGGCTGTAATCGAACGCTGTATTTCATTAATCTATTCTTAATTTGAAATCTTAAAATTCCCACCATTATGATAGATGAATATTAAATATATGAGAATATGGATCATATCTTAGAAATATATTGCCTGGTTATTTTGACAAAATATAACAAATTCAAAAATGATTTTTTTCCTTTTTTAAATATAAAAAAATAAAATACATATTATGGAAAGAATAGAAGTAAAAGAGAATCATAGTTGCCCCACGTCTAATGACTATTGAAAACCATACAGGATTAGAAGAAAATCTATTTAAATATATATATATATTAAACCATCATTACAGTAGCCAATTCTTAATTCTGTGTTTGATTAGTTAGTTAATCTATAGCAATTAATTTAAATGTATTTGTTGGGATTACTTTTCTATTTGTTGTTTTTTAGGAGTGTTTGCTTATTCTAATGAATTTAACAAGGCTAATTCGCTAATCCTGGTGGCCAGCATAATGGTATACAACCTAGGATCACCAAAAAATGTACAAACTAATAAATCACTTTATATGACGACAATCTTTAAACTTTTATTTGGCTGTTTAATCAAGATATCTGCTTAAGTTTCATTTGCAAATGGAATGATTATGTGCTCAAAACATCAACTATAAAACTCTACTGTGTTTGCAATGGCGGAATGCTGTACCTTTCGGCATGGGCAAGGAGATTGTGATGGCAGAATGCTGAAGTTGTGACCTTTGATTTAAAAAGTAACTACTTTTAAAAACAGTATTAAAAAGTTACAACTATGACATTCTGCCATCGCAAACACCCTCACCTCCCCCCACCCCCAATAGAGAAGGGTACGACATTCTGCCATCAAAAGTACGGATAGCAGGAATAATGCATACGCACTGTATTTTCTTACATGAAGCCCATATTTCACAATGTTATACAATGAAAGAAATATAAATATTTATATATAAGCCAATAATTTAGTGCTCTTAAAAAAAATATGAGAAACAGAAATGATGGAGTTGGACTGTGTTTTATAGATGTGATATTTAAAATCTGCTACTTTATAGCTGTACCCAATTATGCGGATCATTGATTCCTTTTGGATCCATTTATATTAAAATTATGATTCTATCTCTAAAGTGATCTAATTTTTTAAAAGTTTTGAATTTATGTGATGAAAAAATACCTATTACTTGAAACTTTCATAAGAAATTTGAGCACCGGAAATGCCAGCTCTGGATCCAAAGATCGGTATTCGAGAGTCTGACATTCTTTGCGCTGCACTAAATCAGACCAATTTATATGACATATTTTTACAATTATTTCTTCTGTTTATCGCTGAATATATATGTTAAGCATCATTTAAGAATTTAAATTAGTTATATGTTAACCAAATTAGGTTATTTTTTAATTATTATTACCTAGAGAAAAAAAAAGTTGATTTAAATACAATCACTACTACAAAATAACTTACATAATACACAACTATAAGCAAGTAGAAGCTACAAATCATATGTTCACATCAACTAATCTGTTAAATAAAATAACTTTTAATTAGCCTCTATAGAACAAATGATTCCCTAAAAGCCTCCCTCTCCCTATAAAGAAACAATAAATCAGAAGATAGTGAGAGTGACAATTTTCCATTTTTGTTATATTTTTCAGATAATAATAACTAGATACCCATTTACCAACCAATATTGTATATGAGTAGCTGGATAGATAAAAAAATAGTCCTAAGCATGATTGCTATTTTTTTTTTAAAAAAATCTACTTTATGCAATCCTGATCAGAAACCAGGTTATAGGCAAGACCATTCTTACCCTATAAATCCTTTACAACCTATTAGGTAAAACCATATATTTAGCACACACAAACTAAGGTGACAAAAAAAGATGGAAATTTAAAAACAAAGTAATAAATCTGCTATATCTATTGAACTCAAATAAGTATAACTCTCTGAGATTCACTTTTTAAAAGATAAATTAGCCAAGCACTGGAATCATCTATTCTAATCATAATTTAGCTTGGATTTTTTTTCTTGAATAGCTTAACTATTAACAAAATATCATAAAGTAACTTTGAGAAATTTTTACTAGGATGTAGATTCGTTAGTGATTTTATTACGTCCTTCAATTTTACTAATGTCGTTATAAATTTATCAGTCATTATCTATCTCATTTATGGATTATTTTTGTTCTCATTTACATACATGAGTCAGTAACTGATAAAATCAATTTATTAAGCAGATAAGTATGATGATCATGCTTTGTATTGAATCTGTTGATGATATTTTATTAAACTAGCTTTATTATTAGATCTGGAGAAAGAAATTTGGTCAAAATCTCATAAGAATTTCTTTTTTGTCATAATTCTTTGGTTGTAGATTTTTAGTTGAATATTTAGAAAGGGGATCTTGATTTGAGAAAAGTCTTAAATAGATCAGAATTACTAATAATTTAAGATTTTCTGTGAGGCAACTTTTTTCCAAAAATCTCATTGGAAAAAATGTAAAAAATGGAAGTACAGTCAGTATTCACAAGCACAATATGCTATTGGTAAGAAAACTGTCCATAAAGTATTTGACTCATAGCCCCAAATAATATCAACAAGCTTTATTAGAAAGTATTTTTTAATTCTAACCTTACAGATAAAATGAGTAAGATCATCATCATCATCATCAACCATTATCAATCCACTGCAGGATGGTCTTTCCAAGTTCAATCCATCTTTTCCTATCTTTAGCTTCTCTTCTCCCCATCATCCCTGCACACTTTCTTATTTCATCCACCCATCTAACATGTGGTCTCTTTCTGGGTCTTTTACAATCTCTTGGAATCCAGTTTAAAATTTCAATTGTCCATCTGTTATCATCTCTTCTAACAATATGTCCAGCCCAACTCCACTTCACTCTTTTAATTTTGTCAATGAGGTCAGTAACACCTGTTTGTTCTCTTACTCATACATTGCATTTTTGATCCCTTCTTGTTATTCCCAACATGCATTTCTCCATACTTCTTTGAGTAAGATACATTAGCTAAAATCTAAAGACACTGCTAAAAAATAAAGGGTAGGGCTTTGTTTCAATCTATTATTACTAAAGATCATATTGAAGATGTTTTGTTATTTAGATGAAAAATTGAGCATACTGACTTTGTTAATTTTTGACCAATATTTCCAAACATTTTATACTCTTATTGAGAAACTTTTCTATTTCTGAAAAGAATAGCTTTTGTGAAGATACAGCAATACCATCTAGCTGAAATGAATTTCTTACAGTTTGTATCTGGAAAATAACTGATGAATATATCAAATAAAGTCAGTAAAAATAACTGAACTCTGTCTATTCTGTAAAATTTCAGTTAACAATCTACATTGTATTGTAAGCAACAAATTATAAACTATTGTTAGCTGTATATAATTGTGCTGAGGAAGGGCTTGGAACGTAATGTAGTGAATATCATGATTCTACTGTAAAACGTTTACTTTATTTTTAATATTTTTATTGTAGTTTCTTGTCATTCTTTTGTTCTCCATTACATTATATATATATATAATGATTATTATCAAGCAATGACTTAATTTTTGGATCAGTCTTTAATAAAAGAAATTACATTTGGCTAACATTTGATCAATACTGTATATAAAAATATAATTTTGCACTTAATCTAAATGTCAAAGCTGATACCTTTGAATACTAAAATCATAAATTAAATGCTTTCTTGTTTTGGACATCTGTATTTGATATAAAACTTTTTTTTTACCATGGTACTTTTAAAAGACAAGAGTGATTACAACCCTTCATAAAAATTCAATTTTATATTTTGATTTGAATACATGTAAAAAGAAGACTATTAATCCAAAATGCTTGGTAGTATGGTTTTTAATTAAAAAGGGAGGAACACAAAAACTTTGAACAGAAATAAAATGTAGCCGATAATGTATACATGAACCAAATAAGGACTTTGAAAATAAAATTTAAAAAACGATTGTAAAGAAAAATATTTTCTGAACAACTAAAGTATTTTTAAAACAAAGATTTATATAAAAGATAAGAAATCAAATTTAGTTAATTAGAGTGTTTGAGTTAATTTGAATTTAAATGAATTTCAAAACTACATAATTAATAATATATCTTTCATTTGTTATTAGAAAACAGCTTAAGCCGTCTGGGATTTTAAAATGATCATTCTATCAGAGCCATAACAAATTAGAGAAATGTGAAAGACTTTAGACTAGTTGCCCATAGATTCTGATAAAATACCTATCCCAATCATCATGCTTCTGCCAAAGATTGACACATCAACATTGGGAATGTATCTGGAGCTTTGTTACAGCTCTTTAACTTGCTTGGAAATGTATATAGTGACATCTACAAAGCGCATGCGCATTAGCTTATTGGTATTACAGTTTATAAAAACATCGCACTATATAAAATAAATGTCCTGAATAATAATTATAATTTTAAAATTCATTTATATCTGTCAGTTTAATTATTTGAATGAATATTTAATTTTCCTTAATAATATAATAATTTTAGTGTTTATCATATATGTCAAATACATTTATTAATCTGATATATATATTGAAGCTGGAAATATAGTACATATTTCTGCTTCACCTAGTGCCAATGTCATCAGCACTAGTCTGGGTTTAAACCCAACCTTATTAACTGACACCCATCTCATAATAGGTGGAAGTATATTTTAATATTATAATCTTGTATATTTTATTCTTATTTTGTGATTAAAACTAACCTTTTATAATAATTATTTATTTTATAATATTTGTAGAGCTATATTATGTTTATTTTATTAAGTTGGTATTTATATGTACATTAGGGGATCAATTGTATTTTGAAAGTTTCTATTTAAGTTTTAGTCAAATACTAAATGTGAAAGTCATTGTACTAAATTTCTAAAATTTTTCTAATCTAAACTTTAATTAAATAGATTTTGTTAGTACAATGACTGATAAACTTAATATGCTTGTTGTTGTTTTTTTTTAATTAGCAAATCAACCCTTGGGGCATGTTCAGGCAGAGTTATAGATTTTCCCTCCAAGCAGGCACCAACCTCACAGAACTGCTTAAAGAAATTACAATTGGTAGAGGCCAGTATAGATTCAATCCGATAGATAAAGATCAGAACATATAAATAGTGAAAAGTTTGATAAGAGAGGGAGTTTTACTGAAGAGTGATTAATCTATATACAAGACATCGTACCTAAAAGAATGGCGGGCTAAAAGATCGACCGTGCTTCCCGGACCAGCTCATCAAGGCCATCCACTGCTGTCAACATCTAGCGGAGCCTATCTGTGTCCAGAAAACCTGCTAATACTCTGACTGTAACTGCCTCTATCAAGCCGTGAAACATTTCCAATAGGTATTATTATAATCTCGAATAATTTATCAAGATCTCTTCCCATGTATTTTTTATTTATATATATATATATATATGTCTGTGAATCTAATTTTGCTCTCAAATGATTTCTTTATATTTAATCCTATTCTCATATGCTTTTTAACTTTCTTTTCCTTAATTTCGGTGCGGTCATTTATTTATAGATATTTATGACTTGATTATATATATATGTTTTTTTGATTTTATTTATTAATTTGCCAATCTAAGCAAACTGGCGATTTTTAATTTATAAAAATCTTTTCTGTCATTTTTTTTTCTTCATACAAAGGTTATTAACGTCCCCTTAAAATATATGTAATGCATTATAAATTAATACGTTTGCCAGATTGTTTTATGAATCAACATTGTAGGTTCGTTTTTTTTTTTAATAAAAAAAATTGATTTGTTTAACCCGGTGAAAATCCAGAACTTTGGCTAATTAATGCTTTGATATCATATAAAATATTATTTATTCAATTCTGAAAGAGTGACTTATTAATTGTTTTTCTATGTATAACTGCTATTTCTTTTAGTTTCCATACTCTTAAAATATATGCTTTAATATTTTCCGTTATTATAAAACCAACGAAGGTGGGATTGATTTGTTTTAAATGGTAGGAAAAAGAAGGGGGAAATCTTAATGTTTCTATTATTAATTAGAATCCTAACGTATGTGAAATATTCTCCCTATATATATATATTATAAATGCATTGCGTGTTATAGTATTTCAAATAAGGGTCATTTATTTTGAAGCTGTAAATTTATTCAATGTTTTTAATGACATCCATTCATTATTGCGTTTCTGACATTTAGCCGGTCTTTGTGTTTATGTGCTTCTAATCTGGGAGTTGCGACAAGTTCGAACTCATAGATTTCTTATATCTCGTTCCATAGATAGTTGAGCTATCTGGAACCACTTTCTTCATATAAAATGCATCTAGCTGTGACCCATAAGTTTGGCACATGCTATGCCCATCTACTCACTTCGTATATAAAAAGGCCTCTCGCATTGGTTATACCAGCAAAAGTCTGGGCCACGCCATGCCTATCCGTTTTTCTCTAAGCACCACCCAAGAAGGGGGTGTGAGATTTCGTTTTTCATCCCAAAGCACGACCTTTTTCCTCGTAGTTATTTTTAGGCTATTATGTCAGCACCGCAAACTTCTTCGTATTATTACTTCTTTTGTTTCATGACCCCGTTTTAATGCTATAATATTAAAATTAAGCTTTGTTTAAGATATATATATATATAAACACCAATTACTTTTATTATTTAAGTTTATTTCAATCTTATTCAGTCCCACCATCGTAATTTATATATCTATTTAAGAGTATCTATGTGCCTTGGGGAAAAATAAAGCGTTCGTTTTACTATTGTTAAATAATTTTTCATTGGATATTTTGTCATCTAATCAAATGTCATTTTCAAATGTGTTATTCAAAGGTATCCTATTTATTTTCATGACCTCGATGGCGTGAAAATGATTTATATCTGTAATGAATCTCAGAACGCTCCCCTATCATATGTTAGTCACCATGTTTCAGAACCATAACCCAAAGCGTTAATGGCAATTTTATGTAATCCTTTGTAATAATAAATTGGCATCTTAATATTAGACCCACCCAAGATGTGTGTTTATTTATAATATATTATTTAGCTAATAAAGAGCATATGAGAAATAATAGCGTGAATGACACTATGTAATCGCTTGCTCATTCACACACACACTAACATAATTTATTTATAAATGTATATAACTAATTTTTCATCATATTAAAATATATTTTGTCTAACTTATTTGAGTAGTTCGAATTCCTTCCTCTTTCCTCCACTTCCACATATTACAACCATGCTTAGGTATATTTTAATTAGTCATAGTAAATAAATGTCTCATTGTCTTCTCCGCTCTCCTAGTCAGCCGGATTAAAATTAATTCTCATGTGCCATCACTATTATGTTGTTCATTAGGTGTTTGATCTGGGGCTTAGAAGGTGGGTTCGAATCCAGGCTGGTCCCTGACCTAAATCTTGGGCTTGACTGGGTTTGAAGTACATTTTGTGTGTTCCAGCTCATGTTAGATGGATAGACATGTTTTGACCAGTACAATATATATATGTGTGTGTAGAGTCTAATTTAACCATTCACTTTGAAAACTTTTTTTTAAAACCTTTCGTGAATGTATTTTCAAAAGAATTTGTAAAATAATTTTGTTTTGTTTTTTCCAAAAAGAAAAAAATAAGAAAGTGTTACTTTTAAATTCTATAACAAATTAATATTGTTTAAACTTCAGTCAGGCAAACTCACTATATGTATTTCCACTCACTGCAAGCTAGAGTAATCAATGGATGACAGAAGGCTTATGCATAAAATCCCCATCTAATGCCTACTCGTGCAATATCCCCAGACTACTTTCTGGCTTGTGGCCTTCGTCAGTGAGGAGCTTTGGATCTGAGAGCACTGCACCTAGATCTTAGGATCTAATGCAACCCTCCAACAGCCACCTTTTATCTCTACTTAACTACAAAATGATGAGTCTTAAATTGATAACACTATAATATTTTAATCCAAGCTCAGTAGCTTATATAGTCATATACCGGCTTAAACTTCAGACCTTATTAACTTAATAATTTTAAAATTATTTATATGGGATAATCAAATTTTTCTAAAGTCTTAATTATATTTCTGGTAAATACATAAATGTCTTTAGTTTAGATTTTCCTCATCATTATTAGTTTATTAAACAATATCATCTATATAATCTCTGTCAGTATCTAATGTCTTTGTTTTATTGAGATAAGTGGACCCACTTCAAAAGCAGAATGACATAAACCATATAAAAAGATAGAATGATTTGTTTTTTATTCATCTTATTAATGAAAGTGCAATAGAAACTGAAGACATGGTATCACTATAATATATTATAACATTTTATGTTTTGGGTTTAAACCTTATATTATGCACTATAATGTGTTAGTTAATAAAACTATGAAATATAATCTTCAGACCATGTAGGAATTTGGATATTTCAAGAACATAGTTATCTTTCCTGATTAACTAACCTAAAATTTTTATTATGATTTTCATTGCTGGTGGAATTAGTTTTTTATTTATTTAAAAGGGTCTTTAACCCACTAAATTCCACCGCATTGCATCATGTACTTTTGCAGTAAATAACTAAATTTAATATTTTTTTAGAATTTTTCCCATATTTAACTATTAAGCATATTGGCAAAGGCTATTATACCTTTCTTAAAATATTTTGTAATAATAAAATCTAGCAAACTTAAAATTAATAATGTACCATGAAATAATTCACTAGTTCCTATTTATAAATAATTTTATTGAAAAAACCATATGTAATAATGATACAATTGTAAATTAAAAATAATAGTTATCCATGTTAGTCACGCAACCAAATGTTCTGATGTGGATACTGGTGTTGTTAATCCAGCTTAATCAGGCTCCACGTGTTGTCAAATAAAAATCTGGAAGAGATTATTCTGTCCTTATGGCAAAATTCCTTTAGCTTGGAAATGAATGTGTCTTCAGGCTTGGGATGAGGAAAGGTAAACTTGTTGTGACATCAGGCCAACCAGATGGCATAAGTGAGAAAGGTTGAGAGTCTTGTGGTGACATAATCCCTGGACAGGAAGCAGCATTTAATATTTAAGATTTTGTTCAGGGAAATGTGGCAGTGGTAAGTAATGAAAGTTCTGATTTTGTCATATCCTGGGCAATCATTTATCATATGATCAAAGGTTTCACAGGTTCTATGGCAGTTGTGACACATAGGATCTATATTCTTGAAGAATCTCCTGTAGTGCAGGAACCAGTTTGTCTGGAGTGAATTCAGGTTGATTTTTATGAGAAAGTCCAGGAACTTTGGCTCCAGCTTGAGATGCTTGAAAAACCTGGTGACCATGTGATTGTTACCACCGAGGTAAGGAATGGTAGAGTTTTGTGTGGGAAATAGCAGGCCATGAGCATCCCAAATGGAGATTTTTTGTCTGAATACTAGAGAAGAGTGGCCATTATGAGCGAAAAGGTAGTCAAGTATCTGATTTAGCCAGCTTATCTTTGAAGGTGGAGGTCTGTCAGATGGAATGACTGGTTGTTTCGCTACAATCTGGGGAAATTTCTTTTGTAGGATGTGGATCAGAGAGTGGCACTTTTGGTAATATATAGAAAACGTATCATGCAACGACATACCATTATTTTTACTATGTCGCTGCATGCGTTCAATTCCTATGGCCGCTGTTTTACCATTCCACAACAGCCATGCATAGATTTGGTTGATTTTTGTATTGAAAGTCTTTGTCATGTTAATTATGGGTAGATAGTAGCTAGTCTTTGCCATTACCTTGATATTGAGGAGAGAGATTTTCCCTTGCAGTGATAAATAAACCTTGGCAAGGTTTTTAACTGTGTTGGTGGTGGCTTCAATGATGGAATTCTGTATTTGTATCGACATGGCTTGCGGTGACTTGTATATGGGAAACCCCAAAAAGTTTTGGGGGTTGCTGAGAAAGGCGATGATATCTTCTTGCCGGTGTTGATTTTCCAGGCCGATGACTTGTTGAGGTTGAAGGAAAGTTTGGAGGATTCGGAAAATTTTTTGATTATTTGTATGAGAGGTTTTAGATATTTTTGGGAGGGTAAGGTGACAAGGACATCATCCATGTAGGCAAATGCTTTACAGTGTTTCTTCAGCTGGGGTATATAGATTCCTGGAAGTTCTGCCTCAATCTGTTTAAGAAGGGGATTTAAGTAGAGTATAAATAGGAGACTGCTAAGTGGAGATCCTTGGGGTATGGATTTTGAAGGAATAAAACCATCTGTAAAGAAACCATTTAGGGAAATGTGGACCAATCTGTTGCTTAGTAGATTGTCCAATATCTGAATGATTTGAGTAGGAATGTCTAGTGCTGAGAGGCAATTGAGCAGGATGTTAACATCTACTGAATCAAATGCTTCAGAGATGTCTAGCTGAATGGCAATGGGTTTGTATAGATTCTTGGATCTGATATGATCACAGAGAATTTTTACCTCCCTGATTGCAGAGAGTGTGGATGAGCCCTTCTTTGCAAATTGCAACTGGGATATGTTGTCCAGAATAACATCTTGTATTTTCTCCTTGATCACACCTTCAATGACCTTTAACAGGATTGGGGTCATGGAGATTGGTCTTATGCTAGATAGAGCAGATGCGTCCCAGTTTTTCTTAAGAAAGGGGACCATCGCTATGGGATAAAGTTTGGGGATGATTTTTTTTCTGTTTGCAAGATGGTTAATTAGTTTTAATACTATGGGAGCTGTGAAATTCTCAAGGTGGGTAAGTATGAACTTTGGAATGCCGTGTAGTCCTGGATGGACATTGGACGGTAGGGCAGCCAAGCAGTTTTTGATGTTTGATATTGTTATTCCATGTTCATTGTTTTGTGATGTCTCATGCCACTGATTTATGGGGTAGGTAACAGAGTTTGATAGGTGGTTTTTGAAATATGACTCTATTTGAATGAGCATTTGGTTGCCAGAGGTATGGCTACCACCAATGAGGAGGGATAAAGGAGTTTTTTGTTTCTTCCTTGCCCCTAGAGCCCATCTGAGATAGCCACGTGTCCAGCAGTGTTGGCCAGGTAAGAATAACCTAGCATTCTTTGTTGCTATTATTTCAGCAATCGCAGCTTGTTTCTGCTTGTACTGTGTTTTAAGTAATAGGAGGTTGTCTATAGTACCATCACTTGAGAAATTTTTAATCCTATGGTGAAGCAAATCAAGCTCATGGTGTGCTGTATGATTATGGTTTGGAGGATGCCTGTGAAGGCGAACCAGGCTTCCTCAGGATTTATGTTAAAAATGTCAATTTTTTCAAAGAGTATGTAGGCATCTGAGAAGACAGCTTCCATGGCAGCAGCTTTAGTTATGATTCTGATTGTTTTATTGTAGTCTATGGGAGTGTAGGAGTCCAGATCTAGAGATGCTATCAGGGCAAGATGGTCTGAGAAGGGAACGGGTTGAAGCTTGGCTTCCAAACCATAGTGCAGCTCTGAGGTGTAAAACATTAGGTCAATCAGTGTTCTAGAGCTCTTCATATAGAATGAGTATGCATCCGCAGGAAAGAAACCTCTGCCATTTATGAAACACCTGGCTAAGAGATGGAGGTATTTCCATGTGAACACATCATATTGCAGGTTGAAGTCCCCCAAGAGGATTGTAGGGCCTGTGTTGTTTGCAGTAATGAGATTTATAGTGTGTATTCTAGAATAAGTCAATGGGTTGTTCTGGCAGTATATGTATATTGCAATGAATTCACTAGATTGGTATATAAGCTTGATTGCAATGAGATTTGCATCATGGTATAGCACTTTATAGGAAGAAAGTGGTTTCCTGTTATTAATGATGATTCCTACCCCTCCAGCAGCTGATGTATTAGTAGACAGAAGAGTGAAGCCCAGTTTTGAAAGTTCGAGAATTATGCGAGGGTTGGAGTTTAGGTGATATTTGGTCTCTCCTAAGAATAAAATATGAGGAGAAGTAAGATGGAAAAAATGCCTAATCGCATATAAACAGTCAGTAGAATTAATTCCCCTGATGTTAAGACCAATGATTTGGCACTTGATCCTATCCATAAAGATTATTGCTGCTTGGTTTTACCGCCAGTGGAATCTTTGATTGAAGGTTGTAATGGTCCTTGTGATCACTGAATTTCTGATCTGGCAAGGATGGCCTGTGGAAATCAGCTAGAAAGAGATCAGTTTCATTGTGTGATTCATGACTAAGAGAGTTTTTGGTGTGCTTTGTACCTTCCTCTTGTTTTTTTCCAAAATAGAATTTACACTGTAGGGAAAGGAGAACTTTAGGTAGTTTGGCTCAGAAGCAGGAGATAGGTGTGAGACCTCTTCTTCAGAGTAGGCCTTTAAAAGTTTGGAAGATTTTTGTTTATTATTAGCATTAGGGGGTAGGTTGAGATCCATGACTGAGTCATAGTCAGAGATGGGTGGTGAAGATCTATTTTTTGTAGGTGTGGGAGGTTTCATGTGGGATGAATTTATATAGGATATTGATAGTTTCGATGCGTCCATTATAGATTTAGTGTTAGAAACCGCAGGTTTTGATCTTAGAGGTCTTGGGGTTCCGAGTGCATTGTTATGGTCTTGATGGTCTATACTGAGAGGTGCATCATCTGTATTGTCAGAAGAGATTGTTAGATTTTTGTGTCTAGAGGCATTATTTGGTTCTTTTGATTTTGAGCTTTTTGGTAAGTTGTCTGGTTTCTGTGAGTTATCTCTGGGCTTGGAGCCATTTGGGTTTTGATATGCTATTTGTATCTGTTTGCTGTCATTGGATGGTTTTCTCTTGAGTTTATTAGGATTCATAAGGTCTTTGGTGTTGGTTACTCTACTGTAGGATTCAACTTCAGCTTCAGTAGTATGCAGGCCTGGAGTGTTTGTGGTTAGCATTTCATTATGTGTGACATTAGCAGGTGTGAGTGTATGAGGTGCTTTACATTTGTGAAACTTATTTTCCTTTAGACCACAAGAGGTGCATATTTTTGCTGGGCATTCTTTTATGAGATGTGTTCTTAGGCCACAATGAAAACATTGCGGCCTGACGCCAATGAAGGAAAGTATCATTGGACAACCTTTTGCTTTAATGGTAGTTGGTATGTCAGTGGGCCCTAGGCCTTTTCTTAGTTGAATTTGAAATGATGCAGTGTTGGATAGGATGGACTTGATCGTCTTGTCTACTGGCAGATATGAGAAATTCTGGATTTTCCCGTAAGGTAAAAGGATTTCTTGGAGGAGATTATTGTCAAGGCCCATGATACAATTCTTGAGGGTTCCGATCAGGGTAGCAGGTCTGTTTGTATCAACATATATAAGGAATTTGTTGTCTAGTTTTTTGAAATTTGATTTAAATTCATTTCAGAAGGCCCAAGTGGCAAATTCGACAGCAATGTATCTGTCATTTGGGTGAGTAAGGATCCGGTGTATGCCCTCTGTTAATTTGTATTGTTTTAATTCTCAAGTTTCTTCTAAGAATCCATGGAAAAAAATATGAATGTCTCTTTATCGGTATTTGAAATTCATAGTTAAAGTTTATAATTAATTTTAGTTTGCAAACATTTAATTAATCACAATTTATGATATGAATATCTTATTGGTAAGTTATTGGGATTACATAGGCCATTGATTATTGTACCATACATGCATTTTTGGCATGAAAGAGCTCATTGGTAAGTTAACTTTGATTTCTATCATTTTCACATTCCTGGCCTGTCCTAAGGCTAGACTCGAAAGCTTCTTGGAGTGCCCTCTTTATGGTGAAAGAAGGTGTCTGCAAATGCACTGGTTCCACTCCCACATGATGGCTTAGTTCAGTGTAGAATAGTCCAGAATACTTAAAGTATCCTGGACCCACAGAAACTGCTAGCTAAAAAAAAAGCAAGAACAATACTGAAATTATTCTCTTCTTTTTATACTCTCGACCAGTTTTACGATTTTCTGCACATATATTTTTTTGTTTTGTTATCACAATACAGGTTAATAATCTTGTACATTTATTTTTCATGTTAGTTCCAAGGTACTTTTTTATGAATTACTTCAGCCATTTTTAATTAGCATTAAAACTTTTTGGAGGTAATCTATTGCATTTGTACTTTTTTGTTTATCTGGATAAATAATCTGCAAGTACTTTTATTCCTTCCAATTTTAACTTTTATTTTTAATTAAATAGATAATATCAAATAAATAACTTTCATCATATGTATTAAATAAAAATAAATTATATACAATTAAAAAAAAGAAATCCAAATTACGTCTATTGAACGATTTTTAAATTTTACTTCTTTTAGTTTTTAAATATTACAAATGCCAAAATACTCGTGAACTATACATATTTTAATATGATTCATTATCACTGGGGCAAAGAATAAGAATCAAAATAGAGATTTGACTTTATATTATTCTCAATAAGTCTCACTTTGGTATTCTTTTATGTATTAACATCGCTGATATATTTCTGTAAACTGTTCACAAGTGGTGTGCGACTTTAAAGCTCACATTTTTATGGTCTAATATGGCATGAATGAGAAATATTTTCACATTCACCTGTATCCCTACAACACACACATGTCTCCTGATAAGAAACCCCAAGTCTGACCACATTGGAGCTTTATTCATCATGTTGAGACTTATAGGCTCATGGTGACTTGGTCCATCTCCCATTTCCCAGGATCTTGATACTATTAGACTGACAGACATTTAAGGACAGTCTTATCTTACTTTCTGGTGTGTAAGGATTTCAGGGCTATGATTTTCCCCTCTCCAGGATCCATTTGCCTGATCACTACCTGTGACTTAAAGTCTACATCAGCTGCAATCCTGTTTTTTCTAGACATATACAATTATTTTACAGTTGTAAAATCTGGTTTAAAGTTGTTTTTTGTAAAACTCTCATTTATTCTCTGGCTTTGGGTTTTGAAATCCATGTTTTGAGCCACAATTGTAATTGTTTTTTATACAATTATGACATATCTCAGGTTGTGGATATATTGTCTTGAAGTCCCACATTAGACACCATTACATTTTGGGTTTAGATATTATATTATGCATTGTAATATTAATAAGCCAATAAGCTAATGAACATGCACTTTGTAGATTTAACTATATAAATGAATACTCCCACTTTTCAAACACAAGATAAAGTCTTTGTGAACAGATAGAATGAATCTATCTATCTTTTTGACCCAAATGTTTATGTATGGGCAAATCTTAAGTGTTTGGAAATGAGAGCATGAAGATGTTAATTGATCACTTTAAATTACCTTTTTACTATGTGAATGAATGACGCTTGCAAAATTTCTAGAATTTATGATACATCATTCTTATTAAATTAAACATATGTAAACAAGACATTTATTTTATATAGTGCCATGTTTTTATAAACTGTAATATTAATAAGACAATAATGTGTTAGTTAATCAAACTATAAAAAGAATCTTCACACCATGTAGAAATTTGGATATTTCAAGAATATAGTTATCTTTCCTGATTAACTGACCTAATATTTCTATTATGATTTTCATTGCTGGCAGAGTCAGTTTTTTATTTTTTTAAAAGGGTGTCAGGGTCATTAACCAACTAAATTCCACCTTATCGCATCACGTATTTTTGCCGTAAGTAACTAATTTAATATATTTTTAGAATTTTTACTATATTTAACTATTAAGCATATTGGCAAAGATAATTATACATTTCTTAAAATAATATTTTGTAATAATAAAATCTAGCAAACTTAAAATTAAAAGGAGTGTGTTTTTTTAAAAGTAAAGCAATTATGAGAATTTTAAAATTTACACATACCAATTTTTAAATAATTTATCATATAAATTATTAATATTGTTATTAGTTATTGTTTAGAAACTTAAGAAAAGAATTAAATAGGAACTACTGAATTATTTCATTGTATGTTATTAATTTTAATAATGAAGGTAGTAAGGCACATACTTTAAAAAAAAATATAATATGTAATATGATTTTAGTATTCAAAGGTGTCAATCTTATTCTTGTCTTTTTTCTCGGATAACAGTATCCATGGGTTTGGGATGCTTTTGGAATTCTGGGATACTCTATGCTGAATGAGATCATCATGTGGGGGTGGAACTGGAGTGTTTGCTGACACTTCTTTCACCATAAATAGGAAAGTAAAAATGACAGAAATCAAAGTTAACTTATCATCCCAGAAATACATGTATGACACAATAATCAATGGCCTATTCATCAGTTACTTTCCAGATACAAAATGCAAGAAATCCAAAGACACTGCTAAAAAATAAAAGATAGCATATTGTGTTTGTGAATACTGTACTTCCATTTTTTTACATTTTTTCCAATGAGATTTTTGGAAAAAAGTTGCCTCACAGAAAATCTTGAATTATTAGCATTTTTCCAATAAGATATTAGGAAAAAAGTTGCCTCACAGAAAATCTTGGTTTTTTTTTTTAATAATCCCCTTTTTTAGCTTTCATATGGCCCTTCTAGTTATAGTATATATATGTCCATACTTTTTGAAAATAATAGCTTGATAAAAATTGACAATAAAATTCAAAAGATATAATGCCTAAGTGATATAATTTTATGCACATGACTCACGCCATTAATCAGTATAAATGTGAATGAAAAAAAGTTTTTTATTTACAAATTTTGAATTTTTATTTAATTTTTTGTTTTGAATAATGGCTAGTTAAATCAGTGGATGTTGGCATAATGGATATAGAAGTCCTAACATTCTATAAGTAATTATTACGATATTCAAGACTTGGATAATTAATAGAAGAGCAGTAGAAATATAATAAGGAACTTAGCAAAGTTTGATAAAAAGATATTAAGATTATCAAAGAATTATCAAATCTGAAATACATGGGTTAGATAATAAATATATATTATTAAAATCATTTTTAAACTTAAGAAAATTCATTGAAATTGGACTAAATATGTTTCTAACAGAGATAATAGGTGATGAACAATACCTAAAGTAATTTTATTTATTTTTATAAATAAACATTATACAAAATAAATAAATATATATATATCATAAGAAAATTTATTAAAATAATGAAGAGAAGAATAATTATGGATCGAAAATTCTGTATTAAACTCATGTGAAAATTAACTAAGTTAACATAATAGGAATAAGCATTTAGGATATCTTATCTGTAGTAGGGAAACTGCAATTGAAAATAAATAGTATATAGAAGATTAAAGTTAAAATAGCTGTAAATTTAAAATGTTAATAATAATAAAAAGATAGACTGTGCAACAATAAAATTATAGTAACAAAAAAACTTATTTATAATTGTTAATAAGGAAGAAGATATAAATTAATATTAAAGTTTATCGGCTTAACGTTTTCGAGGATCCATGCCTCATATTCATAGCCTTCATAAAATGTATAGTAAAATATATGCAAATATTCAAATAAACTAGTATTACATAGCCCATTTCTTCAAGATTTTGAAGCAAGTGTCTTTCCTATTAATAGCATGGATGTTTCCATTAATGTAAAATGCCTCCTTTATTTTTCTTTTGTGATCATTTGACTCTAAGCACAGCATTATGGGATTGGCAGGTGTGAATTTGTGTCCAGATTGTTTAGCATGTTCCAAAAATAGTAGGTAAAGAGATTGTTTAAGTGTTTTATATGTAAATATGAATCATAAACAATCAAGAAAAAATTGCAGTATTTCAAGTGCAAGTAAAGACAAATGGAAACAATTAGATGATTTAAAACCATAGAGTGTTAAAAGAAATGGATCAAGCACTGACTATGATGAAAAGTATTTTAAAGATTATATTTTTGAAAAGAGAAGTACTTTGAAAGCTATACTTTATAAGACACTGCAATAAAAAAAAATATTAGATCATCTTGAAACAAAGAAAAGATGTAAAAGTAAGAGACAGTAATGGTTTTTAAAGCTGTACAAAATGTGCCATCAGAAAGATAATCTAAAAACATATATATAATCACAAAAAATGAACACACATACACATATACATATATATAAAAATATGAGTATATTAATATATTTTAATGGATGTTTTAGATGGAAATATTTAATATGTAGTAATCCATTCATAATTACTTAATTAGAAAGCACTTTACTTAAAATGGTAACTAATAAACACCAAATGTGCCAGGCCAAAATTTTAAATAAAACTGTCAGGCTGATCTCTTTTTGAATGTAATCAGCCTGACAATTTTATGTTAACTCTTAACTTGGGGCAGTTGGCTTTCATTAGTTACTGTTCTAGGTAAAGTGCTTTGTAATTAAATGATTATACATGGATACCACCACACATTAAATATTTCCAAATATATGAGTGTATATATATATACTTTTTAGGTGAACTTATTGCTGGAGTAATATTCATGAAGATTAATGAAACAATAGCAGGATTTGGTCTTTATGCAGTAAGTGAAAATTACCGTGGCGCTGGGATTGGATCTAAACTGCATGACATAGGCTTTAATAGAATTTCACAATTAAATATTACATTGATTCCAGTAGATGACATGAAACAAAAATACAAGTCCAAATATTACCCTATTGAAAGTGGAATATAAGGATTAAGATTTAAAGGACAAATAAATGTAACATTGACTAATCCTTCTACAGAAATTACTGTAGTGGATTACAACTCCGATATGATTACAGATCTTCTAGATTATGATGAAACTGTTGACAGTGAAGATCGATCAGATTTTATGAAAATATTTTTATCAACAGTAAAAGGCTTCATAGTAGTAGCTAAAAATGGTGGTAAAGTTTGTGGATATGGAATTCTTCGAGGCAATGTAAAAAGGATGGGACCAGTGTTTGCAGATGATGCAGTTATTGCCTTGACTCTGATTCATGCTTTAATGTCCAAATTGTCTAAGAATGAAAAAGTAATAATGGATATTCCATGTTGCAGTTCTGAAATTATTAATTTAGCCAAGAAAAATAATATGGAATTAGTCTGGACTTTTAGTAGATTATGGACTAAAGAAGAGATCAAAATTAATTGGAATAAAGTACACATATTTTTTTCATCAGAAGTATTATATATTTGAAAACATAATAAGTCTTAAGACATCGAATAACATTATTCTCATATATAAAATTAGCAAATTATCTGGAAAAAAAAAAGGAAGAAACTAGAATTGCTAAAATACTAACAATTCAAAATAATATATTTTTTAAAAAATAATATTTTTTCGGAGTCAAAAGAAGATTTAAATAATTTTGAGTATATTTGTTTGAAATTTTCTTTATAACGCATTTTTATTCAGCAATTGTCAGAGAAAATATTACTTTTTAAAAAGTTTCAGATAATAATTACTTAAACCAGAATTTAATTTTTAAAAAGTATATAAATTTTCAACAATTTTAGAAAAGTATATCTAGTATAAAATAACAAATCAATAATAAAGTATTTATGACCATACACACATAAAAAAATAGTATAATAATTATATAAAAATAAAATTACCACTCACTATAAAGTAATATTATTTGTGCAAATAAAAATATTTAATGCCTCGCAATCATGCTTGAAAATATTTTAAGATTTGTGAATTTTTTAAATTTATAAATTAAAATCTTTAATTGTATTTTTATATTGGATTATTTCCATCATCTAATATTAAGTATTGAATGTCTTTAGAAAAAATTAACTTTATTTATATTTTCCAATTACATTCAACTGTTTATAATAGTACACAGGTTTCTCCTCTCTTCTTCAGGTGATAGTATTAGCATGGGATCGAATCTGGAATTCTTGAATTTTAAGGTAACGCTCTAACTAATTGAGCAATCCTGCCAACAGTAGGCAAATAATTTTGAAGAGAGATTTTAAGCAATAAAATTAAACTCTGATTTGAAAGCGATATCTAAAAATTAATTTATTAAAATCTGTCTTAGAATAGTTTCTGCAGATTGCTTTTAGTTTACTCTTTGTAAAAATCCATCCGCGAACTTTTTGCTCCTGAGTGCATCTTTCCTCATTACTGAACTAAATCAAAATGTTAATTAACAATTCACGCAAGGGGGGAAATCTATTTACACAACAAATTGTCAATAATATTAAAATATTCTATACTCATTTCTGAAGTACTCTACATATCAAATCATTTTCAATTAAATATATATATCATTTTTTTCAGTGATTAGTTACTGAAAGTGGTTAGTTGCTGAATAAAGATACTTCATATTAGTTATTTTTAAATATTATTTATTTTTATAGAAGAAAAATGGTGTTGGAATATATTACCATCTTATCATCGGCACCCATTCACAAATGAATATGACTACTTCAACTCCAAAACAAAAAATGAAATAAACTACAGTTGAGTTTGCAATAACTATACAAATCAATCTATAAAACAAAAATGCATCTACATATAGAATATGTTTATTCATTTTTCTGTTAATGTGATGTTTTGTAATGTTGTCTTATAACTTTCTTTTTGAAATATATAACACCAGATTAATTACAACTCTTCAATTTATTTGACTCTTTTCCATAATTTCCCATGAACAACCAATAGTGCCTTCTTTTAAATATCTTAGAGCTAATCCCTATAAATGTAATCAAGGTATATTTTCCCATGAAAATCATGCTTCAGTTTAACATAAAACAAACGTTTTGGGAAATCATGTATTGTTCATTTGTTTCATGTATCCAAGATGTGATTTGTCAACAGTGGGTTCCATAGTATTATATCCAAAAATCTCGCCAATGTATTTTTAAATTTTATGAAATATCTTTAAATAAAACTTTTCAAATATTTTTATGTTGCATTAATAGGAAGCCCAAGTCTCATTTCCATATAATAAATTAGATCAAATAACAGTCCTACATACATATAATTTAACTGCAGTAAATCCTGTGATAAAATATTCTATCTGTTAATATGTTAAAGACAACAGCAGAAGATTGGATTATGTGCTTTGAAATGATTTACATTATCAATTTGATAAGAATCCAAGATGAAAAATTGGTGAGGTTTGTTTTTCCAACATAGGTTGTTAAAAAACTTGAACTTTTGAACATTAATTGGTTTAAGATTTTGTGTTGCATTCAAAATATTAATTATATTTTTGTAGATTGTCTTTTGAACTGACAAAAATAGTGAAATTATCACCATGATGTAAATCCAGAATCCATGAAAATGAAGTTCTTATTTTTAATGTTAATCTTTTTAAACTAAAAATTCCACCTTGATCTCTGATTCAGTAAATTAGTTATAAATAATTCCAAGACACCTGGCATAAGGAATGAAAATATTATTGAAGCAAATGCACAAGTACATCCACTGAATGAACAATATCTTCAAATGATGTGCTCAATTCTTCAAAAAAATTTGAATCTACCTTATGTAATTTATCTGAAGTTTGTGAATTCTGTATTCTACAGCTACAAGTTTAAAAGCTATCCAAACAAGTCCATCCATCTGTACACTTCCAACTTGTTTGCTCACCATGTCTGTAGTTTTATACTAAGGCTTGACTTCCAAGGTGATACTAGATTTAGCAAGTAGTGCTGGACTTTTCTTTTTCTTCTTTTCACATGCTGACAATCATTCATTCCTTAGTTTTTCAGCTTTGTTATTCTCATCATCAGAACCAAATATATCAATATCACTTTCTTCATCAGGGACTGGTGTTACTTCAGCAGGGCCATAAGTACTTGCTGCTTTGTGTCTCCTGGAAATTTTACTTTCTCATTACCATAGGATTTGATATGGTTGACCCAACACAGGGCATGGTAAAGGTCCAAAGATGAAAGTTGCCACAGCTTCAAAAACACACCCCTCAATGTAACCCCACAATTCCAAATAATCATTAAGCACTTTTATATCAGAGGATGATTTAAGATTTGTAAAACCAATATTTGACTGGTTTTCATTTCCAATGCATCAGATTTTTTTTATCACTATTAATAACCTTTTATTTCTTATTTCACCACATAGAAGCTTTGTAATAAGAAACAACTTTGGTTGAAAAACTAATCACTTTCACATAATGCAACAACTCTGTTCGGTTGAGTTAAATGTCTTGACTAAATCAATAAAAGTAATATATAAAATCATTCTTTTTTTAATGCTTTTCTTGCATTTGCATGGAAACAAAAGTCATATCCATAGTGCTTTTTGATTCTCTAAAACAACAGCTGCTGGAAACCATTTATAACTAAAAGCAAACCTATTCAACAAAATTATTGAGAGTACATTTACTCTAGTGGATAATAATAATATCCTATGACAGGTCAGGAAACACAATTTTATGAGCCATATATTCTTAAAAAAAAATTTAATTTTTTTTGAAGTTAATGTATATTTTAAATTTTCTACAGGCATCTCATCAGAACTAATTATAAGATTACAAATAGATGTTTTGCCTTAACTAAGCTGAATGTCTTTGTTCAAATCTAAATGGCTGAATTAAAGGTATATATTGTTTTCAGTGCATCAAAAGATATAAAATGATGATTTGTGAACATCTGTATGACCTTGGCAGTTTTAGTCCACCAAACATTTTTAAATCTTTCTAAAAGTCATAGAACTTACCTTTAAATCACTATATTTGTGAAACTCCATATTATTTTATTATTCTGCCAAGCAGAAAATATACAAAAATTTCCTTTCAATTTAGTCACTAATAATAAGTTCAAGTAATAAAATCAGCCAAAATTCTTCTTTTTTTTTTTTTTTTACTGAATATAAGATTAAATTTACTTACATCCATAACAGATATTTTAAGAGAATTTCATGGTTTGGTAACATGACAATCCTAAAGCTCCAAATTATCAATATTTAATGTTCAATAATAGATGTTTCTAATGAACAAACATCAATTATGATCAGAGTATGCTACATTTTAATGCAATGCTCATTTCAGTATTAGAGTTTATTAATCTATGATTCATCTAACATTTTGCACTTGTAAATGCTCACATAATGTAAAGTTCTCTTATATTCTCATTCCTGATCATAATGCAATCTACTAAATCCCATTGCTGTGAATATGGATGCATCCATGTTTTTATAAAAATTTCATTTGTTTAATCATAGTGTTTGTGATAATGAACTTATGTGAAGTGCAAAATTCAATAATGGTAAAAACTATTTGAATTTACAGCTTAATATTACTTCCAACAACTTTTTGATTGAATTCTATTATTTGTATCAACATGTATATTAAAGTCTCTAAGAACAATTTAACATTTTAATGATATAATAATGCTATTTTGAATTAAATGCTTTCTTTCTCTGAGTTTTCTGAATCTAATTCTGTAGCATGTGTCACTAATAAAATGAGTACTAATATCACTGTGTAAACTGAGTGTTAATCTTAATGAGAAGAGTTGAATATTTTACATTCTCTTTTTATTGGTTGGTCAACTCTTCCAAAAAAATGCATGGTTATCTACTTGCTCTATTAAACTTTCTCTAGGAGATGGATTTCATTAAGAACAGCTACACTGCTCTTAAATCCCTTAGATACCAATGTTGTCCTCCATTCTAATTTTGAAGAGTTTGTATCAAATAAAGTTTATACATTCTAAAAACTATATTTACAAAAAAAAAAAATCATTATTAATACTTATATTTAAATATGTTCTGCTTTGTGACTATTACTGAAAATATAATTATTTTGATTACTTTAATGAGTAAACTAATAGCTATGACAATCTAACCAGCCTGAGCCAAGACAGTTTATTTTTAGACATTTTTAAATCTCTTTGGCAAGGAATCCACAAATAGAGTTACTTAGATATATAAACATTGCCTAGTTGAACTTCTGCCTTAAATCCAGTTCCACTGACTAGTAATTTTTCTGTCTTAAGCAAAAATCACAACTAAGCATTAACAGTTTACTAAGCTGCCTCAATCATTGCCTTCTTAATCCACAAGAGCTAGATTTAAAAGAAAGAAATAGAAAATGAAATTGCAATCAGAAATCTTTGCATGTAGCTAAAGAATAGAAATGAAGTTTCACAAACATATAATTAAAAAAAATAGAAATGAAGTTACACAAACATAGAATCCTATTGTCACATTTAATAGGATATGACCAATGGTGTAAGATGATAAAAAACACTGTTTATATCATAATCATTACCTAACTTTTATGAAGAAACATTATATCCTGAAAGGCAATAGAAGACACTTTTGATCACAGCTATTTTTTATGTCTGAAGTTATTCCACTATTTTCTACACTTGGAGGCCATCTGTATTCCTAACACAGCCCCGATGTGATATATATACCTTAAAAAAATAAAACACATGTTGACTTAACCTTCAAAACAATATATATATAGAGAGAGAGTCAGATTTGTAGGTGTGTAAAAATATGACAATATGGTCGTAAGCACATAATCTAATTGCCCCACATAATGCAGAGATAACGTACTGAATGAAAGACTCCTGCATAACTGCATTCTGAACCTAAGTGACTGCTGACACTAAGATAAAAGCCTTTAAACATATTTATTCAGTACCTACACTTTCTGACTGACCGAATTCGCCTGTAGAACTTAAGATTATGCATGTTCCTAAAAATGACTCCCCTGCCCACAGTAATATGGATGGAATTTTTATCTAAAACGTTTTAATAAATTCCCATTATAAAATTTATATAATTTGAATTATTGACAAATATATCAAAACATTTTCTTTACAGCCGTGAACAATTCTAAAAGTTGTTTGTTAGAATCAAGATTCTCTGAATATTAAGTAAATAAATTGCATAAATCATTGAACATATTTATTTCCCCTCAAACTACGTATTTTTAGAAATACATACTTTTATTTGTGTATAGTTAAATATTTATTTATTTTTAGTTTAGCTTTTTTTAAAACTTTCATAATCCAGTTGGTATAATATCAAAATCTTTATACAATATCACTTTTTTACTTCAAAAACCTGCTTCTTTTATGACTATTCAAATTAAATTATCATTGTTGTGACCCGATTTACAATTATGTTGATATAAAAAAAACGATAAACATAAAATTATCTGTCTACAAATTATTTTCAACCATAATGCCATAAAAAATTATCGTTTAAAACTATTTCCAAATCTGATAAAGTAAATAATTACTATACATTAACAATCATTTTTAGGACGTTTAACCAATAGTCTGTAAATTAAATACTTCACTTATTTTCTTCCAGAAATTGTGTTTTCTTATCAAAGGTAAATAAAACTAAATAAAACTTTTAAATAATTAATTTTAAAAAGCGTGTGTACAAATAATTACATACTATAAATAAATCCCAAATATAAAAAAGTATATAAATTATTTGTTGATATATTGAATAATAAATATTAATTTTAATAAAATACCAATGGCAATTTTATTTACATAAACACATATATGATATTTCCATGTTTATAATCGAGTAAATAAATACATCAACTTATATATATATATGTGCACACAAATGTATATACGTATAAACAAACACAAATAGGTATTAGAAAAAATTACTTAATTCAAGAATGTTTGATTCATTCCTTGTGGATATAAAATTTTAGGCTTGAAAAAAAAAAATTTTTCCTTTATTAAACCAACATTTGTGCAATAAGGCAAATTGAAATGTTTAGAAAGCGATACCAGTCTGTCTTCATTTATCAGATGTATAGTTGTTTTTTTCTAACATATAGCTGTTTGCTGATTCCCCTGCATTATGATTCAAACATCTGTTGGATTCAACTATATATTATCTTAACCAATTTTACAATTACAATGTATTTGCATATATAACATTTTTTTATCTTCACACAAAAATCAGTTCGTTTTTTTTTTCCTGATATAATTATTAATAAATTTTGTTCTTGAGAAATTTATTTTTAAGTGTTCTGTGTTTTTGCCATACAAGTAAGGTATTTTGAGAAATCTGTGGAATTTAACATATTAGAGTATTTTTGAAGTGATTGATTTTTTTCTTCACGTAATAGAAGTTTCTTTCTCTCTGATTCTAAAGATTTTATTTCTGCATTGTCCAACAATGATATAAGATATCTCATATTTACAAATCTATTATAAAAAAAGCTTATTTTATTGAAGAGATTTACCATTGCTGTAAATTTTTCTTCATTTTCATTTAAGCTTGATGGAAATCTAATAAAATCATAAAATAAATTTCAATAATGAGATGATGATTAGATAAAGTAAAATCATTGATGTTTTGTTTTTTTTTATCTCAAACTGAATAATAAAATATTCTTATTTTATAAATTTTAACTTTTCTTAAAATCATTCATTACATTATTATAATTTAAACTTTCTCACAGTTTATATTAGATGGTAATATGAAATAAGACAATCTTAAATCATAGAAGTTTTAGATAATATTTTATTAATTTTAACTTAATATTTAAACAGCATTAAACTGTTGCACATGCACTTTGGATTTTAACTATAAAATGAATGAATACTAACACTTCAAACACATGATAAAGTCCTTGGAAAATATAGAATGGCCATCTATCTTTTCATTCTATCATTCATTTTATAGTTAAAATCCAAGGTGCATGTGCAACAGTTTAATGCTGTTTAAATATTACAGTTTATAAAAAACATCGCACTATATAAAATAATTGACTAATTTTAACTTAGAAAAACATATAGAAATAATTTCTGTTATATATGTAAATATATAATAAATAAGACTGATAAATTTAGCACAATGATAAATGACTTTATTATATATTTGCAGCCATTTTTAAAATATTTATTTTTCATATAACTATATTTTTAGAATCTCTTACTATTTTAATGATTCAATTTTATTTGTAAATTACCTGTAAAAGAAATATATTTTTCAAAATATGTTTAAAAATTCTATTTTATTTATTCAACTTTTACACAATTCTTAAGTCTCTAATTAGGATGTTGAAGGGCTGCCCAATGCTAAGCATAATACTGGTTGTGTCTATAAATAATTTTATTTTTTGCATTTTTAAAATAGTTTTAATTGGTTTCCTAATAATGATTCTAAGCCAATAAACATCACATGATCACCATTTGTTATGCTTGCTTATAACTGTTATTAAAACAGGCAAAACTCACTATACGTAATGTCACTCACTGCAAGCTAGAGTAATCATTGGATACCAGAAGGCTTGTGCATAAAATCCCCATCTAGTGCCTACACATCCAATATCCCTAGACTAGTTTCTGGCTTGTGGCCCTCATCAGTGAGGAGCAATGGATCTGAGAGCACTGCACCTAGATCTTAGGATCTAATGCAACCCTCCAGCAGCCACCTTTCATCTCTACTTAACTACAAAACTACGAGTCTTAAATTGAAAACACTTTAATATTTTCAATCCAAGTTCATTATTTTATATAGTCATATAAGTCTGAACTCAGTTCAGTACGTATACATTTTGGTGTCTTTGTTTCTTTAATAACCATAGCCACCACTATCCTATCAGGCAGGATTTTAAGCTAATAACATCACATGATCACTATTTCTTATGCTTGCTTATAACTGTTATTAAAACAGGCAAAACTCACTATATGTATTGCCACTCACTGTAAGCTAAAGTTTAAAAGTAACATGAATTTTTAAAAAAATCCAAAATGAAAATAGATATAAAAAAATCCAAATAAAAACACAACAGAATTAGATTACATTTTAATTCACAAGCTTAAGAAAAAAAATACAATACACGAAATAATTGGCAATTAGAGAAGTGTACATGCAAAGCCATTAAAAAAGAAATATCAACAATCGACATCTCTAATTGTCAGAAATATAAAGATCATATTGGGATTAAAAAGAAAAATTTCACCACTAAAAAGAAGAATTGCATTACAAAATCTGGAAAAGAATTCTATAATGAACTATATAATAACAAAAAAAAAAAGACAAGATTTTAGATTCAAACCTACTCATAAAACAAGTTCCCATTAAAAATGATTGTAAAACAAAATATTATACCTAAGTATTAATAGGACTTCTAAAAAAAATTTATTTTTTAGATATAATTAAAATCTCCACACCATCACATATTTTTAAAATATATAAATAAAGACATCTGAAACAAGACAACAAAACAAAATCAGATATA
This sequence comes from Epiperipatus broadwayi, assembly GCA_028023455.1. Taxonomy (NCBI): domain Eukaryota; kingdom Metazoa; phylum Onychophora; class Udeonychophora; order Euonychophora; family Peripatidae; genus Epiperipatus; species Epiperipatus broadwayi. Next base: position 1,696,949 of record JAQFVV010006397.1, read on the forward strand.
TTAATGTTTAACTGAGAGTTAGAGCTATATTAGATATAGAAATAACTCTAGTTTAATAAAGGATTAATAATAATCATTAGTTAATATATCTGAAGAGATTGGTGTCAAAAAATTATGAGTCTAGAAATTTTGACACCTGTACAACAAACTGTAGCAATAAGTATTTTTAATGAAAAGATGAGATATGTAATTAAATCTATAAAAATCGTAAAGTTTTACTAACTTATGAAATTACAATAGATATTAATTAACTAAATGATTTTTTTTTATAAAACAACTTTAAAAAATGCAGATAAAAAATAGTATAATGATAGGTAAATTGATTGATAATAGCACACTGGTAATAAATTAATTTTTTAAACAGAATGTAAATTATATAAAAATTATTAGAAGAAACAAAGCAAGCAAATACTATCTGCTCTTTATATTTCCTATTGATCTACTTATCTAGTCAAATATATGCTGATATATTTAAATTCAGATTTAGAAAGCATTTTTCTGCGCATAATCAATTAAGTGACACTTTCTATTTTATTATTATCAAATAAGCAAAGAAGATGATAAAATAATCTCATATATTAATTACTCTGATTAAAATATATATTACCGTATTTATATTCAGGTTTAAAAACTAGTCAAGGACTGTTGTTGAAAGAATATCCAATATGATCACATTTAGAGAAGATATCTGTCCCAGCTACATGTTTTTTTTTACTGACTTTCTTTTATTGTGCCTTGATTTTGTATATTTGGGTTTTTTTTTCTTTTATATATTATTAATAATATTGGAAAGCAACAGCAATATAAGAAAATGTCAATGACATAAGGTCACAGTCATGTGTAAACATTGGTTCAAACAACCAGAAAAAAAAAAAAAAACCCAATCCTAATTGAATCTGTATATTGAAAATTTTATAACTAGGCAGAAGGGTAATTTTGAAATTATCAGGATTAGCAACAATAATAACAACTCAAAATCTAAGCACACTTTTGTTTTTACTTCTAATATTTTTTTTTTTATTACTATTACTAATAAAGTTACAAAAATAAGTTTGTGTTAATCAAAAGGAAATCCTGATGTCTTAAAGAAACCAGGCAAATTGTTAATATCTATTTCATACATATGTCCTTGTTATTTCAGATTTTCTTACTAAGTGATTAAATCATGTAATAAATGAATATGGATGGGCTGCTCACCGATGTGAATCATTCAGTGTGATGAGTTTATTGGCTGTGTGTGATATGTTGAACTATCTCCATCATCTATTATTAAATGTTGAATGTCTAGAAAGTTTTAGACTTTATTTAGACTTTTTCAAATACAAAAGAACTGTTAATAAAAATACACAAGTTAGTAGTTAAAGACAGGTTAAAAGAAAACACGTATCTCCAACATTTTTTGTAGCAGTTTTCTAAGAAATATTTTGTAGAATAAGATGGGAAGCGATGGAAGTAAAACTAAATAGAGATTATTTAAATTATCTAGATTTTTCAGATAATGTGGTTATTTTTGAAAATAGTGCTTCAAAATTCCATGAAAGGCCACAAGAATTAACAGCTAAAAATAAGATAGTAGGTTTAAAGATAAATGCTAAAAAGACTAAAGTTATATTGAATGGATTTTCTCAGAAGAAAATAAAGATCAATAATTGTGAATTAGAAGTTAATAACTACATATAACTTAATCAATTACTAATATAGTTGCAAACATAATGGATAAAATTAGCCATAGAATTAAATTTGGATGGAGTATTTTTAGTAGAAATATACCTATGTGTTTGGCAAGAAGCATTTTCAATGCATGTGTTTTTCCAGCTTTCACTTATCAATCTGATAATTGGATATTTAACAGAAGAGTATACAGAGGTTTAAGACCACTTAAAAATGTGGAAAGATGTATATTAAGAGTAATGAAGAGAATGAAATAAAATTCATAGGTGAGACAACACACAAGTGCATCATTAAATTAATCAAGAGAATAAAATGAAGTTGTAGTGAATAAATTTTTAGAAGAGATGATTATAGATAGATAAATGGAGGTTTAAATTAGATCCCACAAGATTGTAAAAGACCTAAAAAAAGATCATCTGTAAGATAGATGGATGAAATGGGTATATTGGCTAGTTTGATGTTGATAAGAGATGCTATGACCCAGAGTAACTGGATTAACTTTGGAGAGACTTTAATCTTGCAATGGATTAATAATGATTGAAAATGGTAATATCTAAAACTAAAAACAGGACTATATATTATAAACTTTTTCTAAATAAACCAATCACTTGATTTTTTCCACTTACCACAGTATAAATAAAAGCAATCTCTTATTTCCATCTCAAGCACTTTATTAGACTATTGAACAAAATACTGATTAATCAATCTTACACTAGATGCTACTACAGTAACAGAAATAGCTGTTCTTGTTAATACTTAATTATACTCATATATAAATATTTATTTACAATCTCTTTTAGAAAGTTTGGTTATAGATGTACAAAAAGAGAGAAGAAATTTTCAACTATATAAGTTATGCAAATGTTATTTCATAAAGAAGCTATTATTTCATTTATGTAATACATGAATTTTCTTTTAGACAGTTTAACAATTAACAAATATCATAGAGATTTCAACCAAGAAATAGATTCAATGGTGGCTTTATTAGGTCTTTTAATTCTACTATAGTACATAAAGATTTAAAAGTCACTAACAATGTATTGATGTTTGCATTTGTTCCATTTACATAAACCATGAACTGCTAAATTCCATTTATGAAATAGATAAGTGCAACCACCATGATCAGATCTGGATATGTTGATGATATTCTAGTTGCATCTAGAATGATCAAACGCGGATGGCTTTATTGTTATATTTGGAGAAAGAAAATTGTTTGAATTCTCATAAGAATTCCATTTTTATGCCATAATTTTATGATTGTAAATTCTTGATTAAATATTCATAAAGGAAGTCTTAGATAATAAAACTATACCATGAGTTATTGGCAAGTCTGATATGCTTAATAACATTTTATAAATTTTTTGAAGCAACTTCTCTTTTGATATCTTCAGTAGTAGAGTGGCAGACTCCGGATCTTAAGATCCATGGGTCATACCCATTTCTGACCCTTCCAGTGCTCAAATTTCTTATGAATGCTCATGCCATAAAATCATTTGATTAGTAGTGTAAAAAAGCTATAATAATTAGACTATTGGCAAACATTAATATGTAATCTTGATAATATATATAATTTGATCTTATTAATATATATATACTTTGTTGCACCTTATGATACAACTTAAGTAGAATGTTCATAAAATATTTTTATGTGGGCACCAATATTCTACTTATACTGCATCCTCTACAATATAAAAAAAGTGTAAAATCTTTTTTGGGCAGAACTTAAGTCATTTCTTCAAACGGATATAATGAGAATTCCATCAATAAAGATAATATTAAGAGTTTATGATTACATGGATTAATTGATCGATAAAAGGAATAAAATTAGTAATGATAAGCAATCTTATCAAATACAATCCTTTATGTGAAACAAGAGGAAAAAACATAGAGAAAATATATAGGATAGTTTACTATTGCATTTTAATAAAATAATCAAAATTTCTTTAGGATATTAAAGAAAAATGCACTGCTCAATAGAATCTTCAACAATTTGTTAGGAAAGTTTAAACTTAATTAAAAATAATTAAATATCCAATTCCAGTAATTTAACAATTTATTGTTATGATTTAACTCATCTTCAAATAATGGACGGGCACATTATAATCTTATCTTGATCAGAATCAACATTCATTGCTATAGACTAATGGATATATATATAATCAATGGTAAAATGAGGCTAATAGGTGAAGTGTTTTGTGAATCCAACTGCACCAATTAAGAAAAGGGGGCTGTCTATAAATGGGAAGTCCATTTGAAAGTAATATCATGCAACAACAGAATTATACTGGCTTTCATATATTATTGCAAAAGTAGTGAGGCACATTCATAGACAAATTGGAAGCTACTAGAGTTAGATACTAAATCTGATACAAGGTAAACTACCATGATACAACTCTGAGCATCACAATACCTGAGCATGAAGCAAAATCTATGTGTTAATGGCACCTGAAGTCCCTTGTTTCAATAGTTATACAGCAAGTAGACATTACATCCAGCCAACAGCATCAAGCAAATATCAGATATTTGATGTAAATATATATTGTAAATAAGTTCTTAATAAAATATTTAACTATATTGTGTGAATCTGTGCTTATTAAGTTCGTACACAACAGTTACTTAATTTGGCTATGGCTCAGCTATTTAAAATATATATTTGTATCTTTTTGGATTGAACTTCAAGGGCATGGCATGCAGATAGGCAAATCACTATATTACAATATTATTGATCCATTCATAACAAACACATTTATGATATTTTTATAATATTTAAATATAAGTATAATTAATATACTTGGAGCTTAGATGTAATGTAGATAATTTGCAAGTCTAAAAAAAACTTAATATAAGAAAAATATGTGTTTATTTAAACATTAGACTGACTTTCAAATGGAAAAGTGCAATAAATTTTGGTTAGATAATATATTACCTTAATTGTGGGAATAATCCGTTTTGAATAATTATGAATACGATTCAATATAAATGAACACTTACTTTAAAAAGTTAAATAGCGAAATATGTTCTTTAATATAACATGTAATATAAACATTGCATTCCAAACTTCAATAATTCACAAGTTAGCCCTACAAAAATTTTAAAACCAACACAGTAACTATTCCATTAATGTGTTCTCAAATAGTTTTCATCCATGACCAAAGTTCTGCATTTTCATTAATATTTGCTTATATGATAATTTAAAATAAGATCTCTGGTTGAGGCCTTAAACTAATAAATGCCCCTTTTACAGATCATGCAGCTTTAAGCATAATGCTATACATAAACCATCAATTTCAAAAAATTAATGAAATCAGATCAAAACATTAGAGTACTACTGCCAACAAACATTACAGAAAATATTGTCTCTGTGATTTATATATATTTAATAAAAATAAATATTTTAAAAATGGATCCAATACAAGTATGAATAGCATTTGTAAATATCATTTCACATATGATTGATCAAGTCACGAAAACCACATCATCTCCAATAGGAATGATAAAACTTATGGACAAAATATACCCAAAAATTACCAACACTCATCTACAAAAGAAAATTCAAATACATTAATAACACTTAAATATATATATATAAAACAATAGGAGAATCCCTAAAAGATTACATAAGGATTAAAAAAATAAAGTTTTTTCTCAATAATAAAATGCCGGGACAAGAAATTATATAAGGTGGACATTGGGCAACCACCAAATAATACAATTCCAATGGCAATGGAAATTCAATCACAAACTGTAAGTGGTGAATATGTGTAGGAACATTTGTATAATATTTAAAGGAAAGTCTTCAAAAAGGAAGCCCCATAAAACTATCAAAAATATATTTAGGTAAGCCAGAGAATGACATACAGTTTAAACCTGAATATTTTATTTAAAAAAAGCTTGAATCAATATCAGATTCATGCTATCCAGGGCTCCATGACATACCAAAATTTGTCTATCTACATCTTGGCAACTTCACAGAAAAAATAATAGCAAATATGGTAAACTGCTTATCAGAATCCATATATGAAATTCAAGTTTTATATTCAATATCACTTGTGCCTTTTTCAAAAAAAAATATATTAAAGTTAAATAACATAAGACTGATATCTATGAGCCCATTAGGCATTAAAATAATTGAATCAGTATTAAAGGATAAAATAGAACCATATATCATGCCAACAATTTCATTACACAATTTGCAAAAAAGGTGATCCTTTATGAACCAAGCAGCTTTCCTATTTAGAACAGTCATAGATTCAGTTAGAAAAAGAAAAAAATGCAATCTAATAGTGGTACAACCACATATTCAGGCAGTTTTTGATATTATACAAATTGAAAATCTTTTAAATACACTGCAAGAAATCTACATACCAAAAAAATATCTTTATGTACAGATGAATCTAATATTAAACAAGGAAATATATATATAACATTAAATGGCAGAACAACACATTCAGTCTCAGTAATTATTCAATTCCACAAGGTTCATCAGTCAATTCACAATTATTTACAATTTGCATTAAACCATTGCTTAAAACAATAGAAAAAGAAATAGAAAGTTATTTTATTCCAAAGTTACAAACAACCATGAAATGTATCTTATATATGGATGACATCTCAGTCTTTTTACATTCTGAAAAGCAAAATTCTTAAACTACAAAGCATGCTAGATGATTATACAAAGGAACTTAAACTAGTTTTTAACATGGAAAAACCCTGTTCATGGCTAATTTTCAGAGGTATTTCTTACAACAATCATTTCAAAGGAAGACCTGTTTATTTTCTAGGTTTCCTTTTACTTAATCCATATACAAATGAGAACAATAATACAAAACAATCTCAATAATAAAATAGAAAATATAATTAATGCACTGTCAAAGCTATATCTCTCCCTATATGCCAAAGTTTCACTAATCAACATACTAATCATTACCAGAATTACATACTATAGCCATATCATTTTATTTACAAAAGAAATCAATAATCAGATTTACTTCCTTAGTAGGAAATTATTATGAGGGGGGAAAACGTATAATTTCCTTAGGGTGATTAACAAATCACTAATTATCGGATGGATTAAGTTTACATTTGCTAAATATATTTAGAATTCAAAAAACATTAAACATTATTTCATTATCTATAATAAGATTACCATATCTAATGACAATTATAATCATTACTCTCACTGATAAGTCATCTCCACTTGAGGGATAGTTAGTCACTTGTAAAATCTTTGTTAACAATAAAAAGTTTAAATTTTATTTTACCATGTAATAAATTTTAATATTGGGAAGTTCATAAACTAATTTTTCCTCTGTCACTACAACATGATGAAATCATACTAAAGCTAACAAATAACTCTGTAAAAGATTCAAACTTTGGTCACTAGAACCAAAATACTTCCATTTCCTATTAAAACTGAATCTAGAAGCACTCCCTATAACGTATTTCATTAAACATAAAAAACATATTCAAATTATAGATGAAATATGCAATTTATGTCACAGAAAAGAATCTCAAAAACATATATATAGCGGTCCCCAACCTTTTTGCACTTAAGAGCACATTCTATAATACCGGCCAGGTGGCGGGCACCATTTATTTTTTCAATGTAAATTTATAGTTGGATATTGTTAATAATAGACTTTTTTACGCTGTAAAAGTATAGTATGCTCTACAATTTGATTACTGTATAATACAATAATTTATAAAAAAAATCTTAAAAATTAAATTTATTTGTATCAGATAAATAATTTTTTATCGTGTTCGGATAGCGGCGGGCACATGAAAAATGGTCTACGGGCGCCATGGTGCCCGCGGGCCTAGGGTTGGGGACCCCTGCTTTATGCATTGTGGTGTACAAGATGCACCCATCTTTATAATGAAACTACCGAAGGCACTTTAGTACATTTATCAATAAATTAGAATCTACAAGGCAAAGAGATAAAAAGATAACGGATAATAAAACCTACATTGAAACTTGGCCATTATTAAAACAACAATCAAGTTTATAACACGATAATCGAAGGTTTATAAATAACAATTCTCACCATGATTTTAAAGGGAATAGGGGGGGGGGGGTTTGATAAAAATAACTATGCTTAATTCTAATGTTTTCTCCGTTTATATTACTTAAAACATGATAATGTGACCAAATGCTAATTTAATTCAATGAAAATAAAGAAAAAATGTAAATAAATTATATCCGGTGAAAGTGTTAAAAAAAAAACTTATGAAAAAAGGGATTTTTTAAGTAATCAGACAAATTCTACTACGTTTTTTAGAACTACAAGTGCGCTAGCGTCGAGTACGAATGAATGCTTATGCAAACATTTCCATAAAGAACCCCTACCGATTTACACGGAAGTACAACATTGCACAGAAAAATTAGTTTATAACCTCGTCTTCGTAAAAACAAAATACATGTAGTCTTCTTTAAAAATATTATAAATTTAATGTATTATGAGAATACTTTATTTACAACTTTCATTTATAGATTTCAGGGCGTGGATATAAATTAATCATGTGACTTAATTAAACATTGGGCGGAATATAATATACGGTACAGTTATATATTTTCAGATTTGATCTCAAAATGGCTATGAGTATGAAAGCAAAGGGAGAAAATATAATATTTAAAACGGCTGATGAAAATGAAGTTAGAACTATTTTGAATACAATATACGCCTCTCTGACTTGGGGAGTTGTGGATGAAGATTACATTGCAGCTATTAAGCATGATCCTCAATCTTTTACTGTAGCCGAAAATGAAAAAGGTAATACATGGATTTGTTTTAGAAATTCAAAGCAGTCTCAGAATCGTCTTTTTTTAATAGTTAAGTAATAAGGATTTTCAGAATTTTTGCGGTATTGTATTTGAAAAATAGATATTTTTTTTTTTTCATATGTCATAGCATCGGCCGGGACGCGAACCCACAACCGTCTGCAACCAACTACTTGCTTGCATGGCGGTTGCGATACCTCTCGGCTAACAACGCAAGACAAAAAAATAGATTTTTGATACTCCAATTATTCATTCTTCCACTTTCTACTTCTATTTTGTTATTTTTATTTTTTATTGACCATCCGATAAAAATAAAATAATTTGCTTTTCTTTATTTTTTTCTAAAATAACATTTAATTTTCTCTCCATGAACAATATGCATATATATATCGTAACGTTTAGAAAGGGCAAAAAAAAAAGGAATTTCTTATTTGTCTTTCAGTTTAAAACAAAAAAGGCTTATCAGATTATTGCTTTCTGCCTATTTGTTTTTCTAATCCGGTTCTGCGTGGAAAAATTACAATAGTGAATCAAAGTTTGTATGTTTATATATTAATTTTACATTTTGAAATGAAGGGGAAAAAAGACAAAATAACAATAAAACAATACGAATTTAAATTCAGCAATATTCAAGCTTTCAAAAAAATAAAATAAGCTATGTTAAATTTAAAAAATGAAAAATGGTCTTAATCATAGTTTAGCATCACTTTAAAATACACTTTTCTCCAATGTTTTTTTTTTTTAAATAGAAAATTCATTTTATACAATTAAATCAACTTGGGAGTTAAAATTAAATATAAAATTAGCAGAATACTATTAGTTAATTGCCAAAATAATAATAATGCAATTTTAAAGATCAAGTTTTTACAAACACTGTGTTATGTTTTACAATTCTATTTCCCCTTTTTTCTTCTTCAGTCACTTAAATTATTGTAGGACCCGGTCGTCGTGAACCTCTCATGCCATCGGACTTCTCATAATAATTGTGGCAATGGGATTGTCCGTCTGTGCAATATTTCCATCTTTTAACTACAGCATGGTATTTCTAACTATAATATTCATTTTTTCTTTTCTTTTTTTTTTGGTTAACTCAATCCACTGGAATTAAGAAAGCAATGAAAGAAATAGACTTAGTAGATTGGCAGTCCTTAGCTGTGATCTTTGCTTGAGGCAGTTTGGAACTGGATTTAACTTAGACACAAATTTTGTTTGGCAAAGATTGTATGTTTAGGCAGTCCTATTAAATAGGGATCCTCCTGCATCCCATAAAAGTGAAAGGGCCTAGAAAATGGCTAAAAATAGCCTGTCTCACAGTCTGGCTAGATTGTCATATCTGAGAGTTAACTTATTTCAATGGTAAAATTAATAAGAACAATAAGAATTATATCAGTAATGGTTATGTAGTAAGTGGCAATTGTAGTACTTAAGGTAAGTATCATAAATATAAATTAATTTTTTTCTAAATATAGTTACATGGAATATGTGAACTTTATTTGATACAAACTCTTCAAGAACTGAACAGAGGACAGCAGTTATGGCTAAAGAACTATCAAAATTTAAGATTGATATAACTGTTCTTAGTGGAACTCATCTCCCAGAGGAAGTAAGTTTTGGGTGAGTACAAGTTTTTCTTGGAAAGGCAATTCAGTTAGTGAAAGAAGAATGTGCAATGTTAGATTTACTTTAAAATCTAACTTAGTGCCTTCTATTATTGGTTTCTCACTGAATCAATGAAAGATTAATGATCTTAAAACTTGCCAACCTTAGATTCAGAGAAGAATACTTTTATGCTTTGCTGGTTAGATTATTACAGAAATACCATTAAAAGACTTTTCTTCTTAGAGACTTCAATGCTTGTGTTGGGACAAGTAGTGGATTTTAGTCTAAAATTATTGAAAATAATGTTTTTTAGGTCTGTAAATTCAAATGGTTTATTATTATAAAATTTATGCACAATACATGGATTGATTATCGTAAACATTTAGTTTAAGTAAAAAATCACTACAAAGAAACATGAATGCATCCACATTCAAATCAATGATATTTAATAGATTATTATTATTAGGAGTTACAATACAAAAGTATTTCACACATGTGCACTCATTAGCTCAGATTATTGGATGGATCATAGATTAGTATGCTCTAAGATTAAAATGATAATTGCATTAAAAATATGTATTATTCCAATCAAAAAATTGATGTTCATTTTTTAGAAGAATTTACTACATGTACTAAATTTCACCAGCTATTAAACACTAAAATTGCTAATTTGGATTTTTAGAACTATCATATTATTGAAGCATGGAATTCTGTTTATACAAGTAAATCTATTCATGGTAAAAAGAAATTACCATGAGTGTTTTTCTGACAATTATCATACTATTAGTGATTTAATTAAAAAGAAATGTGGCATTCGTTGCTTAGCAATATAATAGATTAAATGATGTGGAACTTCATAATAAGTATAAAGTTCTAAAGTAGAAGTTCACTGTTTAACAAAGATCTTAAAAATGATCCTGGTGAATTAAAACTGCAAAGAAAATACAGACATTCACTGATCATAGTCATTCTAGATCTTTTTTGATGCACTGAAAACTACATATGGACTTGAGAAATGGTAATACAATCCCATTAATTCCAGCAATAACTCTCTCTTACATGATGATAATAATATTTTGAACAGGTGGAAAGAATATTTTGATCATCTTTAGAATAATAATACAAGAACTGATATGATAACCTTTAATGTTATATCTATTTTACCTACTCATTTATCTTTGAACAAAGATATCCAACTTAATGAAGTCAAAACAGCTAATTTATAATTTAAAAAATCTCTATATATTAGCTTCAAAAATATTAGAAATTTTTAGGAATATCTGGACTTGTGAAATTGGGCCTTTTGATCTTAAGGATGCTTTAATTGTTTTAATTTTTAAAAAGAAAGGAAATAAGCAAGAATATAGTTGGAATATTATTATCCACTAAAGCAAAAATACTTTTTAAGAATTTTGTTGAATAGATTACTTCTAGTTATAGACAAATAGTTACCAAAGACTCAAATGTGGTTTTAGGAAATGAAGACGTATTGTAGAGATGATTTTTGTTGCCAGGAAAATAACAAGAAAAATGTCGAGAACAAGAGAATAATTTATATATTGCTCTTATTGATTTTCCATTGTTTGAAATTAGTTTGTTGTTCACCAAAATTCATTCATATGATTCAGCTTTTACGTGATGGAATGAGAGGAAGGGTTATTATTATAGGTAGAAAATCTGAGGCATTTGAAATGAAAACTGGTGTTTAAACAAGGATGTGTACTTGTTCCAACTTTTTTTCCATTTTTCATAAGTGGTCTTTTGAATTGTTTATAGGAAGTCAGGGATCAAGATATGATACAAGTTTGACAGTGGAATTTTTAATCTAAATCAGTTAAAAGCAAAAACAAGACCTTAATCTTGGATTCTGGATTTACAGTATGTTGATGAATATGCTATATTTGATGGTTCAAACAATTATTTACAGAATGTTCTATGTTTTAAGTGCAAAGTCAGTCAAGAAAGAAAAATCCTCAGCGACTTTCAGCTTGAATGGTTATCAACTTGAAAATGTGGTAGTTTTATAAGTTGAAGGATGGACTTAGATGGTTAGATCCAACACAGATTTCAATGTGCAGCTTTAACCAAGTTAAAAGATAGAGTATTTCATCATAAGGAAATAATTACTGCAATTAAATTAGCTGAATATGAATATTATTTTAGCTAATTTGTATGCATGTGAAACTTTGACAATTTATTAGTACAATAGACAGGCATTAGAAAAGTTTCATTTAAGGACGCTCTGTAAAATTTTTAAAAATTCATTGGTAAGATTAAAAAACCAATATGTTTTTCAGCTTGGAAAATGTGATACTATTGAATCCACTATTATAAAATCACATCTTTATTCGATTAGACATGTAAAACAAACAAACAATGGAAGACTTTTCAAAAGGGTGCTTTATGGTGAACTTGATCATAGGTTTCATAGGAGAGATAAACCCTGTCTACATTATAAAAATTAGCTCAAAACATTCTAAAGAAATGCAATATCAATTGTTTCCATTGGGAAGATATGGCAGATAATAGAATACATTGGAGAGCTACAATTAAAAAAAAAAATCTGCTGAGGAAACTAAAAGACATTGTAAAATAATGAATAAATAGAAATATGGACCAGCATATTTGTAACTCACAGATTTATTCATATGATCACAAAACTCATTTTTAGAGTAGTTTCTCTCTTTTTTTTTTTTGTAGATGGAATGGGCATACTCTATTTTTGAGTGGCTGTTTATTATGTCTCAAATGTGCAGTTATGAGACATTAGTTGTAAAAACACCTGAAGTATATTTTGAATTATCAGAATGTAAAAACTGCTAGAGGGAATATAGTCTGTATTGCAATGATGCATGAAACAGTGGCTGATGTTTAGAATTTATCAGAGGGTTCATTATTGGAGTATGCAATTTGAAAATAATGGTTGTGACTAACAAGTCTAAAATTTTCTCCAAAAAACTTTGATACCATACATTAATGATTATTATATAATTTATTAAATTGGAGAATATCTAGTACACATATAAACTTTAAATTTCAGTTAAAGATTAGTGGGTTTTTTAAAGCATATGGAATAACTCAAATCTACATCTCTTTTTCCATTTGCAATATCTTTTAAGAGAGGTATATTTAAAATCTCCATTCCACCAAATAAATACTTTTGAAAAAGACAAATGATCTTCTAAAATACATATTTCATGCTGAATCAGAATTTAACAATCAGTCCATATCTTAAAACCTTAAAACTTTTACATGTCTTCATCATTTATCAACAGCAAATTATTACAATTTGATTTACAAATGTCAAATTTTCTGCACACGTCAATCATTTCAGATAAATATATTAATAATTATTAATATCATGTTTTAAAAACTCTGTTTATTTTATGCTATATCTCGGAATTTTGATTTCCCAGTTATAGTCACAGAACACATGCATCTTTTTCTTAGTTTTTAGGTCCCTATACATCCCTATATATACTATTTAAAAAATAAATGTAACTTGAAAACACACAGTTATGAGATATAACTTGTAAAAATACTTTTCAAAGTGTATTTCTAACTCCCAGAAAATAACTACTATAGTCTATATGGCAATAATGCTTTGGGAAAGTTGCTGATGCTTGGAATTTATCATGTAATTCATTATTAGAATATGCAATTTGAAAATGGTAGTTATAATTGCAAAAAGCAGTTTATTGATATATATTAAAACCTTACAGGCTATGTTCATCAAGAATTAAAAAAGATCCACACTCAAATTGACCAAAACAATTGTTTTATAGCCAATCCAACTAATACTTTGTTTTGTTAGATAAATAAGTATCTAGCTATTATTTAAAGGAGGATAAGAGATGGTCCTAAATTAATTTGGGCTGCTCAGATGAATGCTTACTGCAAAATCAAACAATGCTGCTGTAATTTAATGCCATTTACAACTAATGTAGGGGCATCATACCCTTAAATGTGTTAAGTTCATGCTTTATCTTTTTTGAGCATTGGAACTGGGAATATTTGGAAACCATTCAATTGTATGTATATGTCACAGGGTGCACATTTGATTGTTCATAAGTTTGGAGTTACTTTAATGATTTATTATTATTGACTTTTTATTGTTAAAGTACAGCATTATTTTTGAATTTCCTTATCTACAGTATTTCTCTCTCTATATATATATATATATAAATTTATCAAGCTTCTATTATAAATAACTGATGAAACTCAAGATCAAAATTAAACTCAAGGTTAATAGTTGTTTTGAAATGAAATTTAGGATTTAATGCATCTGATGTATAGGTTGAATCTGCAAATCTTTAATCCTGTATGTCTGTTATCATTTTAATTTTTCATTGATTTAATAAATAAATGGAGCTTGAAAATATTAAGTGTTTTTAATAGTGAGATTAATAATTTGCTTTTACAAATACTATCTTATTTCATACAAAATTTCTATAGTTTATAATATATAATTTTTTTGTAGGCGAAATGATTGCAGGAGTAATATTCGTGAAGATCAACAAAAGACTAGTGGGATTTGGTCTTTTTTTTGTTAAAGAAGAATATCGTGGAACTGGGATTGGACTAAAATTACATGACATAGGCTTTAATAGAATATCTCAGCTGAATGTTGCCCTTGTTCCTGCAGATGACATGCTGCATAAATACAAACACAAATATTATCCTATTGAGAGTGAAATACAAGGATTGAGATTTATAGGAGAAATAAATATAACATTAATTAATCCCTCTTCTGATATAACTGTGGAAGATTACAATTCAGATATGATTACAGATCTTCTGGATTATGATAAAACTGTGGATAATGAAGATCGAGCTGATTTCATGAAAATATTTTTATCATTCGTAAAAGGACATATAGTGGTAGCTAGAAATAGGGGTAAAATCTGTGGATATGGAATTCTGAGAGGTACTGCATATAGATTGGGCCCAGTATTTGCAGATAATTCTATTATTGCATTGACTCTGATTCATGCTTTACTATGCAAATCATCTAAGAATATAAAAGTAATAATAGATATTCCATCTTGCAATTCTGCAATTATTAATTTAGCCAAAGAAAGTAACATGAAATTTGATTGGAAGTTTTCTAGGCTATGGAGCAAAGAAGAAGTCAAAATTAATTGGAGCAAAGTACATTCATTGCTTTCTTTGGATGTAGTATATATTTGAAAAATTAATTATGCTCTACTCCAAACAATTACTAGTAAATAATTAACAGATGGTATCCAATGATATTACTTACTGCTATTATCACTACTATATGAGAAATAAAGGTAATGTGATACTTTATCTGCATTCATAAATTGTAATTTGACCATAGAATGGAACCACTGTATCTATTGTTTCAATATGCTATCCAAAAAAAACCAAAAAAATAGTAAATATATAAAAAAATAAAGATGTTAAAATTCATAAATTAAGAAAATTCAAATTTTATGCTTATATATATTATTTTTGGAGTCAACAACCATCTTGCACAACCCTCACCTTCTTGTGTTCATTCTTTCTCAGCAGTCTAAGTCATATTGTTTTAAAAATTTAAATAATTTAAAAATACAGACTTAATGATCATAACAAACTTAAAAAATGTATGAAATTCACCCTTTAATTGTTAAAATGAAATTAATTGTTAATAAAGAAATATTCTGAAGTCTAACAGAATTAAAATAAATTTGAGGAAATGCGAATACAGTACCATTTCTTACATTTTTCAATTTATTATTTCAGTGACTTTTTCAAAACTGCATTATTCTATTTTTAAAAAAAATTGTTGATAATTTTAGTTTATAAATGTTAAAAAGAATCTATAATATATCACATGAGTAGGTGCACTAGATGGGGATTTTATCTGGCATCCATTGATTACTCTGGTTGGCACTGAGTGGTACTACTGTATGGAGAGTTTTGCTTGTTATAATCTACAATATACATGTATGCATGAAAAATACTATTCAGATATAGGATTGTACAGTAAAATGATATATATTTTAAACAAGGCATGGCCTATTATCCACTAATTTATGCCATCCACTAGAGAACTTGTAACATATTATAGTGATTACAGTAATCCTATTGTATATAAAATAGTTTATTGCAAACGTGTATCTAAAAAATATGATAACTTTTTGTAAGAAAATGTCGAACAAAATATTACCATACATTTGAAAGTGACTCCACATAAGGAATTCAACAATTTTTTCTTTGTATGATAAATAATTAATAGAATGAGACATTCATGAGAAATACAAGCTATGTCAACTTAAAGATTAAATGAAAAATAGAAAAATAAAAGAAGAAGATTGCTTATATAAAAAAATGCCTAGTAGTATGTAATCAACTTCATACCTTACATAGCAGCAAGATACTCTTGTTTAGATACTATTTTTTGATTATTCATAGTTAAACCTTACAAGTGAAGATTATTCCATTAGGTGCCAACTGTGAACTGTATTATTAATCCCAATTCAACATCTGGCAATAAATTACCATCGTAAAATAATAACAATCAATCATCAAATATATATATATATAATTCTTTGACATACATACACTTTACAAAATAGGTTTTTTTTATCTTCATTTTAGTTAGTTTAGTGCACTTTTGATGCTGAGAATCATAATCATAAAGCACAGAAAGTGTAATCAGCCAAATAAAATAAATAAATTAAAAAAAAAACCATTTTGTAAAATATATGTAATAATAAAGGAAATTTAATATAGTAATGTAAGGATAATTTATAATCTTGTTAACCTCTCTTACTTATATGCAATATTAAAACATAAACTGAAAAAT
Source organism: Epiperipatus broadwayi (assembly GCA_028023455.1). Lineage (NCBI taxonomy): Eukaryota > Metazoa > Onychophora > Udeonychophora > Euonychophora > Peripatidae > Epiperipatus > Epiperipatus broadwayi. The sequence goes on from JAQFVV010006397.1 coordinate 1,713,811, forward strand.
ATAATTGTAAGTTTATAAATAATAAATACATTATCCTTTTTCCTTAAAATACATACATATATAACTTAAATGTTAAACTATAAAATTCTAAGTCAAATAAATAGTTGTTTTAATAAAATTAAATATTAAAATGATTATTTTTCAAACATTTTATATATATAATATTTATTAAATTAATTAACATCACTAACCAAGACATAAAACTTTGATATAACCTTAGGTCAAAGTCATATTTTGGCAAGTAAACATGAAGGAAATGAAATTAGAATTCAATCTATTAATTATAATACTTTCAACAATTATAGAATATAAAATCATGAAATCAAATAGTAAATTTAACACATGCTAATGGAAGTCGATCCTACTATAAAAACAAAAGCAAATAATTGTCAAATTAATGCTACCTTTTACTAATGTACTAGTCACTATAGTTATTTTGCTGTGTTAGAATTCCAAATATATTAAAAAGATGAATCAATAGTTTGAACGAATTTTCCTTATTTATAAAATCTTCATGAAGAAAAAACTCTAATATCACTGAAGGAAAGAATAAATAAATTACTCTTTAATATTAATAATAATCATTTCAAAAACGAGATCTTTACTAGAATAGAGAAATTCTTAACGAGATTGTTCTAAACTTGAATTTTAAAGAAGATAAATATACTAAAAACATATTCAAATAAATTATTTTAAGAAGCTTTCAAGTTATTTAAAATGCATCATGAATAAAGACAATTTGCCATAGGATCCAATGCTTTTATCATAACCTAAAATAGTATAATTACTTATTCCTACTGAAATGCCTACATTATATATTTATTTCATCTATATAATTCAAAATGCAAATTCAATTTATATGAAAATAATTTATGGAAGAATATGTTTGCATCACACAAGAGGAACATTTAGGAACAATAGAATATGCTGATTGCCTCACCGTTGATTGATGATCAGGGAATAAAGAAATTTATTCTTAATGAACATTACTTTGCAAATTATGGAAATGAATAGGACGATACTATAAACTTTTAATACATCACAGCATCTTTGTGTATCATCCATAAATATCTAATTATATTTCCTTTGCTTCCAAAATCTACTTACATTGGATTAGAAAATCCTTAGATGAAAATAAATTGGAAAGATCATTGGGTTAATTTTTTTTTTTAATAAAATGTAGGTCTTCCTTGTAAAGTGACATGACATGGGTAAATAAGTAACTTAATATGAAGGTAAGATTTCATTGTTCTTCATATTAAATTCATTCACTTGGTAAGACAGAATTTTTGTTTATTACTAGCTAAATTAATTTAGTAATATTTATTTATTTTTTGTATAAATGATTAATATCCTTGAATGAATGGTCTACTCTTTTAAAGATAAAGACCACACATAGATGGCAGGTCTTATAAAATGGAATTCCCTCAAAAGGATTCGATAATATAAAAATCTTCATTTATACTTATATTGTTTAAATTAAATTTAACTAGTGAGTATTATTATAATTTTTGAAATTATAAAATTTCATTTATTGTTTTATAACTTTTAAATATTGTTTGTGTTATAATACATATCTGCTATGGGGATATGGGTAAATATCATTTTAAAATTTATATATTAATATAGTAGAGATGTATGAAAAGCACTTATAATTATAAATGTTAATACATATAAAGATAATTTTAAATTGTCATTTAATAAATATTGTTATATTTTTTTTTATTTTAACAAAGTCTGATTTATTTAAATTATTTATTTTATTTTCATAATAAAATAAGAATTAAATACTCATACCCTATATCATCCTAATTTCATATCATAATAAGTTAGTTGCAAGTAACTTTGAGAATCTGTTGATTTTACATATATTAAATATTATTACTACAGGATATTAATGGAACCCCTGAAGACAGTTAATTGCAAAATCCACCCTGTGTTTGAATAGTGAGCATAACAGAGTAATCAAGAAAGGTGAAGATTGGATGAACTGGTCTAAATTGTATCTATAGTTAATATTTAGATATTAAATTATCTTATTTGAAATAGATGCACTCATAGATTTAATTTCTATCACATCATTCATGGCATCCTATATGAAGGCCTTAAGTCTGACTATAGTTAGATGCATTCACCAATATTCCTTAAGGAAATGCGGACTGTTAAAGTAAATATATATATTAAGATAATCAAAGCTGATTTTGCTTAAAGCTAGATTGGTTTATAAATGTAAATAATACAGAAGAATCTTCAATCTACTGCCAAGGTCTTTTTCCTTAAAAATAAAAGATAGCCAAGTGTGGCTTGTTTGTGTGTGATTTGCATATGTTATAAGATAAATTAAATAGCACCAAATAATATATAGTCAGAAAGATACTAACATCTTACAGTATCAACATATTTAAAATAATGAAAATCATTTAAGTCAGTGGTGCATCTTTTTGCACTTGCAACCCCCATACTCTGAAATTTTATTCAACCCATTATGTCGTCACCATTATAAGCATATAAGGATAGTATTTACTATTGATTAATTTAAGGCAGTGGTCTTCAACCCTTGATGCACAGATGTTTTCTGCCGGTCCGCCGCTAGACTGGCAGGAAAGTTTGTAATAACAAAATAATAAGAGTTTAAACTTTTAATTAATATAAACAATTTTTATTTATTTTTTCATTTCATTTTTACCCAATTTAAAAAAAAGAAACAGAACAAAATCTAATCAATCATACATAAATTAATTTGTTATTCTAGTTATCACAGATGTTTATAGGGGGGAGGGGATAGAATTAAATTTTTTATTATTTTTCTAAAAAAATTCAAAACAAAAAAAAAGGTTATTATTATACGAACTCCATATATATAACTTCATCTTGTATATTTAACATTAAATACAGATATTATATTTATCATAATCATTGTCATGTAATTACCCTAGCTGTGATATTTCCCAACATTCAGGTGAATAACATTTTATTCTTGCATGTTTTAACAATGAAATAATAAATGCAGGCACATTAATGAGAATGATTGTTATTGTACTGTTTTCTATAGCAGTATAACTGCGCAACTTGAGAAAGAGTGCTCAGCATGTGAAGGTAAGCAACACCATTACTATACACAGTAACTAGTGTGTTGTTTTGGTCAGTTATAACAATTATGTTCATCTAAGGCTAAACAGTTTACATCTTTAAGAAAATTTATCTATAGAATTCTGCCGGTCCGCGAAACCTTATCCTTATTTTTGCCAGTCAGCAGGTATGAAAAGGTTGAAGGCCACTGGTTTAAGGGATGCAGTTGTAAGAAAACATTTTAATCATTTTACAGTTAAAATAGATCTTTCCCAACATCCATAGATATTTGTCTCTTATTTTAATTGTGATGAAGACTAATATTTTTTTTACAATATTTACAATGGGCTGATACTCATCAGTCCAATTCCAATTATTCTGATATTATTCTGATATTGATAAATTTAAATAAATTTGAGTTCAAATTGAGATAACAAAACAAATTTATTCAATGTTAAATAAAATAGAAAAAAAAATTATGATTAAATATCAATTAGAAATTTTATTACAAATCTCTAAGATCTATATGTCAACTTCTATACACACATAGTATATAATTATAATCCATTGCCTTGTGTCTTAAATGAATAAATTTCTTCATGCACTAATACTACTATAACTGCAATATATACATATGTTTTGAATGATGAAACTAAACTATGGCAATTATCATATCAACAGGAAGCATACATGAATTACTACACTTTATTTCATGTATTAAGCTTCCTCATGCACACATAAATAAGATAGTGGGTTTTTTTATATAAGAGTCCACTTTTTCATAATTATTTCTCATTAGTATACTAAATATTAATGTACATTTAGATGTATGATTGACATATGTAAATTTTCTAGAGTAACGAGATATATTATTCATATACTGTCTGCACATAATTAAATAATACATTTTATTTACATTTGTATATATTTTACACACACAGACAATCCAGAAACCCATTCCTGCCTTTGTTATAGTCTGGCTACCTAGAAAAAATATTAAGTTTGCTTAAAAAATATTTATCTAATTGAAAATATTTCTAAGTCTATCAGAGATTAAATTCAGATAATAACAGGCTTGTTGTAACTACTATACCATCAGATTCTTCATATATAATAAAAGCTTTTCCAATTATTTTATAAAATTTTCTGGTATGTACTGTTCCATAGTGATTCTAAAATATTTTTTTCATCTTTCAAATCTACTCAATAATTATTTTAGGCTATCAATTATTTTCTTTTGTTACTCTATGTTAGTTTATTTTCGTTTTTTCTTCTTTAACTTTTACAATATAAATATTACTTTTGGGATCATTTTCATACTTTATATCAGGGGTCCCAACCCTATGCCCGCGGGCACCATGGCGCGCGCAGACCATTTTAGTGTGCCTGCCGCTATCTGAACATGATAAAAAATTATTTATCTGATACAAATAAATTTAATTTTTAAAATTTCTTATAAATTATTGTATTATATTGTAATCAAATTGTAGGGCATATTATACTTTTACAGCGTAAAAATATAAACGTTAATTATATATTAAAACTTTATTTTTGAAATAAATATTTTTTTATACATTATGTGTATTATTAACAATATCCAACTATAAATTTTCATTGAAAAAATAAATGGCGCCCACCACCTGGTTGAAAAAATAAATGGCGCCCGCCACCTGGCCGATAGTATAGAATGTGCTCTTAAGTACAAAAAGGTTGGGGACCCCTGCTTTATATTAATTCAAATATTCTAACGTTCTTTTTAAACTGTTTTAGCATTGACTTGCTTTTACTAAAGTGTTTTTTTTATTATTCTCATCTTATTGCCACTTCAGATTTCTCTAGTTTTAATTAAATCTAATTTTCTCTTATCAATATTTTTGTTGACATAAATGTATTTTATAAGTGCAAAGAAGCATAGTAACATATATTTATATATTCGAATGTTTAGTCATTTAGGAAATTCTGACCCTAGTATTGAATTTCAGAGACCTTTGGCTCTAGTGTACATTTGCTTTATCACTAAACTAAATTAGACAATATTTTTTTTAGCATATTATAAAATCTCAACTATAAAATCTTAATATATTAAAAATAAGTTAAACATAAAATAAGGTAATTAGAAAAATATTATTTCATTAATTGATTACAATCTGTTCCTTCATCTTTGTTAATTCAAATAAATGGGAAGTGAACTGTAATTAGAAAATCATAAATTTATGCTAATAATAACAAAATCAAAAGGCTCAACTATAAATAAATTTTCTCTTGGTAGGAATATCTCCGACTGTTGTTATAAATAATTGTTTTGTAAAAAAATCATATGCTAAATAAATAATCAAAAATAATAACAATAAGAATTTTTTTTTTTACAAAAAAGTAAAAAAAGTCATTTTATTAGTAAGAATACAGCTTTCAAAATTTACAAATATATACATATTTAATAGGAATAAAAGTAATTAATTTTCCTCTGTTAGCTCATTATCACCAGACATGCTTTTAAAATATATATAAATAAATATCTTTTTCTCCTTTCATAAATGTTCTTTTAAATGTAGTATATAAATAATCCTCCACATACTCATTCTCTTTATAAATTTTGCTTTATTATATGAAGCAAAATAAAACTAAAAAAAGAATATTATTATTTATAAGTTTAGAATGTGTATTTAAAGAATTGACAAGCTAAAAAATAAATAATTGGGAAAACATAAAACTGAACTGAAATATATACATGTAAATTTATGGGAGTGAATTTTTAAATATTTGGGTGGTATTTCTAATAATATGAATTTTTAAATAATTTATTTTATTCATGGAATAGATCTTAAAGTGACCTTAGAATATGATCAAACAGTGGAGATGTACGATATATTGTACATATGAACATGAGAGGTTTATATAATAAAAATTAAATAATATATTGCTTAGGAGTTCCTATGAAATTTGAGCACTAGAAGTGACAGAGCTGGGCCTTAAGTTCTAAAATATGCTATTTTACCATTTATTTATATACTACAGTTCACAATTTCAGAATATGGCTATTAAATAATATCCTATATTTTAATCAAATAATGAGCTAATAGGGAATGCTTAAATCTCTCATTTATAATATAAGATATAACTCTGTAATATATTAATTACAGAATTGGTTATATTATATACATGTTTAAAAAATATATAAATTATCTTTATGAGATTAAGATTGTTTTCACTTCGGTCCATATGAGTGGGAATATTACTACACAGGCTTTAATAAAGGTTAGCAGCGATTTGAACAATGAATAATGGAGTGCCCCAAAATTTCCACTTTTGAAAATATAATAAATAGCATAAAAAGCCACAGCGAAAAAATGACCAATCAATTTTGAGGGTTTTGGAGTAATCCTAAAATTAAATAGTACATATAATTAAAAAAAAACAACAACAACTAAAATCAAATAAAACAATAATAATTAGAGATAATGTATCAATAAATTATAAATTGATTTATATAAATACATATATATCTAACCAGTTATATATAAATGATATTGGACAAAATAATAAAACACTGGAAATAACTCTTTTCAATATACCAATATGTAAATAAATAAAGGTGATACCCAGTTTGTAGTATGACTGCATCCTAAATAATATTTATAGTTACAATTTTAAAAAAATCAAAATCTCCTTAATATCAAAATGCTTGTTTAGTTAAATAAACCATTGTATTTACTACATGCCTCTTTGATTTTTCTTTTCCTCAAATCATTTTCAACACTCAAAATAATATCATAACAAACACTTCCATTGAAAATAACTGAATATTCTGAAAACATAAATTTAAATCTATGCACAGAATAATTGATTTTTTTATACAATAGTATATGTTTGTTAATTCTCTTTTTTAATGCATATTTTGATTCAAAACTTGCACACCATTTTATATGTAACATGACATTTGTAGATATTGTCAGCAACATTTTTTTCATTAATAATTAACTCACTGCTATTGATGCTACACTAAAGGCAACATTAAAATAAAAATAAACAATGTATGTAATCATAGCTTATATATGGTAATGAAATCCATTTTTTCTCAATATTTTTTCTTCGTCTATATGTAACCTTACATAATGTATTTAAAATGTCTTCCTTTTACGTCTTACATTCAATTAGCTCTTTGACATACATTTCAATATTGGATAATTGAATGCTTTGAAATTTAAGTAATATTATATTTATTAAAAATGTTCTAAATCTAGCCAACTTATACATAATGAGAAACTTTGACCAGGGATGTATAAATTCTTAATTGATACAGATTTTATAAGCATCATATAATTGATTCTCTCCATAGACTTAAATTAAGGTATTTTATATTATAGAAATTATCTTCAAAAGTATAAGTTAATTTTAGATTATCAATTTCATTTCATTTAAGTTATATGATGTTTGACTGTAATTGGTGATCAAACAATAAACACATTATCAGTATATCTAAAATAACCATTAATTCCTACATGGAAAACTTGTCTCAAAAGATTCTCATCATTATGATAAGAATCTTTTGAGACAAGTTATGCCAACATATAATTATATATAATAGCTGAGATTAGACACCCCATTGAGCAGCCTTCTTCCACTTCATGCAAGTGATTTTCAAAATTTGCTATCAAATTTTCATCACTAAATATCAATATATCTTTAATAAATAAGATTTAAACTTACATGATTTTTTTATCTTTTTAAAGACCCGTGCAATTTTTTAACATTCAATGTAAATAATATTTTTGTCATCCAAAACCAATATTAATCTTTTTGACCAAATCAAAAAATATGAAATTATGTTATCAAAATTCTAATTACTCTTGCTACATTTTCCAATATAAACTTGCTTTAAAGTCCAATATAGGCCTGAAAGGTAAATCTTTATGCAGTTTTAGATTTCCAAATATATTTGGCATAATAGTAACTAATGGATAAATATTTAAACACAATTTTTTATTAAACAACTTATTTAAATAAGGTCTAAATATAGTTAATAGATTTTTATTCTAGATGCATTCAGGGAAATTATCCAATAACATAAACTTGAATTTTTCAATTTGTCAGCAACTTTTTTCTCTATACTTATTCTTATACAATAAACATAATATGTTTATACCATGTATCATAATATTTCATATCAGAAAGCACAATTGAAAATATTTTGGATAGTTTCATAACCACCTCCTATGATAGCCATATTGTCTATTCTATAGTTTTTAGTGCAAACACCAACAAAGTTTATTCCTTTATCCAAAACTGAAGAGTGAATTTAAATTCTAAATCTTAGGATTCAATGAATCCCAATGAGAATGAAATTTATTAACTCTATATTTAATCTTATTTAAATAAGTTAGTTAATAGGAAATTATATTTAAATATATATCCATTAACATAAGAATTTTTGGAAATTTAAAAATGCATAAAAATTCACCTGTTCAGCTTATGTTGGATTTCAGAGGTTATATTTTTTATTAAAGAGTAGTTTGTATTGGAAAATTTTTGCAAGAAAAATTAAGTTTGATAAGCATACAATTTCATCTTTTGATTTGGTTCAAAAAGATTATTAAGTTGATTTTGGATGAAGAAAATTAGTTATTTGTTTTGAATGCTACAGAATTATATGGGTCTATTATATGAAAAAAGCTCATTTAAATGAATAATCAATGTTTACATAATAAGGAAATATGCAAATTTAAATGTTTATTAAAATTTATATTATTTATCAAAATTTGATAATAACTGAAAATCATGCATATACATGTAATGGAAGAAAGCTGGTCATGGGTACTTTGGCATATTAAGAGAATATTTTGGTGATAGTTTTTTCAATTAGCTATTAAATGTTATTTTAGATGTGTTGATAATGTCCTTATTCATCAATTACATCATGAATTTAAATTAAATGAAGTCTAGGGCTTGAAAGGGATTTTTACTTCTAAGGACACTGTATATAGGATAAAATACTTTAACTTTATGGAGAGAAAATAAAAGGATCAATTAAAAGATGTTTAGGAAACTCTTATCAATTGGGATTTATACAGTCCTCATCAAAGTTGGCAATATACACAAAATGATTGAACTTAGAACAATTCCATTTAGAAATAAAAATGTTATGTAAATTTCAAAATGATCAAATATCTAATATTCATTATGAAAAGATATAAAATGAAAGACATTTTAAATACAATATGTAAGTTTACATATAGATGGACAAAAAAAAAATCAAATAGAAAAAATAGATTTCACTACTATATATAAATATTACAATATGTGGTTGTCGTCAATGAGCAGATATATCCCACTGGATGGGGCTGTTTTCGCGCTAAAACACATAAAAATGCCGTTTCCGCGGCCGACACCTTCGAACCTGAATTTTCTATATAACATTTTTGTTGTGCTACAGATTGCAGGCCGCTATGTCGCGTCGCAGTACAGCATGTATGTTTTACGCAAAAAAATACATTTTGCGAATTCGCACAGTTTATAAAATGATTACGGCTTGGGGAGAGGGTGTGTTTTTTTGAATTTGATTGAAATGTTGTTTTCATTGGATTTTTTTTTATTTTAAAGCATTGAAATGTTCAGATTTTGTAAAGTAATAATTAACAGACTTTTTACACAGTAGTGTATTGAAGTTTTAAGTAGTAAATGTTGACGAGATATATGAATAAAGTTATTTGGAATTAGGTAACGAGTCAAGTAACGTAACATTCCACGAGACATTTTAAGATTGTACAGTGTGTATATTTTTGAAATTAAAAAAAAGCGTTAACACAAAAATATCCAGTAAGAAAAGTACAATTAATTGTACACTGTTTTTTTAAATGTCATAAAAAGCATATATTATAAACATTTTATATATATATTTGTCGTTGTTTAAAAAAGTTTTAGTTTCTTTTCTCCGACTACAGTTATTCTTTGTTGAATATAGTTTACGTTTATTGTTATCATTTATTTTATAGATGTTAGTAAAAAAAAAAATATATTTACAAAAATACGATTTTGATATTTTTTATTTTAACCGTAAACCTAACCCTATAGCTAATCCTAAAACTAATCCTAACCGTAAACGTAACAAGTTTTACTTTTAGTTATCATTCTATTTGAAATAAAAACTAGCGGTAAACAAAATCTTCGATAGAAAAAATCTCCGATAGAAAATTGATTTTTTCTAATAAAAAGAAAACTAAAAAAGACGGATCAAATTGTAATTTGTTTATTTTATTTTACATTTATTATTATCATTTAATTTGTATATGTTAATAAAAAATAATATTTAAAATTAAGTAATATTTAAAAAAGACGATTTTCTTTTTGTTTTTATTTTCGCATTACAAAAAACACATCAAAATGATTATAATTAACGGCCCATGAATGATCATATTTTATAATTTTAGCGTGAAAAGTGCGCCATCGAGTGGGATTTAGCAGCTATTCTGCGAGAACCGAATATGTGATGATTACATCAGTTGTTTCTTCTCATTTTAATGTTGCATCAAATACTTTCAGGTTAATTATTAATTATTATTTTGGTTGTATTGATATAATATTTGTCTAATTTTTTATGTTGTAGTTCTGATGAAGACTGCTAGTACAGTTGAAACTGTAAAATATATAAATAAAGTTATTTGCTTAAAGTGTTGAAGGAGTATTGATGAATTTATAGTGCAATATAAAAAGAAGCAAAATATAGAGGAAGAAAGAAGAAATGGACAAGAATTATATGTGAAATATAAAATAATACACGAAAGAATAACAGGCTAAAGAAGTTGGTGAATATTGTGGATATACAACCAGGATGGAGGACATTAACAATGTTAAGAAGTATATAGAGTATATTATTAGAGTGGTAGCAGGGGAGGAGGTGTCAGGAATGGTACACAGAAGATGGAGACTGTTAATTAGATTAACTGTTAAGAATAATATAAGGTTCATGAAAAGGTGCCTATATAGAAATGTTATACCAAATTTTGTGAAATGGAAAAGTTAAGAAGGATGATGAAAAATAAAAGAGATTTGATAAGGAATATGGAGAATAGAGTATTAAGAGAATATATAAGGAATGGATATAGAAATAAAAACAGGATTTATGAGGATATTAAGGATTTGGAAAAGAAACTGGTGACTAGAATTAATAGGAAAGAAGAACAATTATTTGAAAACTTGTTTGAAGTGAAAAGAGGTATTATAAATGATAAGACGAATGAAAGACATAAGAAGAAGATGGATAAGTTGATGAGAGGAGAACGAAAAGAAATAGAAGGAGAAGAAAGAAAGGAAGAAAGTAATGTATGTAACTTGACATTAATAAAAATAAAAGAACATTTAAGGATAATAAGCAAAGGATTGAAGTATGTTCCATATGAGAGTAGTAGCAGAGAAGATACTATGGAATTAAAAATAGGGGTAGAAAAAATGGTGCAGAGAGTGTTGGAGGATAAATATGGGATATATTACTATGATAATAGAGATGTATATAATGTTATGAATGGAAATGATAGGAAATGGATGAATGAGTTAAAAGAAAATGTTGGTAATATGGTATATAAAATGAAGTATGTAAGAAAAAATGGAAACAGATAGAAGGAAGGATAAGGGTAGATGAAGTTAGAAAACTGAAAAGGGAATATGAAAGAGAAGTAATTTTTATGAAGTCAGATAAAGGTGGGAAATTAGTAGTAATGTAGAGAGAAGAATATATTAAAAAAATGGAAGAGTTATTGAAGGAAAAATTTTTTGTTAAAATAGGAAGAAATGATACGAAGATGAAGAGTGGTAAGATATATGGAATGGTTAAAGGATTATGTAATAAAGGAATGATAAGTAGGGGAGTAATGGAAAATATAGTAAGTAAGGATTGTGAGGTGAAAAAAAAAAAAAATTTATGGAGCACCAAAAATATATAAAGAAGGGGTGCCATTGAGACCAGTGATTAATGGTATAGGATCGTATTATGATAGGGTATCGAAATGGCTGGGAAAGATGTTTAGGAAGTATGTGAATAGGGAGAGTGTGGCTTTCATAAAGAATAATAGGCAGTTGGTGGAGGAAATTAGGGAACGGGTGGAAAAATATGAGAAGTATAGGTTGATCATGGTGAAAATGGATGTGGTGTCTATGTATACAAATATAGATGTGAAGAAGGCAATAGGGTTGGCAGTGGACAAGTATAGGAGGGATAGAGAGAAAGAGGTAGAAATGCCAATGAGTTTGTGTTGGAGAATTTAATGAGTTTGTGTTGTAGGGATATTACTTTTCAGTTTAATGGGAGCTATTATAAACAGAAAGAAGGGTTATTGATAGGAGGGGCATTAAGTGGAGTGTTAAGTGATATTTATATGCAAGAGATGGAAGAAGCTATGGTAAAGGAGGAAAATGCACCAATTTTAATTAAGAGATATGTAGACGATTTCTTATTGATATTTAATAAGACTGAAAGACAAATAAAAAAGTATTATGATAAGGTTAATAAGTTGGATAAGAAGTTAAAGTTTACAATGGAATGGGAAAAGGATGGTGAATTGGTGTATTTGGATGTAATGATGAAAAAACAGTATAGTGAAGGGAAGTGTAGAGTGAAGACAGGGGTGTTTAGAAAGATGGAGAAGGGTACTATAGTGAATTGGGAGTCTGATGTAGATCAGCAATTTAAAATTAATGCTATAACATCAAGAGTGTTTAGAGCACATAATTATTGTGAAGATAGAGGATTATGAAAAGGAAATAAATATATTTAAGGAGTTTAGGGATAGTGATTATCCAGAAAAGATAATAAAGAGGAGTATTGAAAGTGTAGAAAGGAGATGTAGAAAGGAAGGAGAGAATGAGAGAAGAGTAATTGAAAGGGGTAGGAAAAACAAATATATAGGAATAAGGGTACATGATTATAGAGTAGTTAGGGAGATTAATGGTATAATTGAAAAGCTTAATGTAAAATATAGAAATGATGTGGGATACAGAATAGTCAATAAGAAGAGAAAAAATTTGATGAAGGTTTTGGATAATAAATATATAGATGAAGAAAGGAATTATGTTAATGGGGTTTATATGATAGAGTGTAAGAAGTGTAGGGATAAGGGGGTTAGAAATAACTATGTGGGTGAGACAAAGAACTCTATATATACAAGGTTAAGGCAGCATAGGTATGAAAAAAGTTCACCAGTATTTGTGCATATGATGGAGACAGGGCATGATTTAGAGAAGGAAAGTATAAAAATGATTAGTTTTGCAAATAGTAGAAGGGACAGGAAGATAAGAGAGTCATTGTTAATTGAGAGGATAAGGCCCAGTATTAATAGAGAGAAAGGGATAAGGACTTTGGTAGTGTGAAATTAAATAGTAAGAAAGTTTAGAATAAGTGAAGGGAAATATAAAGGTTGATAGGGTAAAGAATTAAAGTTTGGGGTAATTAAATAATAGAAGTGGTTAATAGAGGGAGCTAGGTGATGGGGAAAGAGAAGGAAGTTGAGAAGTGGTTAAAAAAGAATTAAAAGTTAAAGTAATTTAGTAGTAGAAGTGGTTAATAGGGGGAGTTAGTTGATGGGAAAAGAGAGGAAGTTGGAAAGTGGTTAATAAAAAAAGATGGTGGAAAGGTGAAGGTAGAAGGAATGTTAAGGTAACATAGTTAAGTTTGTATTGATATTAAATATTGTAAGATGGTAGTTAAATAGGAAAAAATGGTAGGGAGTATTAGGATATATATGAGGAAGGGAATTAAGGGGAAGGTATGAAGGTGTAGAATGAAGTAAGTAGTGTGGAAATGGGAGTGTAAAAAAAGGGAAATTATTTTAGTATATTGGTTTTTGATTTTTAATATTTTGTTTATTGATTTTTAATATTTTGTTTTTTGTTTTTGATTTTTAATATTTTTATTTTTTAATTTTTATTTTTAAGTTTATTTTTTAATTTTTGTTTTTTGGGTATTTGGGTTTTTGGTCTTATATATGTAATTAGTTATGATAAAAATGATAATTTTTGATATTAAATTTTAGATTATTGGTTTAATGGGTTTTAAGGGTTTTGTTTTTAATGGTTTGATGATAAAATTTGAATTGTTTTAATACATTTATTTGTTTGTCAATTTGAAGAATAATTTAAAAATGATTTTAAAATGTTTTGGTTATTTTTTTTTTTTATTGTTATTTTTTATTTTTAGTGTTATTTTTTATTTTTAGTGTTATTTTTTTATTATTAGTTTGTTATTATTATTATATATATATTTTAATATTATATTTTTTGTAGTTTAATTTTTATGTGTTGGGTTTTTGAAAGATTTGGGAGGATTTTGGTTGAAAGGGTTTGGATTGAGTTGTTTTTGCTTTATATTATTTTGTTTTATTTTACTTTTATATGGAAATATGAAGAATAACAATTTTGGTTGTATTGATATAATATTTGTCTAATTTTTTATGTTGTAGTTCTGATGAAGACTGCTAGTACAGTCGAAACTGTAAAATATATAAATAAAGTTATTTGCTTAAAGTGTTGAAGGAGTATTGATGAATTTATAGTGCAAGAAAGAATGCTCTAGATAAAATCAACAAATTTAATTTTTTTTTTTTTAATATAACACGAAAGTGTGTGTCAAGTTATATTGTGAAACAAAATGTATTTAAAAATAAAAATTCATGAACATAGGCAACTACATAAAATTAATTATTTAATATATGTTTGTGAGACAACAGTTGTTTGCAATGAAAGTTTTGTTTTGATAATGTTTTTATTTTGCATGCGGAAAATGATTTGAGGAAAAGAAAAATCAAAGAGGCATATTTTATAAATATTTGGGTAATTTATCCAAATGTATATAATGGTGGCCATAGTAAATGCTACTCCAGAAGGCAGTCACACTGTAAGCTGGCCACATATTGAAAATTGTAGAATTAATTCTATCCATTCATCTACATATATATAACATTAAAAATGGTTGTCCTAAACAGTTCACCTGAAAGTTTAAAAAAAAAAAAATTTTGCAGAGATTTTGCTTTCTAAAATAAGAAATATATCTTCAGAGATGCCTGAATAATCAATATTAACTATGTTCTTTTGAGAAATTTAGAAATTAAGATAAAAATTTGGTTTAAAGCCAAAACTCTTAAGATTTCCAAAATGTATGTTTTAAGCAAAAGGTTTTAATAATCACTAAAAAAAAAAAAGATATATACAATATTTTACATAAAAAAAATTCATCAGCAATATCTAGTCTTAGAAATATATAGTGAACCAAAAGTGGAATGCATTGTGAACAAAAATATGATTATAATAATAAAAAATAATTAAAAATGTTATATATAGAGCTTGCAAAATAAGATCTTAACAAGCTTTGCAGAATATCCCCAACCCCAGACTGGTTTTTGCTACTGGTGTCCTCAGTGAGGTGCTAGGATATTCAAGCATTAGATTAAAAATACCAGGACAAGCCCAGCACTTTATTTAATGTATAATTATTAAGCAGAAAGTCTGAAATTTTCAGACATCCATATGTCTTCCAATTCAGCTATCTAGCTTAAATAGTCATATGGGACTGAACATTTGTAAATACAAACTTATTAAATTAGGTTGTGTGACATCTGATTTGGATTTTTTTGTAATTTTATTTTTTGCTATTAAGGCTTTGGCAATTTTATATTGCTAAAGCTATTAATATATGGTGTATCTGAACTTAGTTCAGTAAGATTATATACAACTAACATTTTTGATCTATATATATTGTAACGGTTAAGTACCCTAAATAAACAATTGGTATTAAAACCAGTTAGCAATAAAATAATAAAGAGGTATATTGGCAATTAAATTTTCATCTAGGGGAATTTAAAGACAGCTAACAGGCTGATTGTGTACATACATCATGGAGCATACAATTTATTTTCAATTGTTTTCCATATACATTCAATTATATTTCCGAATCGATACCCCTCTCCACCTAATAAATTATTACATTAATGAATAAATAATTAATTTGGTTCGGATGAAAAATGACAAGCAATAAAATAATTAACAATAACTTTAATTAAAGACTAATAATAATGATAATAAAAACTATTTAGATATTTAAAAATTAATAGACTTATATGGGATCCAGTGTGAGAGGGGAAAATCTTTATAACTTACAATCTCTTTGAGGATATCTATAGAAAGTTCAGTTGATTTATTTTAATGTCTTTGTGAGCTCACATGCATATTTTGAATCTGTAAACTTGGGAACATATCATTAATCATTGAATTTTAATGTTTTATGACAATATAAGATTTTAGCTTCTTTTGGTTTCTTCAAAGGTAGTTACTTTTCTGATGACAGTTTCTTTTTGCAGTTGTCTTCTGAGTATTTTAAAATAACCAGGTTCACATGTTGATTATAAAAATACATTTCTAGGAAATAATAACTTTATTATACGGTAAAAAAAAAAACTTTAGATGACTAGTTTTTTTCAAAATAACTTTACCACATAATTAAAGAAGGCCTTATCGCCTTCAAGTATATGTTTGTACAAATAATAAAGGAAGAAAGCATGTAAGCCATACTAATGTATCCATTCTAACTATGACTCAATGTGTTTGTTAAACTATCCATGAATAAATTTGTATTTAAAAAAAAAATAACGATGACTAGATTAGCAGACAAAGATTACAATTGTATGGCATATTGTTTGTCTCCATAAAATCCTGATACCAATTTAAAATCTTGATAAAATTCCATTGACTTCTTAACAGCAAGATTTATTACAGCGAAGTGAAGTTACAATTCTTTTCCTGGTTTCTGAAAAGCAGACGAGTTTTAGAAGCTTCCTTTGGTTACCATAACAACAATTTTATTTTAAAAGAAAATATATTCTTTACTTTTAAAAAATAAAGTAATAATGCATTTTATCTTTGCACTTATTTTTCTTTTTACATATAAA
Organism: Epiperipatus broadwayi; assembly: GCA_028023455.1. Classification (NCBI taxonomy): domain Eukaryota; kingdom Metazoa; phylum Onychophora; class Udeonychophora; order Euonychophora; family Peripatidae; genus Epiperipatus; species Epiperipatus broadwayi. Next base: position 1,730,805 of record JAQFVV010006397.1, read on the forward strand.
ATTTATTCTATACACACAACGACGTTATTATTTTGTTATACATAATAACAAAAAAATATTTGCATAAAAGCAACGCCTGTAAACTCAGAATGAGGGTTACAATATAAAATCATCATTAAAGTAAATGTTTTCTGCCATAAAATAAATTTACGTGCCCAATACTCTCACTCTCGTATCTCTAGTTGGATACTGCAATACAATTATTATTTTGTAATAATCCTTAGCTTTTGGTGATAATCGTAACTGGGTACCCCATCTCGTTCCTTTTACAGCCTCATTATACTGAATTTCTTTTCTTTTTTACCATATTGAAGTCCAACTCACTTATTTGATAAAAATTACCTTCTGAATGTTGGAATAATCCATGCTAGAGGACATTCCTAAATAATTAATGATTATACATTCATGTTTATTATGAAAGTGAAGTTGATCATATTATATAAGTAATTCACAGCTAGCTAATAGTAGTGTCTAAAAGTTTATTGTGAAACTATTCTTAGGCTATGGTCAGACTATCCATACAGATAATTATATGGCATGAAAGTAATATCTTTATTTATATGAATTTGAAAAGAATTGAATAAGTGTGGATGCGTTTATTATATCTATAAAGATATTACATATGGGACAGAGAAAGGTGAATAACTCCGTGTGTGTAAATTTTAAAAAATCAGATATATTAATCTTTAACTGAGGTTTAAAGTTTATATCTGTGCTAGAGATAATCTCTAGTTTCGAAAATGATTAGTAATAATCATTAGTGTATTTATCCCAAAATGGATGGCATCAAAGTTGTGAGTGGAGAGAGTTTGACAATGATAAATGAAAATGTAACACTTTACTCTAGATAAATACTTTGCATATAATAGAGATATAGTGACCTGGGCCAACTGATGAGTGCTGGTTCAGCACGAAATACATCTTGGGGGTCATTTGTCTTTTATTATATCTGTATTTATATGAATTGGGGAAGTGTGGAGGTGTCAATTATATCTATAAAGATATTACATATGGGACAGAGAAAGGTGAATAACTCCGTGTGTGTAAATTTTAAAAAATCAGATATATTAATCTTTAACTGAAGTTTAAAGTTTATATCTGTGCTAGAGATAATCTCTAGTTTCGAAAATGTTAAGTAATAATCATTAGTGTATTTATCTGAAATTGATGGCATCAAAGTTGTGAGTGGAGGGAGTTTGACAATGGTAAATGAAAATGTAACAAAATAATATAACTTAATTAGGTCCATTGTCTCACTTGTTTATAAAATAATATTTCCTCCAAATTTAAACTTAATATAAAATAAGAAACCATGAGTATTAATGTAATTAAAGATGTATAAGTCAGTCTAATATTATAAAAGGTAATAAAGTATAAAAATTCAAGTTCGTAACAATTAAATGAATTACCATTAATAACAAATTAACCGAGCTTTGATTCAAAGTAATCTTTGGAGTTCATAAAAAACCATGAACTATTAATTAGTCGTCTTCATATTCAAACCCTTAACTAGAATATTGTGAATCAGTGACTTTTAATGAAAATAACTTAACACCCAACATACCCATGTTATGTAAATTGTCAATAAATTTGTTGACATGCTAATAAACATCCATTGCGTAAATAACATATAAGTTTTCTTTATTTATTTAAACTAAGTACTCTATTTATGTTTATTTATTCAACCAGTCATGTTTTGCTGACCTAAGGGAATGATAAGAGAAAATGGTTGATGCAGTCGAGTGTTTGTAGCCAGAGAAAGGTAATCATAGAATTAAGGTTCATTGGGCTATCAACTATCATAGGCTGCAGATTTTGACTGTTACTAATATATTTGTATTTAATTCTAAAATATTGAAGGTAGCTAAAATTAATGCATTATATTTGGGTGCCTAAATAAAAACTAGGGTATATAAAAAGTGTCAAAATATTTGCATTCTGATTGTCAAGTAACCCATTGAAAAATTTCTTTAAAATGTTGCATTAAAGTATTTTTAAAAATGAATAAATATTCCAAAAAGATTTTGGATAAATCATTTTACTTACAAATATACTATCTAATAACTATCTCAAATACACATTAAGAAAAATTTAAGTTAGGATTTAAAAAGAACTAATTAATTTATTAATGACCTGTATTATGAGGCATCATTAAATTGCAACATTATTAGGTTCAACAAACTGAGGCAGTTTGAATGCAATAAAAAATTAGAGGATTACGAAAAGCCTTAAAAAGAAATTTGAATGGAAAAATATGAGGAACAAAATTGAAAGCATACCTAAGAAATAGATGAATAGACATGAAATTGGAGTAATAATGCAGAATGGAATAGAGAAAAATTGTGTCGGCAATTCCAAAAAAAAAAAAAAAAATTCCTGAAGTGAAGGATAATAACTAATAAACAAAAAATTTGCAGTTATATAAAAACCATATTATGATTTTCAAAATTACTTCAGCAAGCATTTCTCGAATCTCTATACTACCTAAAAATCTTTTTGCTTTCTTTTTGACGTAGTCTTACAATCTATTTATTAATTTAAATCTTGCTAACATCATCTTCAATTTATAATGAAAACTTCATTAAAAAATATTTGAAGCATGTAGAAGTTATTTAAAAAAATAACTAAACATTTTGCAAATCTCGAATTGATCTTGAACAAGAACATATGAAAGGAAGTGGTTAAAATGGTACAACCCAATACTTTTATGTGATAAAAAGCATTTGATATTTTTGCACTGATTAACATATTTCTGTCATGATAAGAGAGTGATAAAGTAATGTAAATAACTTTTTTTGGTATTGGATAAATGTTGTGTTTACAAACACAGACTCATATAAATATGATTAAATATTTTATTAATATACATATAACCTATATTTAAATATATTTAGCTGCTATATCTTCACCTGATACCATTGGCTAAGTATAGCATCTACTTGTCAAGCAATTATTGAAGATATGAACTTCAAGAGTCTTTCTAGGTTTACCTAACACTTCCAGATGTAACGTAACAACTTGCCTCATGTCATACTTCCAACTGTACTGTTATAGCACGTTTTGTGTCAAGATTAATATTTAACTGCTTCCAGTTCAATGTGAACTTGCCTCATTTGCATACTATCATTCAGCACTGATAATTATCTGCTGTTATCTGACTTTACTTCCAAATGGACTGCCGTTCTATAGCCAGATTTCCTTCGTTAAAGAGAACAGTTGGATTCTCATTAAACCTATTTCTGCTAATGGATATATATCATCTAGTCATATATCCATTGGTCTGCAGTGATAAATTCTCAGTCATTAAGATAAGATAGAATTTGAATGAAGTCCATTAATTGAAGGTAAATTGAGCTATCATCATAACCTACTGGCCTATTTCTGCTATTGGATATATTTTATTTATTTATATATGGTCTGTAAAATTTAAATACAGGTATCCCTGGAGTTTAGATGTAATTATAGGAGATTTGAAACCAGACATTCAAATTCCCTTTTGCACCCAATCTATCTCATACAACCGATACATATGACCATACACATCCCCTATAATTACATCTAGATACCAGGGATATAAAGTATACCTGTATTTAAAAATTACAGATTCAGCCTGTATCCTGCCCATTCCTCTTCTGTGCATTTAAATAGACAAGGTCCTATTCATGAGGGGTCAGACGACCTAAGGCAACATGGACATGACAATAATATTGGGATCATCAAGGGATTTGGACATCTCATCATCAGATTTTCAATAGTATGGATAACTGAAGAGTTGCAGAATGGAGTACATTGAAGCCTGTTCATTAAAGTTTGAAGATTTACTATCTTAATATATAAACCATGTGGGAAATGATGATTTGGACCAACTCATAAATGCAGATTCAGCATGAAATAAGTATATTGGAGATCATTTATCTTTTTCACATGTGTGTGGTCATGTGTATCAGTTGTACACGATAGATTGGATAGCTGAAGTGAGCTTGAAAGTCTGGATTCAAATCCTATATAATTATATACACTCTGTAGCAATGAATGCTCAATCTGATTAAGGTAAGATAGAATCTGGGCAAGTCCATTAGTTGAAGGTAAGTTGGGCTATAACAATAATAAAACAAATTACAGAATAAAATGGATTTACATTTATTTTCAGATTTGGTGAGTAATCATTTTAAGATTGCATGTTAAATGCTTGAAGTTTAGTGTTGATAGATATATTTAAGTTATGGATATTCTCTTTACTTTTTTCTGTGATCATGAGCTTTTTATTTATAAAATTATAGCATAATCATTACATTATCACACTATATTATTATATTTTATTTCAATAAATTGAAACATCTAGTTAATGGATTTCCATCCTAATAAATATATGATTAAACACTAATTGTAATTAATATTATTTTACAATTTTTTAAACTTACACAGATAATAAGCCCACAGGACCTTTGACACATTCTCCTCCTAATTTAAAGTACTGGAAGCAAGCCCTCTTTAAACAGCACAGATGTTCTTCAGAAAATAAAAAGTAATTAACTCTTATGAAAGAATTAAAACCACAAGGAATTAATTAATAAGGTAGTAATTAATTATAATTATAGCAAGTAAAAATGCAATTTTCAATTTTCTCCAAAATCATTCATACATATTTGTTTTTGCATGTGGCATATAATTATTAAAAACCATCCATCTTTCTATATATATAAACATCAAAAAGAATAAAATATTCCTAGCAAAACCTCCATCTCCCATCTCGAAAGCAGTGACACACTTTATACATTGATGTGATGTATTATGTAAGCACACACATACACTAATATATACTTATGAAAAATAAATCTACAACAATAAATTAATATGATTTTTTACAGACAAGCTAGTTACTGTAATAGTTTTTAAAAACAAATTATTTTATAATAATTTAAATACCCTATTTGTTTTAACTTGATAATTATGCAATAAAGGTAGTTAATGTATAAATATTTTAAATTAAAATTATTATTTTTTTAAAAAAACAACACACAATTCAGACTAATTTAAACTTTAATAAAGAGGCTGGTTTGTTATTAAAATATATTATTTTTTTGTTTAAAAAAAAAAAAAAAGGAAATACATATAATTTCACTACAGATTCAATTTTTATTTTATAATCACTGCAACTGAATTATGCAAAATCAAAAACAGTATTTAATCGATTTTATTTGTGTTGATGTTTTCTTTAAATCCTCATTCATTAATTTTAATAATAATTCTTAAATTATCTATAAAATCATTGCTTACTTAATAAAATTCTGGGTTTTTTTTGATAACTAAAAATCTTTTCTGAACTATCAATAGTCACTCCCAAAACAATTTTTTCTTTAATTTCCATTCATCACACAAATAGTGTTTAAAAGAAGTTCACAATAGGAGAGATGACATCACGAAATGGGTAGAAGACTTCTATCAAGAATTATATACTAATAAAGAACAAGTGCCTCCTATACCTATTATATCTTCCGAATTGCTCAGAATTTGACATGCAATTAAATTTATGAAGAAAGGAAAGGCTCCAGGTAAGGATGGAATTATAATTGATATCTTAAAAGAAGCAGGTGAAGTAATAGAAATTTCTTTAGCAAAGTTATATACCAAATGTCTAAATGATAAAGATGTACTAGATGATTGGAAGAATGCAATATTAATATTAATACTTAAAAAATGTGATAAAGAAGATATTAGAAATTACAGGCCTATCAATCTTTAAGCAGTTCTATAAAATTTTTAACAAAATAATTACAACTCATCTATAGAAAACTTTGAATTTTGACCAACCAAAAGAACACACTGGATTTAAAATTGGTTTTAATACAGTAAACGACAGCCGAGTATTGAGAGAAGTTATAGAAAAGATTAATGAATATGAATTGGATTTTATATTAATGAATTATATTAATATTATATTAAAGTATATTAATGAATATACTTTGGATTTGTATATTATGAGAAGACATTTGATTCTATAAGCATTTCTTCAGTGAATAAAGCATTAGATCATCAAGGTATAGACCCAGGATATTGTTATATTCTGAAGAATATTTTTAAAAATGCAACAGCAACAATTAGATTACATAATGATACTAGGAAGATTAACATTGAGATGGGTGCATGACTGAGTGACTCCATATCTCCAAAACCTTTTACAGCAGTTTTGAAAGAAGTATTTTGTGGATTAAAATGGGAAGCTAAGGGGGTAAAAGTAAATGAGATTATTTAAGGCATTTATATTTTGCAGATAATGTAGTTGTTTTTGCAAATAAAGCTAAAGTTTAGAGCTTCAAGATATGTTGAAAAATTATCAGAGGAAAATAATTTTCAATACATTTTCTCAAAAAATGGCAAAAAAGATTGATAATGGTAAGTTAAAAAAAGTTAACAACTACAAATATCTTGGTCAAATTATTACTACAAATGGAAACATAATAGATTAAATTAATCATAGAATTACTTGGTTGGAATGCTTTTGGTAAAAATAATTTGATATTAAAAGGAAATATGCCTATGTATTTGAAAAAGGAAGATTTTTAATAAATGGCTGTTACCAGTTCTTACTTATGAATCTGAGACTTTGTCACTTACCAAAAAAGCAGTATAGAGACTTCAGACCACTCAATGAAGTATGGAGAGATTCATGTTAGGAATAACAAGAAAAAATCAAAAATGAAATATACAGGTGACAGAACAAATAAGTATTATTGACATCATTGAAAGAATTAAAAGACAGAAGTGGAGTTGGACTGGACATATTGCTAGAAGAGATGATAACAGATGGACAGCTGAAATCATTAACAGGATTCCAAGAGATTGTAAAAGACCCAGAAGGAGACCACATGTGAGATGGAAGAATAAAATAAAAAAGTGTGGTGGAGTCTGCAGTGAATCGATAACGGTTGAAAATGATGATGATGATATTCAGTAAAAAAATTGTAAATAATCATAAATACCAAAACAAAACAGTTTAAAAATTTCCTAAGTTTTAATATTTGCACAAGGAATAATAATCCACACCATTTATTCTACCAGAGACATCTATGACAAATTTGAATAATCAATGGACATCAGAAGGTTTAACTCCCAAATTCTAAGGCTATTTTTTGACTATTAGCCTTCATTAGTGATGACCAATTAGATTTTACTTTTTTTTTTGTTTACATTCTCCAAGCTAATGATTTATGATTCAAGCACACTATAGTTTTGATACAAGTCAGCTTGCTTGCATAGCTACATAGGTATGAAATTAAGCCAACAAATATATATATATATATTAATGCTACGATTTGTATTATTACTGGATGGACCAAACCATTGCATATCACTAGTCTGGATCTAACAAATGTAAGCCAAAATAATCAACAGATACTAAATGGCAGTGACCTCCAAATCCTTGAATTAGTTTCTGATTATTGGTGTTCATGAATGAAAGAATTGGACTAGATCCACCCAATATACAATTCCTTACAAAATAAAAACCCAAGATAGCATAAAAACAGTCATTAAAATGTATAGGTGGCATAACATTAAATGTATATAGCTTTTACAAACAAGGTGGCAACAGATATTAAGCTTAGTGTTTAAATCTAAGATCATTAGCATGAAGGAAATTCCATATTTCTTATGAATAAAAGCCGATAGCTAAAAATTAATCTGAAAATTTGAAAGGTGGTGTCAAAACTCAAGCTTATAATAAATAGCTCTGAAGAAAATATTGTAGATTGTTGCAGATATTACAAATATTCTGATATTTTGCATAACAGATTTAAAAAAACATATATATATATATTGACCATTGACTATGCACAGAGATTTGCGTATTTTGTTTGAATAAATATTTGAGTTTTGCTTTGTATCAACTTTAGATTTTCTTCTTCTTGAAACTATGATTATAGAAGTTAATTTCTCAAATATATTAAAAAAGTAAAGATAATCCCTTCACAGAAACACCAAGATTATTCATTGCTAGGGTTAAAAGTTTGATTTTCTTTCCCTTATTTACCTCTAGCCAAGATAATTATATATTTATAAACCATTAATGTGATGTAGAAATGGGTTTTTTTTTTTTGGGGGGGGGGGGGCAACTACCAGAAAAAAAATTTCAAGTTCCATCTGCATTTGAATTCCAGATCATAAGTATAGATTAATAAATAGTAACAAATTTCTGTGATGGAATATTTGATAGAACATAATATTTGATAAAGTATAATATTCTTTATTTTAATCCCATTTCTTATGTCATAAATGCATTAATGAAAAACTTTATATCTCAACATTTTTCATAACAATTATCTTGAGAAAAATAATACAGCTTGCAAGGTTGAAAATTATTTATACTACTAAAATTAATTAATGATAGCTGAAAAATATTAAAAGGAATTTATCATAAAAAAATACATCCAACTGATGCATTTTAATTTTAAACCAAAAAAGAAATATTTAAAGATGGAAAAAAATAAAATAATATTCTAACAAATTTTTAATAAAAGATTTCAACTATCATTCATTTATTCTTTTCAAGCCTGAGACTTTATAATAAAATTAAAATTTTGGCACATCTTATTTTAAAAAGCTCTTCAATTATTTTACAGATCTATACTAGTGGCATAGATCTGTAAATATTACCTATGCTGAGTAGAAGCATAATTCAAATATCTTCTCATAAATAAATGAAGGCAGAGATCAATAAAATAGCAATTTTTAGTAGTCATAAATTGGGTTAGAGATTATTCAATAATGAATAATATTTCTGTAATAAATATTAGTTATTATCATTAAAATAGATCTGTGGTATTCCACTATTGACATCAAAGTTTTTCAGAACCTTGAAATTTTAAGTAAATCATTAATAATCACCACCCAAAGTTTTTCTTTCATGCGAAGTCTAAAAACACTTCCCTTCCTGCAAAAAATTCTTCTTTCCAACCACCAGTGTATCAATCAGAACTATAATATATGTCACAATCCTTTATGTCTTAAAAAACACAAATAAATTAATGAAAAAGTCTTCTATCTGGCACATTCTGATAAGACAGATCTTTGGTAGCACTATTTCAACTCATATATATATATATATATTGTTAATATCACTCTAATAAATGCAGATAATTTGCTATGCACAAAACTGAAATTAAAACTTTTCACACTTTAATTAGAAAACTCTTTTATATTAGCAGAAGTTTCATATTATTACATGGCATGGATTATGTATCTAAAAATAAATCAATTCTTTCATGAAAACTTTCATTTTCAACAGTGAATATACACATTATAAAATGTTTTATCATAATAATTTAAAAAAGCCGAAATAACTGATGTATTCAGAGCTGATTACATAGATGAAGCAATAAGATGCTCAATTAATATAAACCCTAATATAAAATTATATTGAATTTAGCACTGAAGTTAGGAGATAGAAAAGTTCTGAAGAAGATTACTGGGGCAATCAAAACTGTAAACTGTAAAAGAGGGTGGTAAACAGCATTGTGTAACAGTAGTAAAGTGCATGGATGATTTAGTATTGAATGGTAATATGATTATTGCTTTGTTCAGTAGACTATTTTCAGTAAGCCATATCAATAATTTTAAATTGAGTATTTTTTTTAAGGTTTGCTTCATGCACCAAAATAAATTGGGCAAACCTTGGATGGATCATTATAAAATTGATAGCTATTCCCCAAATAAATAAAATTTAGCCCTTATGCTCTTCCAATATTATGATTTACACTTTTACTATTCATAAATTTTCAACTAATTTCTTTCCATATTATAAACAAATGCTAGCATACTGTTAAATATTACACCATATTTTTTTCTGATATTTAATTATAAGTTGCTATTAAAAAACTGTATTAAAAAAACTACTGACAGCTAAAATGTCATGATTAGTAATAACATTTTTTTTTTTTTTTTTATAAAAAAAACATTTATTATTCTGTAACCGAGGTTTAAATTTTATCTATGGGCTAGGGCTAAACTCTAGTTTAATAAATAATTAGTAAAAATCATTAATACATTTATGTAAGTGAATGGTAATAAAGTTGTAGATGCCAAAAATTTGACAATTGTAAATAAAAGTATAATAATTTTATATAATAAATACTAAACAAATGATGAAAATACGTATAAGAGATGTGACTTGAGTCAACTGATGAATGTTGATTCAATATTGTGCCGGTCGAATGTGTATGCTGGTTTAACCCAGTTCAAAGACTAGGCGAAAGTACCTTGAGGCCACTCATACGCGAGATATAAAAATCAAGAATACTATGGCCTCTGCCCTATTCGTCTATTTTTGAGTCTAACCACAAACCAACAACATATCCGAGACATGCATAAATTATTTTCTAACCCGGCCCAGGCTTAGCATCAGGGTAGAGACAATTGACTAGACTATTTAAGTAACTAAAATAAGTGTAATGTGCCAAATATATATAATATGAGTGAAATGCTTGTGCATGCTTGGATCATCGGACAATTAACCAAACAGGTTAAGCAAATAAAAGATTGAAAGAAAAATTATAAGACTAAAGCTTTTATTTTAAATGATATACTTTAATAAATGCAGTTTAAATATTATTAAGGTCTTAAATATCTCTGATATCCCCCAAGTAACACCTAATGAATAATTTTAACAATGAGGCGGTTTCAATTACATATAATTCTGTGGCATAGGTATTGCTTTTCCAATTTAATTCAGTTTATCAACTCGTATCCCCTCGATAAAGCCAAATTAAAATAAATATTTCACAAAGCATTATCGTTGCTTTGTGCTCTGCGAATAATTTAAAATATTTAAAGGTTTCTTTAAATAACTAATATTTAACTGTAAGAGATAATAAGAACAAAGATACGCATTATCGAGGAAATCGAATTGGTAAAACAAAAGGAAACATAACTAGTATTAAATTATAAATATTCATTTTAAATTGGAAATATTTTCAAATAAAAAAATAAATTACACCGCATAAGGAAACTAAAATATATATGTCTAACTGATTTGACATTAAAAATGAGGAATAGCGAAGGGGGGAATTTAATCATAAATAGATGATCAATTTAAAATAAATATAAATCTAATATTAAGATAGAAAGATATACATAATGAAAGATAATAAATTAATGAGAACATTTAAAGAAAGGTATAAAGTTAAAACAAGGAAAGTAAAAGTTCGTGAGGAGATGATTAAAAGTTACCAGTCCATGTTTAATTGGTCCATTTCCCTCGATGTTCTGGCTTGATTTACATCGAGGATTTATTTGTCCAGACAAAGAGATTAGGACTGGAAGCATTTTGACATGTAGGGCGCATACACAGCTCACAGTTCGGTTTCACTATATACTTGACACTTTACGGCATTTTGATGGATTAGGACCCCGACAGCAGGCAAAGCTGATGAGCTTAGCCGCTGTACATGGTCACATCCACCAAGTTAATAGAAATTTTGAAGTGTCGATTTTAAATCAAACACTGGAATTCTCCACAAGAACTAGAACACAATGGGTTTCAGCAATTACTTTCAGCGCAACCTCGGAGGATCATTAGATTTGGTCACCATAGCAGAGGTAAGGAGCAGAACTCTATCAAAAGAGCCGACGAGCAGCAGTGAAGTATATTTTCAAAATCACTTCAGTAACAATTTCAGAAATACTTTCAGAGTCAATCTCTGAATAAATAATTTCAGAATAAAAATCTAGACGATTTCAGAAGAATTTCCGAATAAAAAGAGCCAGACGAATTTCTGATTAAAGATCTCAAAAGCATATCTCAATAAAAAAATCAAAAAAATCTCAGATATTAGCTCTCATATGAGATATTTGTTCTCAGATATTAGCTCTCATATGAGATATTTGTTCTCCCCATCTTTTATACCTTTCCAGCGATACTTTTTCTATTGTTTTTCGTATGATTCTAGATCTTGATAAGCCCCCCACGCTCTTTGTTTCAAAGTAACTTTTTGGCTAAAAATAAATTTTGCTTTAATTTCGAATTTGATTTATTAAAAAGGCCATCTTTAATTTCTGAATGAAACGCTAATTGAAAATGCAATTACTTTAGGAATGTTGGCAGGCTTATCTTAAAATAAAATCATACGACATATATTTTTAACAAAATTAAAAGAAAAAATATTTTATTATTTCTTTTAATAAAATGAAATTTTAGTTTCAACAGAATTTTGCATTTGATCATATATATACGCCTGCCATACATATATGTTTCATTAATAAATTTTGAAAAAGAAATTTTTATAAACGATTTAATTTTGATCAAAATTTCCTTTAACTGAATATTTTAAACTAAATAGCTAATTTAGTGACCGTTGAATATACGAAATGAAACACTTTAATTTTCTATTTAATGCAAAACTCTGTTGATACTTGAATATAAACTTAACCCAGGTTTACGATACCGATGAGTTTATAGCAGGCTGTGAAGCATGGATCAAACTTCCGGATCCATTGCTTCAGTATGAAATTAATATTTTGGAATCATTTTTTTCATATACCTGTGATTTATACATCATTACTTTTTTTTCCAACATTATATTCAATCCAGAGCAGAATGAAGTTCTGTCCATGTTTAACCCAGTTTCTATAATGTATAGCCTTGTTCCTCCACATCATATCAACAAATTATTTTATTTCATCCATCTCACTTGTGGTCTCTTTTTAGGTTTTTCCAGTTTAAGATTTCAGCTGTCTATCTACTATCATATCTTCTAGCAATATGTCTGGTACAGATCCATTTTAATGTCTTAATTTTTTTCAATGATGTCAATTATATGTTTGTTTTTGTTTACCAAACATTTTACTTAAGATCTCTTCTTGATAATCCCAATACCCATCTTTGCACTTACTTGAGTGATCTGAAGAGTCAAATGCCCAATTCTCAGATCCACAAGTAAGAACTGGTAAATCACATCTATTTTATCTATTTTAAAACTTTTTTCAAACACCTAGCCAAACTTTCTTTTAATAATATTGTTATTTATATCAAAATCACTACATCTAAGTTTAATTCTATAATTAATTTCATTCATTATGTTTCCATGTCAATAATATGGTCATGATATTTGTAAATGTTAACTTCTAATTCATGATTTTCAATATTTATTTTCTTTTGAGAAAATCCATTAAACATTACATTTTTATTCATCTTTAGTTTTACTTCCTTTTTTTTTAATCTGCTAATTCTTGCAACAAATCTCTGAAGCATTATATATATATAAAAAAATACCAAATTAACTTCAAAATTTAGATTACTTAAATAATTTCTGTGTATTTTTATTTTATTTTCCCATTTTAATCCACAAACTGTAACAAATTTTGAAGACATGGAATCGCCCTATCATTCATACAGAATGATATTTAAGCAATTTTTGAAATACAAATTTTGTCATCATCATTGCAAATGGACAAACCTTGAATTTACCAGCCAGATTATATCAATAATTTGTTTATGCTTTACATACACTACTCTGTATGATAAATTTTTATATTATAAAATTTTCTGTTTTGGACGTTTTAAAATCAACTTGATTGCACTGCTTCTCAATTATTATTATTTTTTTTTTGAGATCTAAAATTAATTACGAATTTTTAATAATGTCGTGGTAAGCATCATAATTTTACTAAAATCAATGTCTAATTTCTGCCATCTAGCGACAAATAGTTGTACTTTTATTTTATCACACCAATAGTTATACTCTTAGATTCTGAAAATAAATAAAATGGATTGAAGTTTAAAAAATGTTTTACGACTTCATTAAACAAATCTTCATAACCAGTCATCAAAGTCCATAACTACTGCTTGCATAAATTTTAATGATAGGGTTAAGATTTTTTTTACTCTTTAGCCTTGCTTCCTAAATCATGTATTTATATGCTTTTGCTTAACTTTCTGTATGTATATATATATAACTTAGAAATGCCCTGCATGGTTTAGTGGAGTGGTAGGTTGCAAACTCTGAAGCTCAAGATTGTCGGATCAGAGCTCCGCTTCATCAATTGCAGTATTGGAATATCTCTAGAACTATGGTTAGTAAATTTAACTACTATGGTCATGATCATAGTTTTAAAAATTGCTGAATAAAATTTGGAAAATTATTTTTTTATAGAATATTTACTAGAGAATAATCTGGCAACTAACAATTTTGTAATGCCTTCATCTTTACGGTTCCTTTGTGATAATGCTTTAGCCCTGCAGTGGCTAACTAAAGATTGTTTTACTTTTATATAATCTAATATAGGAAAGTTATCATAGAACATTTGAATTTAGATTTTAATTGATCTAATAGCAAACATTTGACATTGTAAACTATAATTATAAAGGTTTGATTAGTTAAAATTTTAATTACTTTAAGAAAAAGTTTCAAAAATTAACTTGAATAATCAATAGCATTTTGATATTATAATATTTACGTCATGCAAAAAAAAAAAAGATAAGTAACTTTAAATATCCTATTGCAAGTTCTTTCCAGTATTTTTCAACAGTGTTATAAAATATGGTAGAGAAGAAGCAACATGCTTGGTTCAATAATTGTTAGTTCGTGAATTTCCATTGTTTTCATTCCCCATTTCATCCTTAAAAAGACCAATATATTTAATTATTAACCAGTGATTAGAGAATAAGCTAAATAAACTATACAGCTATTTGAAAAAAATATTCTTAGTTTGTTTAGGAAATCTGCAAAATGACTCAAACATTATCGAAATTTGAAGCATAAGTCATGAAAGTATCAGGAAAATGTAATAATCACCGTACTATGCTGCTCATTTTCATGAAGGGAGAAAAACCTCAAAAATCTTATAAATAGGCAATTCACTGCTTCTTAGCTTTAGGAATGATTTTGGACAGGACTGTCCTGCAATGGGCTATTTAAAATATCTATACCTTTATGATTTAGTGTATCAAAAACTCTATCATTTATTTACATTTCAACTGCTTTCAAAATGTATCTACAGTAAAAAATAAAATAACCTTGAAATAAGCCACATCACAATAAAAGCCTTCATAGATCTCCTACAGGGAAACAATAAAAATATTCACAAGGCTGGGAAAATAGTGATTTGTTTTAAATTCATGCAAGTTTTCAGCTAGATTCAAACACCATAGTGTTAAAATATAGGCAAATGCATTAATCACACAACAGTACGTTCTTTTTTTGTGCAAGTCTAATACATATATTGTTAGATCACATGAAACAATCTTATATAAGAAACAACACAATAATAGTTCACAAATGTAAATGCCTAGAGGATTATTTATTAGCCAACAGAATAAATCTTTCTTTTGTAACTGTTAAATGTTAAATATACTAACAAATTCAATCATTAACATTTTACAAGAATGAAATTAATTATATTTCGAATAATAACAATAAAGTTATTATGGATTTTCCAAGGCAGAACTACTCAATTTCTTTTTTAATAAAAAATAAAGAGCTCTGCTAATTTGCTCTAACAAGCTTATTGATAAATTCCAGCTAAACAAAGCATTTAAAAATCTCTATCTTGAAAACCACTCCTTAGCCTCAGACCAATGGTTTCATGCTTTGGCATTCCTCAGTGAGATACTAGGGTAGCTTCAGATACTTGTTAGAGCAAATTAGCAGAGCTCTTTATTTTTTATTTATAAGCTTAAAAATTGAATCATGTGATATATGACTTTGATTTTATTTTTTTTATTTTTTAATAACTTTGGGAAAGACCAATGAAATAAAGTAATACCAAAATTATGTTACTACTGTCAATATTTGAAGTACAATTAATTTCATTCTTGAAAATTACTTATGTTGAATTTATCATGTACTAGTAAAAGAGATATCTCATTTTGTTAGCTAATAAATGATGATTATGGTATTAACACTTGAAAAATTTTGCCTTGCTGTTTATCATGTGTAATTGTTTCATGCTATTTAATAATTGTTTCAGTCATAGTAAATCTATATATTTATATCTATGGAAAATATGGCAGAACATACTCGCAAACTATTCATGTCTGAATATATTGTTATATTTAGCATCTAATAGCTAGTAAAAGAGATATTTAATGATTTGGATGTTAATGTTCACAAAATTTTACCATGCTATTTCTTACCAAAGACATACTTTCAGCTATAGTGATTATAATTATATACATATAGAAAAATTAACAGACAAAAGGAAGTATTAACTTACATAGAAAAATAGAATCATAAAAATGATAATGAAAATAAAAAAATAAAAAATAGTGACTGAAAATGTTTAAATGTCTTACAGATGCAGAGATAGATAGATGTAAACAATAAATCACAATATAAATTAATTATTATAAGTTAAAAAGGATGCACAATCTCCTAACATACATTAGATATCGACAGCAATAATATATTCATATTTAAGTATGAATAATACCTTCAGACTAATTTCTTCCTATTGATCTTCAATACTGAGGAATATTATATAGCAGTCTACTTTGTTTTGGAAAATATTTTTTTATTAAAGGTCAAAGTCTTTACTAAGCGGAATTAGTTAGATCCATAAAGATACACCAACAAGATGACTTTATTCCAAATTTTAAAATATTAAAACTTATAAGTCATTACCATGAATAGTATGAAAAAAGAAAAGTTAGACTTGTTTAAATAAGTGCATTTCAGAACTCCTCACTAAGAAAGACTAATTGCCAAATGTTAATATGAGGATCACGTTGGCTATCTGCTTGTATACGTTACTTATGCTCACATATAGTTCTAGAATACACTGGTACAGAATGAATTATTGCCTTGCAGACAGATATTATTCTCAGTAATAGCATAAACTTTCCAATATTTTTAAAGTGTAAACCATTTATGTCTTAAAAAATAATAATTTGTATTTATGTAAACAAGAATGTGAGAATATTCAAATGATAAAATAACTAATTTATATTTCAGAATTAGTTAATAATAAATTTTCTTTTTCATTCTAATTATCAAATGTTCATTATTTGGATGAACAATCAATCTTACCCTCAGAGGATACAAGATTGAAAAAGAATATTGTATTTTTGTGTGTGTGTCACAAAAGGTTGTCTTTAAATATTTCAAATAATTATGACTATACACAGAGGCAAAACTCTCCATACAGTAGTATCACCCAGTGCAAGCCAGAATAATCAATGGATGCAGAAAGGTTTATGCATAAAATCCCTATTTAGTGCCTACTCATCCAATATCCCTAGACTAGTTTCTAGCTTGTGGCTTTCATTAGTACACTAGAAACTAGTCTGGTTGGCATGAGTGAAACTACTATATGGTGAGTTTACTCTCTGTGAAAACAGTTTGTGTAAGCATAAAGAATGGTGATCATATGATGTTTGATGTTTTAACTATGACTATAAATAAGTAAAAGAGTCTGCCTGCAGTCCATCTCTAAATTAACATGTTATGTAGAAACATAGTTTAACTATTCACCACAAAAATTTTAAGGTGCTATCATATCTGGACTGTGAGTTATAACATGAAATGTGACAAATTTGTAACATAAGTCACAATGGAAATATACATAAATTTTGTTTTAAATTGGTCAAAACCACTACTGAAACCCTTTCAAATGATTCATATTGTGTATGATAGGAAATCCTTGAATCAAAAGAATGCTATCAAGTGGTTTTCAAGATTATGTGATGACAGGAAGATCAATGAAGACAATATATGAAGGTATGAAACACATTATTTCATTTAATGTCTGAGATGCAGATATGCTAATTCACTACTTAACATGTATATTGATTCAGAGATTGCAGTGCAGAAATCTTGGAAAAAAAAACCAGTCACTTTTTTACTGGAATGTATTGTGTATTTATTTATCAACATATATTGCATGAATTCAAACTAATCCGAATTGCAGTCAATTATTTTTTTAAAATAATTGATTATAATTATTTATATTCTTTTAATATATAAATCCTCTTAAGAAAAAATGTTTGATCCTATGAGATTCAAGAAGCAGTTTTAGAAATAAGTGATGTAAATAAACTGAATAAATAGACACACACAATTAAAACAATGATATATATTGGCATAAATAATGAAACTAAAAGTGAAATAAATTGATAAATTAAGGTCAAACACAGACATAGAATATTAAAAACAAATTAGTGTAAGTAAATAAAAACTTACCATCAGATGCTGAAAACAGCTTGTAGAGGGCCTGCGCTAGCACATTTACCACAAACGAATAACCATACTTTCTTTTATTTTGAAATATTCTTGCAGCTCTTAGTAAAGCATGATGATCTTCAAGATCTGGAATATTTTGAAGAAGTTCTCTCCATATTAATACATCATTAAATGCTACAGTCATTCCTCCTCCAGTGAGAGGATGTCTCATATTATAAGCATCTCCCAAAATAATTACTCCTGGTTTTTTTATTGAAGATGGAGGAAGAAAACTATTGGGCATGCTTCGCAACTGGTCATTATAAATAGCATCTAAAAATGGTGTTTTCAAATGATCTAGAAAGAAAGAAATACCAACATATACATAATTACACATACACATGAGTGTTAATAAGCATATATAGATACATACAAACATATATAATACATAGTTAAAAGCAATAACAGCCTTTAAAAAGACCATCACAAGGCAACTTCTCTTTATAAAGCAATAGTAAAGAAAACAATACCCATCAGATTTACCATTTTTCTTTACTTCTTTCATTCTCTAGCTAATAATAAAAAGAAACTCATTTCTGACAAATGAATCGTCAACCAGGTTAGCTATCCACTTATATCTGAAAGAAAAGCCCTAACCTTACTTCAATATTAAAGAAACATTTACTTCACTCAGATTAGAACAGTAGGTTATGGACATGGCAGATGAATACACTAACCATATGGTAGCTTTTTACCAAGAACCTTGTGGTGAGTGTGTCCACCTGCTATTTATATATACACAATTTTACAAATCTGGTTTCGTAAAATTTGGCAATTTCTTTACTTAAGTAATACTTTTATTTGAACTTAAAGTAACATTTTTTATTTGATTTTAAATGAAATATGATAAATAAATTAATTTACTATGACAATAAAGCCAATTACTCAAGGTTTTGATTACACGTTGAGATTATTGATAGCTTAAAGGTTGATTATTATAAATTAATTTATACACACATTTAAAATTAGAGAAAAAAAACATTAAATAAATTTTGCAAATTAATAAGCCTAAAAGATTTAAGCATCACCTTTTTATTTTATTCTTTTTTAATCAATTTTATGTTTTCCTGATTTTTTTATTTTTTTTAAATTGCTTGCTAATAAGAAGCATAAAAAACTCCTAAACAGAATGATATGAAGATTGCAACAGAAAACTTTATTAAGATTTTAAAAATAGAATTTATGTATATCAAGTATATATTAAAATTATTATTTTTATTCAAGTTTTCAATAGCAAACGATTGCTTTAAGCATGAGAAGTTTATAATGAGAGGAGGATTAAAAACTACATTATTGAATTATTCTTAATCCATTAAAATTTTTTATCATCTGCATTCCATAATCAAGTGCAATGGTAGGGTATCAGATATTGGAGTGTAAGATACTGCTTATCAATTTCCAATACTGCTTGAACTTCATATGAATTCCTGAGCAATAAAACCTGATTATTTATTTTTATTTATCTGGAATAATATTATAAATATATACTTATAGAGAGTTCACAAATAAGCTCTTAACAAGCTTTACAAAATATTCCAACCCCAGACCGGGTTCTGCTACTGGATTGCTCAGTGAGGTGCTAGGATATTCAAGCATTAGATTATATATAAATAATGTAGCTGTATGTGTGTACATGTATATAAACCTAATATAAAAAGTGCAATTGTATTAACTTAGCATTTCTGAAATTTAATATAAATAATATAAAAAACTGCATTAATAAACCTCTATTCCAGTTACCATATATAAGTAATTAAGCATTTATTTTTATAGTGCTATGTTTTATAAATTGTAATACATTAAAGATCAGCCTTTTCAAGCTATTGTGCATGCGCTTTTTACGAGTGTTGGGAGTGAAAGTATTCATTTATTATTAACACTCGTAAAAAGCGCATGCACAATAGCTTGAAAAGGCTGATTTTTAATGTATTACATATATAAGTAATGAAAATTCAGAATTATAGAACTTTATTTAAAATGCAATTCATTACCTTTTAAAAGCTACTTCATCCAATATTCACAACAATTAACACTTTTTGTGGATTTTTTAACATAATTTTTAAATAGATTATATGAGTGATTTTATTATGTTTAAACATTCAAAAATTTCATATATGCAATTTTCTTATAGCAGATGATCTAGGGAAATGAAAAATAAACCATAAATATAGTCCTCATATGATACCTCTTTTAACACATGAAGAGTGAAACATAATATACATATAAATATATATATTTGTTTTTATGATCAATGCACTAACAATCATCTGATCAATCCAAATTATCCTAAAATTTTTAAAAGGAATAACATGGAGTCAACATCTATAAAAACCTCTCCCACTAGTGATGGTGATCACAATCAAATTTTTTGATTTTACAAAAAATATTGTAATGGTCCATATTCCCTTAAAGAATGAGGGTGAAAACATCTAACTATAGTCAGACCTAGAGTCTTCATGTAGGATGCCATGAATGATGTGATAAAAATCTAATCTAAGATTGCATCTATTTCAAATATGATAATTTAATATTTAAACATTCAATACAGATATAACTTAGACCAGTTCATCCAATCTTCACCTCTGTTTACTACCATTATTCTCAGCATTCAAACTCAAGGTTAATTTTACACTTAACTCTCTTCAGGGGTCAATTAATATCCTATAGCAATAATAATTCTTAATATAATTTCAATAGATTCTCAAAATTAGTTTCAATCAAGTTATCATGATGTTAATTCAGAATTATATATATATGGGTAAAGTATTCAATCTTATTGTATTATGAAAATAAAATAAATAATTTAAATAAATCAGACTTTCTTAAAATAAAATAAAAATTAACAATATTTATTAACTTAAAACAGTTTAAATTTATCTTTATATAACAAAATTTATTATTATAAATGCTTTACATACATTTCTACTATATTATTATATAAACTTTAAAATGATGTGTTCCCATATCCCATAGTAGATATGTATTATAACACAAACAATAGATTGTAAAAAAATAAATAAATAAAATTGTATTAATTCCAAAGATTATAACACACTAACTAAATTTAAATTAAACAGTATAAATATAAATGAAAACTTTTGTACTATCCAATCCTTTTGAAGAGATTCCATTTCCATAAACCTCCCATCTATGTATGGTCCCGATGGTTAAAAGAAAAAACCTTTCATCCAAGAATATTAATCATTTATACTGAATAATAACGAATAATAAACAAACAAATATTACTAAATTAATTAAGTTAGTAATAAACAAAAATTCTGTCTTGTCATAAGTGAATGAATTTAATATGAAGAAAAATAAAATCTTACCATCATATTAATTTTACTTATTAACCTGGTCAAGTCACTTTGTAAGGAAGACCTAAATTTTATTAAATAAAAAAAAATATTTAATCCAATGATCTTTCTACTTTCTTTTCATCTAATGATTTTCCAAAATGGATTATCCCAACGTAAGTAGATTTTAAAAGCAAAGGAAATAAAATTAGATGTTTATGGATGGTACACAAAGATGCTATGATGTATTAAAAGTTTATAGTATTGTCCTATTCATTTCCATAATTTGCAAAGTAATGTTCATTAAGAATAAAGTTCTTTATTCCCTGGTCATCAATCAACGGTGAGGCAATCCGCATATTCTGTTGTTCCTAAACCTTCCTCTTGCGTGATGCTGTCATATTCTTCCATAAATTATTTTCATATAAATTGAAATTGCATTTTGAATTATATAGATGAAATATATATATATTAGGTATTTCAGTAGGAATGAGTAATTACACTGTTTTAGGTTAGAACAATAGCATTTGATTCTATGGCAAATTGTCTTTACTCATGATGCATTTTCTGTAACTTGAAATCTTCTTAAAATAATTTTACTTAGATATGTAAATGTTTTTGATATTTATCTTTCTTAAAATTCAAGTTTAGCACAATATCTTTAAGAATTTCTCTAATTATTACATTAAAGATAATTTTGTTTTTGAAATTATTATTAATGATATTAAAGAGTAATTTATTTACTCTTTTCTTGGGTGATATTACAATTCTCTGCAAACAAAGATTTTATAGATAAGGAAAATTCGTTCAAACTATTGATCCATCTTTTTAATGTGTTCAGTATTTGAACACAGCAAAATAACTATGCGTAGTAACTAGTTCATTTGTAAAAGATAGAATTAATTTGGAAATTAGTTGCTTCGATAATGAGCATGTATTAAATTACTATTTCATTTCACAATTTTGTATACGATTATTGTTAAATGCATCATAATTAATAATTGCATAATTGAACTTTAATTTCAATTCCTTCACATTTAGTTGCTAAGATACGACATGATCTTAGATTATCTCTATGTTTTCAATCTTGATTAGTGATATTAGTTAAATTAAATAATTATTATATATATATGGATGAGTGAAAAATAATCATTTTAATATTTGATTTCATCAAAACAATTATTTATTTGACTTGACTTTTGTTATTAAAATTTTATAGTCTCATATTTAAGTTATACATGTGTGTATACAGGTATTTTAATGTAAAAGAATAACGTATTTATTGTTTATTAATAAAAATTATATTTTTAAGTTTATGGTTTAATATTGCACATAAACAAGTGAGCTTAATAAGACTGTAAGCTTACCCTTACAACATATTAACACTCATC
Source organism: Epiperipatus broadwayi (assembly GCA_028023455.1). Classification (NCBI taxonomy): domain Eukaryota; kingdom Metazoa; phylum Onychophora; class Udeonychophora; order Euonychophora; family Peripatidae; genus Epiperipatus; species Epiperipatus broadwayi. Next base: position 1,753,701 of record JAQFVV010006397.1, read on the forward strand.
TGATTAATTCAAATTACCGTGTAGTTAATAATAGATAGATATCCATTTACTAATCAATACTAGATGATTAGTTAGATTTGCTATGGAATGATTATATGAAAAAAAAAAAAATTCTCAAATTTACCCACCCCAGATTTGAACCCAACCTAGTCATCATGGCAGGCTAATAATTGATTAACTATTACAACACTCTTGGTTAAAATTAACTATACATCCATTTACCAAATAATATATTTGTAGTGGGCATGGGGTTGCTTTCAGAAAAATCTCCAAGCTTCACCAGATTTGACCAGCTGGGTTAGATAACAAATTTGAACCAACTAATATCAGTAGAATTAAAGTTATGAAAATAAATGGATAATGTTGAAGTTTAAACACGCTAATTAAAAGAGTTTACATTAAATTAAAAAAACCAAAGATAAAACGAATATTACAATAGTTAAACATTTATTTAATAAAAAAGGTTATTCTTAGAGAAATAAGATATAATAGTTCATTTTGTGTACAGATTAAATGAATGATTATTAAGAAATTGCAAAAGTTAAAGACAACAAAGATGTGAAATACTAAATTAAGTAAATAAAAGTGACAACATAATAAAAATAAAGTTTATTTAAAAAATTAAGAAATGAAACTGAAGTAAATATGCCTTTAAACAGAACAATGACATGTATTTGAGAAAAGTATAAAAACCAGAAACAGAAGACTTATTAAAAAATAAAATCTGGTTTATTAAATGAAACTTTCATTTATGTCAGTGTTTACATTTGAAAATTTATTTTCTCAAAAACCTTCTAAAAAGTTTTTTTTAACTTTTTCAAGAATGTTTAAGCCAACAACATTAGCATCAATAAATGTACATCTCATTGCGGTAATAAGACAACAGATTTAAGAGGTAAACAAGCTTAAATCAATTCTCAGCAAATAAACGTAAAAAATAAATAAAGTAAAATGAACACCACACTTGGGTCAATTAAAGATTTGTTACTCTCAACTTATTTGTGTACACAAATATCTTGATTCTTTCCAGAAATTGACCAAACAATTCTTATTATATATTTCTTGATCCTCTACTGATCATTAAAATACTGGTGTCCATTGCTGTTTTTGTCATCTGATATTCACAAATAGTCATTTAGTAAGGCTGCAGTTAAAGAATCTGGAATTACTGTAATATATACTCTTAAGGGTTCGTTTTTATTTTACAGGTTATCCGATTAATCTTTATTGCAATACAATCAGCATGTTATAAAGAACAAAAATGCTTAAACTATTTTTTTCTTAAAATTTCGTAATATTAATATGGTAATGGACATTTGAAAATGATATCCACTTTTAATTGTTTACATTTAAATCAAATGGGTTAAAAGAAATACAAATTCTTTTAGCAATTTATATACTTCTGTTGAAATACAAAATTTACAATTAATTAATATTATCTTTGTTTTAATGATAAAATATTTTCAATTTTTAAGGATGAAAAATCAAAAAATTATGCATTACCTTTTATATGAACAGAAATTTCATCAAAAAGTCTACCAAATCTCTCATTAGCAAGAATACAGTAAGGAGGCAAATTCTATGTCTCAAAGATGAACAAAGTATATATGTTTTGTCATTGGAAATGATCAGATGAAAACAGGCAAAACTCTCCATACAGTAGTGCCACTCAGTGCAAACCAGAGTAATCAATGGATGCCAGAAGGTTTGTGCATAAAATCCCTATCTAGTGCCTACTCATCCAATATCTTCAGACTAGTTTCTGGCCTGTGGCCATGTCAGTGAGGAGCCTTGGATCTGAAAACACTGCACCTAGATCTTAGATCCAAGGTTCCTCACAAGCCAGAAATTAGTCTGGGGATATTGGGTGAATAAGCACTAGGTAGGGATTTTATGCGCAAGCCTTCTGGCATCTATTGGTTACTCTGGCTTGCACTGAGTGGCACTACGGTATGGAGAGTTTTGCCTCTGTCTATCAAGTACACTTGCATGATTGTCTGTCATCAGTTATGGCAATGGCTTACTTTAAATGCAGACTACCAGCAACATGATTGTTTAGTATTATGTTTTACAGTCCATGTTGATATCTTGAGTGTTATCCTATAACTACTTATCAACAACACTGTGCAAGACAACACACTGCCAATATTTAACCACAAACTATAAGATATTCATGTGCTCTCATATAAAAAAATATTGGCTATATGACTATTACAATCATAGTGCATGGCTTGAGCTTATAGTTTTCATGCCAATCACCTAATTTCTAATTTCTCAACTGATAACTGCCAAAATATCTTAAATTTGAAATGTTAAATCCCCTTCTTACATGTTTATAATATCATCAGTTCTGGAAAATAATGTCTTTTACTTTCTTTATAAATTCTTATTGAAGACTGTCTTTTTAATCTGCTGCTTTACAAATTTTGTTGAAATAACATTGCCAAAACATCACAGTAAATGGATAAATAAAGTTAATAAACGTGGCAATACGTATAATAAGTTTTACCTATTTTAATAAATATTGCTAAACACATTAATAAATGTACCAGCAGTTATAAACAGACCTTATGATATATCTGCTTATGGTATTCATTCTCGTCACAGTATACTTATAAAATCTCCTAAACACTTTTACAAGTTTTCTATGCCTCATTATTGATTTAAAAATCTTGACATCATAATGATAAACCCATTATTATTTGAATATTATTATATGATTTTATTTTCTTGCCAATTAGTTTAATGTAAATACTTTGAAAATTCTGTTGTTATATGTGTCTAATGAGTTTCACTTCGTACATCATAGTTTGGCCAAAGTAATTTAGTTCAGTCGTAAAAGTTCTTGGACTGATGATCAATTTATCATTTTTGGTGACTGAACAATTTACCATTATTCTTTCTGGATGTTATGATATCTATGTTGATGAATAGTGAATATATGTATGTAGGTTGTTGAAAAATATTGGAAAAAAAAAACTTTTTCAGTAATTATATATTCTTATATGATATTTAAATACATGTATATTGTATATACTTTTAAGCTAGATATAATTATAATCTTATGTACTATATTAAAAAAAATAATTTTCTTTAAAATGTAAAGATACCTTACCTGGTAATTGTGGAGCTACATTTTCTAAGATATGTTGTTTTGCATCACTAGGAATTTTGCCAGGAATATCAATTAGAACTCTAGTTTCATCATGAGAAATTTTGTAAATCAATATAGGACTTGGTGTGGCTAAAATTAGTTCTGCATAATTTGTTAAATACTGGGGACAATTTTTCATAATTGTGCCAACAAAATGAGACACCGTGTTTGTGTTGCTTTTAATCAATGATTTACGAAAGCGTGAAAAGCAACCATCACATACTATAGTGAGAGGAGCTTTAAGAATCTGCAAAATAATTAAAAGTAAAAAATAATTATATAAAAATTAATTATGAATTATTTATAACAGTTTTGCTTTATTATTACCTTAGTTTCCTGAGAGATGCGATCAGAATAACTAATGCCCACAACAATATCATTTTCTTCAATTAACTTTGTGACAGTTCCCTCAATATAGTTTACTCTATAAAATGAAAATATAATAAATTTATTAAGCACAAGAGGATGATATAATAATAATGTGAAAGGCCAAAACCTCCAACAGATGTGCCTTAAAAATACTTATGTGACAGCCAATCAGATGTAATAATTACTGCACGTAATATGAGAAAAAGATGGAACCACCTTCTTCTCTACATAAATTTATATATAAATAAGCCAGACTCAAGTATTCCAGAGTGTGAAGCTAACCTTCACATTTAATTCACTAAATATTATATATAAATAAACAACACGAAATCTTTCGATTTAGTATGAAGCAATTTTCAAATCTAATGAAATGATAGTAACAAATGTAAATATATTAAATTTATTAAGCGCAAGCAGTTTGAGATTTTTTATAAATATGATTTTTTTATTGTGACTGTATATTTAGTTTATTAAAAGAATGTACATACTGTTAATTAAGTTAAAATGATTTTATACTGTATATACAAATAATACTTGAATAGATTTTGAAAATATATAAAGCTGATAAATTTAATATAAAAAAAATTTAAATTATTAGTTATCTAGAGATATCCAATAAATTAAAAATGCATCTTTGTTTATTTACTAAAACAATATCCAATGTGAATGATATGTGAGTTACGTATATATAGACATATGTTTATATAGACACACATTACATGAAAATACTTATTATATATAATTATCTTTTATATTTTTATTTTATTTTAACTAATGAAACTTTTACATCGTGTTATTATCATTATTATTATTTTGAGGATATATAAATTTTATGGGATATAGATCACAAAATAGTAACAAACCAATAATCAGTTAAAATCGAAGTGTTGGAGGGATAATGTGAATTGGAAAAAAGGAAACGATTGCAAAAATTAGCTCTCCTTATAAAATATTTTTTATTTGATAAAGTGATCGTAAAATATTTTGGAGGATAACAATGTATCAATTAAACAAACGGAGTTTAAATTGTAGCCTCTGTTTTAGTTCTTTACCTAAAAAATATAGCTCTGTTTATTATCAAGCTGAAGTTGGATTACTTCAAAGTTATTTAAAATATATTAAATATAAAAATTTGACCATTTTATCATTATAGAAATTTCAAGTGGAATTTTAAAAAAAATTAATAGCCATCAGAATAAGCTTAAAAACTTTAATTCTTAATTATCTACAAGAAAAGAATAGTATAAATGATAAATGCTGATCAATTAAACTAATAATTTTTTTAAATTTCTGTGCTCAATTTTTAAAATATTTTTTGAGGAAATTTTTTTATCGCAAATCCTAAAACTTTCATAAATATCATGTGAGAGAGGAAAGAGAAATGAAGACACTCTTATTAAAATTTTGAAGTGTTAAAAAAGAAGTAATTCATTGTATTTAAAGGAAACAATTTTTTTTCCATTGAATCACACGTTTCAAAAGTTGAAATATTTTACAATATCTAATGCTAATCATTATATTATTAACAATCATCATTAGGAAATAAAGTATTAAAAATATTTAAAACAATTCATAGCTATAAACAGTATGTTAGAGCATTAATTTTTTTTTTTTATAAGACATTATTATTATATGATTTAAATATTGAATTTGTCAAGTTTATATTTATATTTTCAAACATATCTATCAGTTGCATTCAAAATATTAAGTACTTTTGAACTGAAAGACTAGCACAATCATCAGGATACCATAATTCACTAAATATCACATGATCATCATTCTTTATGCTTACACAAGCTGTTTACTCAGACAAAACCTTCCATACAGTAGTGCCACTCAGTGCAAGCCAAAATAATCAATGATGCAGGAAGATTTGTGCATAAAATCCCTATCTAGTGCCTAATCCAATATCCCCAAATGAGTTTTTAGCTTGTGACTTTCATCAGTGACAAGCCTTGAATCTGAGAGCACTGCACCTAAACCTTAAGATCTAATGCAACCCTCCAGCAGCCACCTTTTACCTTATTGGCTAACTATAAAATTTTGAGTCCAAAATGAAAACACAATAATGTTTTCAATTCATAGATCTAAACTCACTTCAGCATCCATACTTTTTGGTGTCTTTGGTTCTTTAATAACTACAGTCACCATAATCCTATTGGGCACGATTGGTATTAAACCACTAAACATCAGATGATCACCATTCTTTATGCTTACACAAACTGTTTACACAAAGGCAAAACTTTCCATATAGTAGTGTCATTCAGTGCAGGTCAGAATAATCAATGGATACAGGAAGGTTTGTGCATAAAATCCCTATCTAGTAACTACTCATCCAATATCCCTAGACTAGTTTCTAGCTTGTGGCTTTCATCAGTGAGAAGTTTTGATCTGATGAAAGTCATAAGCTAGAAACTAGTCTGGGATACTGATGAGTAGACATTAGATAGGGATTTTATGCACAAACCTTCCTGCATCTATTGATTACTCAGGCTTGCACTGAATATGCACTATATGAAGATACCATAACTCCTGAATCCAAGATGAAATCTTTTTGTTTTTAACTGATTCAAATTAAAAACTCCATCATCAAATCTGTAGCACATCTTGATCCCATTTCATTAAGCTGCCTATAAATAGTTATAAAAACAACTGGAAAAAAAAATTGAAAATAATGTTGAAGTAAATACATAACTTTGTTAATCACCAGTTCTCATTTCAAATATCTTAGATTCTTCACCTACTGTAGTAACGCTTTCTCTCATTCCATCATTTAGAAGCTACATTTTACAAATAAATTTTGGTGGATAATAAACTAATTTCAAAGAATGTTGAAAATTTGGTTCGATTAATATTAGTAAAAATCAATCATATTTCACATGACCTATATAGCTTGTATTACCAATATGTAATATATAAAGAGCCTGCTAATCGCTCTAAACAAGCTTATTTATTTTATTTTATTTTTTTTAATGGCAAATGCTACAAGAAAAAATAGCTGAAATATGACTGATTTTTACTAATATTATAATTTTGCTATTAGGGCTTTGGCTTTATTTAATTGCTAAGCCTACTAATATATAGGATCACTGAATTTAGTTCAGGTTCATATAGTTTCTTTGGTTAAAGAGCTGAGTTTGAAGACATGTAGGTGTCTGAAGATTTGGATCTTTTTCTTAATATTAAAGAATTAGATAAATGCTTGGCTTGAGTTAATATTTTGAATCTAATGTCCTAGCTCCTCACTGATGAGAGCCATAACTTGAAACCGGTCTGGGGATGGGGACCATCATAGATAAAGGCTTCAGGTATTTTCTCTTGTAGCATTTATCATAAAAAAATAAAATAAATAAGCTTGTTTAGAGCTATTAGCAGGCTCTTTATATATTTCTTTGATTAAGTGAATCAAATGACTTGACCAAATTAATAGCTATTAGCAGGTTCTTTATATATTTGTTTGATAAAGTGAATCAAATGACCTGACCAAATTAATAAAGGCAAATATATACATCATACTTTTGTTTCTAATATTTTTCTTGCATTTTCCTGATAAGTAAAACCATGTCTATAATACTTCTTGATTTTCTAAAATTATACCGAGCCTCTGGTCACTGGAAGTAACCTATTCAATAAAATCTTGGAAAATAACTTTGCTGTAATGGATAATAATGACAAGCCATGATAATTATTGCAATCTGTCCATTCCCTTTATTTTTAAAAATTGGAACAAGAGAAGCATTCTCAAGATCAGGAAACATACCATTATGGGTCCATATATTCTTAAAAAAAATTCCACTGTTTTTGAAGATAACATATCACACTAGATGGCATATAGGTAGTGTGAATAAAAAAAATTGCTAATGATTATAATGTGTAAGCTAGGATCATTGGATGTTTTGCTGGTTATATGACATCTTAATGGTTTTGTAGCAATTTTGGCCAAAGAATAAAAGTGCCTAAGATTATGAAAAACTAAAGTTACCATAATATATGAAAACTGAACCAGTTTCAGATCTATATCACTATGAGCTAAATAGGCTCGAATTAAAAGAATCAACAAGTATTTCAATTTTATATCCAAAAGTTCCAAGTGCACATTTCAAAAATAATCCAAAAAACTCTTCACCGATGAAAGTCATAGACTAGAAAAACTAATTTGGGAATATTGGAATAAAAAAGCACCAGATAAGAATTTATTAAGCCCTACTATCTGGTATCTATTGATTAGTAGAACCTATACAATATGGCATAAAAGTAATGAATATAGAAGAATTTACTAATGATAAATAAATCACATTTCTATGTTATTAATCAATCTCTTTAATATAGGTGGAATCTATGTAATATTAAAATACTTGTCACATATAAACTCCATTTAATTTTTATTATGAAAATTAAACAGAATAGAAAATATTTTTAAAAGCTTGCTTTTTTAAAGTGTTCATGTCTAAATTTTTTAACAGTATTAAGAATAATATCAATTTTATATTTTGTTTAATTTTCATAATGGAAACTATGTGAAACATATATGTAAAGAATATTTTAATATTGCATATTATTTTTCACCTACTTTATAAAAAGATTGATTGAACAAAAAAAATATTATTTTTTGTAGAATTACATATATCAATGAATCATTCATTCATAAAAAGCTTTAATGCATTTTATTTATGAAGTCTGTTATTTGCATGATGAATCAATACATAATCATGGGGTTATTTTTAATTTTAATTTCAATATTGTCATAATAAAATGGTAAAATAAAAAAATATAAATAAAAGAAACAATATGTATTAATAGGGAATTTAATCTGTTAAACCAAGAGGGACCAAATTTATAATTATATTAAGCTTGGGTATCCCAAGATTTTTTTGCTTTAGTTATATTAAATTTGGTAATGATTTTGATTACGTAATCAAAAATACTTCATGTTTATATATTTTATGAATTTTTAAATATTTTTGACTTAAATTTATTACATATATATACATCCACTACATGTAAGTAAAACTATGTGAGGAAATATACATATGACCACACAGACACCCAAATACCATATATATTTACTTTAAAAATTATTAAAAAAACTTGCCTGGATTGATTTTGGGCAGCCTGCCTCAGCTTCATTATAAATCTGCCATGATGAAAAGAGCGACCTTCAAAAATATGTTCTTCATTTTTTAAATAAGGTATTTGAACTTGATTTTTACTTTCCAGATCATGAATAACATAACCCAAGACATGACATGCATCAAATCCAATTAAACAATCTAAAATATAATAACTTTAAGCTAGTAAGAATAGTAATAATAATAATAAATCATATTTTTCTAGTATATAAAGCTTTCAAATAAAGATTTCTTAGAAGTCATTGATCCAAATTATGTTATTATATTCTTTTTATATAAATCCAAAAATTGAACAAAGTTATGGAACATTTCAGATATATTTATTCTTATAATGTGTGATATCAATTATACCACAAATTGCATAAATTCTATGAAATATAATTATATAATATTGAATTATATAATTTTGAACTACATGTATCAAATTATTCATCATAGAGAAAAGTCTCAAGAGTTCTCTAAAAATTCCCCCAAAAAACATGTCATTTCAATCACAGAGGATTGGAAACAAAGTTGGAACTACAGATAAAAATGATCTACTCACATCCTCAATAGTTTTAAGCTGTGACTAGAACAAGAAAACACCGCAGCATGGCTTACCATATCATATTTCAATGTGAGAGATGAAAGACTAATTGATGGGCTTTTTTAGTAAAGGCCAATCAGAAACTCTTTAAGGTGACCTTATAGAACACACACACACACAAATACTTCATTATAATAGCTGATGATCCAGCCTACCAACATAATTTACATAGGAACTGTTTGCTATATTTTTTTGATTTATTTTTAAATTTTTTTTTTTAAATCTAAAACAAAATTAATGTAAAAAAAAAATAATAATAATAAGTTCTCATCATATGTCAATAGGCATAGAATTTTTATTTGAAGTAGTTAAAGCAATTAGCAACTAGTATTGGTTGGTAAATAGATCTCTCCAGGGTAAAATCTTAAGTTAAATTGGATTAGTCAGATAAATGTGTAATGAATTGATTAATTTGTATTTAACAATTATAAAAAGATTATAAATTACTCAGGTTAAATTTTGATAAATATTTAACTATATAAATTATTAGCATAGTCTAAGCAAGTTCAGGTTTTAATATATTCCATTTCTAAAAACAGACACTGGTGAAAAGAAGTCATACATCTTATGATATGAGCTGAACCTAAGGTTTACCTTTGCTTTTAATAATATAAATCACATGGAAGCAGTCCATGCTTATTGACACTAAGAATATTCAATCTGCTGTAAAAGCACTCTTTTATTTATAAGAAAAAGATTGGGTTAACAAGTAGATTTAAGATTCATGGTATTGATAAGTGTGAGCTACTTTTGTGTGATTTACATTTATAAACCAATCTAGTTTTGGAAAAATTAGCTTTATTATTTTAATAATATAAGGATATATATCCCAACACAACATTACTTGGTTACAAAAGATGATGCTACAGTAATAGATAAAGGGGGCTGCTTTAGTTAATATATAAATCCAAATCCAAAATAATATTCAATAAAAATAAAGAATTACAACCTGTGAAAAAAAACAAAGCCTCCTCCAAACATTCCAGACCTGAAATATTCTTACAAAAATTTAATGCAACTTAAATAATGGTAAAAAAAAAAAAATTACTGGAATACATTACAATATTTTATCCAAAATAAATTATAGCAGTAACAATATATCCAAGAAATATTCATTGGAAAAAAATTTGCACCAATACTACCAAAGATAACAGCTTCACCACTCTTGAAAGCCAACTATAACAAAATCTCATACGTTTAAAGATGGATATTAAATTATAAAAACAACTTCAGTGTGAACACTTACAAATACTGTCATCAATATAAACACATTTGCAGCATTTTGTATTGGGGATTTTTTTTTTTTAAAACTTCTATACTCAGAAAAAATCTAAGTGTATTTTATGCAATAAATCAATTAATGTCTTGATTGAAAAAAAATATAAGCACAATTCTCATGAAATAAATGAAATACCTGAAAGAAGGAGTATTTTATCTATAAAACAAATTTTTAATAACATATATCAACAAAGTATCATGATTTTTTCAGATAATTTTCAATATAGCACTACCATCTAATGTCCAATGACTATTCAAGCTGTCAATAGATGTCTCTGGAAATGAATGCTAGAATGAATTATGGCTTCTAATGCTCTTTTAAATAGTAAATACATCAACAAATATTTGAAGTATTTTTATTAACCAGACAGTGGAAAGATATAATTCTTTCCTGCTTTGATAAAATATGAGCAAGCTGCAATCATGTGGATATTGGAAGCTTCTATTTTCAGGATGATGACTAGTGAAAAAATACTATTATTTATGACAGAAAAAAATCCACTCATATTGAGAGCATTTTTGTTTCTAGTAAGTTAAAAAATTCATATTTAGCATTTTTGAAAAGGTTATACAGACTGAGGTAGTTAAATTTCATCAGCAATCATCAGGTAGATTAGTCTGAGAAAGCTCCATTTTAATATATTAATATTTCTACAAAACTTTTAGACTTTTTATGCAAAAATGTAATAAGTTTATAGTACTAATGCAAAGTATATTAAAAAACCTTATTAAAATCATTAAAATAAAATTGAATTTACATAGCAAATAAAATTCAATTAATATAAATTATAAAAAATTATATTATATATATATCATAAATTGCAACTCCCTATTCTATTAGTATCTATAATAAGCTTGATTAACCAGTGATTATCAGATGGTAGTGCATTTAAAATCCCATCTCAGATCTGTTTCTGGATTTTACTTTTCTTAACAAGGATATGCGATTAAAAAATGAAAATAATTCACTTACGGATTAATAACACTTTCAATTTCATTTTATATTATTCAAACAAAAAGCAAAAATTGAAAACACCGGGTTTTGAACCCAAACCTTCTTGAATAATCATACAGATCTGATCCTGGGTCAAAAACAATACATTTTAGCAATTTATAATTCTTTTCCAACTACTGGTATCTTTTTGACCTGTCCAGGAATGTTAAAAAAACCATGGAGATTACTAAAATGTATAGTTATGTAAAATGTATAATTATTAATACAAGGACAGATCTAAACAATTGTTCAAGCAGATTGGCTTTGATTTAAAGCCTTAGGTTCCATTTAAACTTTTGACTTTTTGCTTGAATAATAAAATGGAGTTAAAGATAACTGTTACAGAGCAATTCATTTATTATAATATATTGTATAAGCTAAATAATGAATTCATTTGTTATATATATATATATACATACATATATATATACTGAAGTAGTTATCATAATCCTGATATGAAATCAGGTCATCTAGAGAACTAGCTCACGAAAGCAGATAAATTACTAATAATACTAATATAAAAAAAAAATCCATCAAAATGAATAAAGAGATGGTAAATGAAGTTAGTTTTGTTTGGAATAGAAGATAAACAATAAGATGCATATATTGTAAAGATATTATCAATTGCTAAAATAATAGGTAATTGTTGATGTATGAAAGTGAGTATATATGCATTCACAATTCAACCACAAATTATTGTAATTACATAATCAAATTCTATTTAAAATATAATAAATTTTTTTTAGAAACGTGAAGAAATAAAAGAAAATAAATGTGTAATTTTTAATTGGGTTTACACTTTAAAAATAAAAATGTTTATATTATACCTTTGCAAAAAAGAAAAAAAAATGGCAACAGTTTCTAGCAACATTTTTCTCAAAGAGAAAGATGTGAATCATAATCTGTCTAAGTTTAAAGCAAATTTAATAATTTCTTTCATATATAAGAAATGATAATAATTCACAGGTAATGGCTTGCTAAACATCTACGATTATTTTCTGGTTAGTAAAAATCTTTCATCTTCATTGCTCAAGTCAAAGTATACATTTAAAAATAATGTATAAAATAAACAAGGAATCCTGCTAAAAGAATAGATGAAAAATACAATAAAATTATAAATTTTCATGCACAGATTCAAAATTTCAAGGCAATTTATTAAGGAATGTTTTCAATTTTATATTTCATCTAAAACAGTATATGCAAAATATAGAAAAACAGAATTACTCTTAATTTTATTTTAAGACAAAAGTTTTTTTATCTTCAAGTAGTTGATAATAGTCATATCTTTATAATATTTTATATTTTGTTTATAAATAAAATTTGATGACTTAGAGATATTATACCTCACTTTAGTCAAATATATTAAATATATGGAAAGAAGAGTTTTATTACTTCCAAAATTTTTCTAAAAAATTAATATTCTACTCTTTTTTAAAAAAAATTGAAGTATACTTCCAGTTTAAAAATACTGCATTTTAATTAGTGGAGATATATAAAAGAATTTCTACTCAATTTTCTCTGTTTTTAAAGATTAAATTATTAAATTTAGAGATTAAAATAATTGCAATATGAATTAGTAAAAGATAATGGATTACATGTTTGTATGCTTCTAAAATATGTAGATTGAAATTAATGACAATTAATTATTACCATGGTATAAATCAATAAAATAAATAGACTGTTTATTTGTTTGTTTTTTTACGAGGATAAATTTAAATATATTAAATAATATTTTGATGAAGCAAGGTATAATAAATTTGAAGAAAAGTTTCTGGAATAGAAAATTTATTCATTACACAGTAACTAAGTCGAATAACTTTTTTTTTTATATATTCAAATATAGATTTCTTCTTTTGTAAAGTATATAATTTGTAAGTCTGTATACATTATTATAATTATAAAAGGGTATATATGCAAAATAACTATGTTTGTTTAACAAGTGTCATAAAGAGTTTAATTTCAAATAAAATTTCTAGTAACAAATATCTACTCAACTTCTTATTTCAATCCATATGTGTATAAGTGTTTTGTGACAGGTGACATGAGTGAAATAAATAAATGTCATCTTAGTCCATAACACAATATTGATAATAATAATAAAATGAATAATTTTATTTTCCATTTATAGATATTAAATTGAAGTTAGGCATATCCAATAATATAATCACCCAGAGGATGGTAATAATTTAAGCTTCTTATTAAAATCACTTCTTTTTAATGGGATAACACCAGAAGATAATGAAGTATATAAAGTTTCAAATTATAACTGTATATTTTAGTTGTTAAGTTCATTATTTTAATTATATAGATATATTGTTTTTATGTTTTATTAATAACTTTTTAAAAAATTAATATATTTCTAGTCTATTTTCTTAGAAAGTGATGAGATTAATATCATATAGTAGCCACTTAAATAAAAGAATCAATCCATTTTAAATTACAAAAAATTATTAAAGACAATATGGAATGGTAAACCTTAATAAATCTTTATCATCTTCATAATTCATGCCAGACGAGTTTTAGCTCTTAAACAATAGTTTTTTATATTGTTTAAGATCCAAAACACATATTATAAAAGCATAGGACAGGCATATGTTGATAGAACACTTTTATTGGCAGAAAGAACATAACATAAATTTTATATTATTTTATTACTATTAACATTTTAATATCATGTGAATATTTACTGAAGTGTAATTTTGGGAATAAACCCATGACTCAAAACATATTTCAAGTTGTGTTACAACCTGAAGGTGTTCAAGCATAGTTTTGCATGCCTTCTTATAAGATGTTAATATTTCTCCCATAATAATATAACTTTATATAAAATTTATTAAAGTGTAAAATATAAAATACACTAACGCAAGCTGAAGACAAATAAAGAAATATTTTATATATATTTTCAATTATGTGGCTAAGCGCTTTCGAGGGTCAGAGCCCTCATATTCATAGCCATCTTGTCTATTTACAAGATGGCTATGAATATGAGGGCTCTGACCTTCGAAAGCAGTTAGCCACATAATTAAATATATATATAAAATACTTCTTTATTTGTCTTCAGCTTTGTGTGCTTGTGTGTGTTAGCGTATTTTATATTTTACACTTTAAAATAATTAGCCACAAAGTTTAAACTGTTTGTTCATAAAATTTATTGTAAAACAGATACAACCATATTTATTGTTCTTATGCATACCTATGTGTACATGAAGAATCTGGGTTGTTATAATGTTATACACGTTGGGTGGGTCAATGATGTTTTCCTTTATTACGCTGTCAAAAAAATCCAAATGCTAAAAGAATAATAATGATTGTTTACTGCTGTCCAAACATTTAAGAAAACCTGACTTACATAAATTAATGCAATAGTCGAGTGATGGACTTTAGAACTTAGGTCAATGGATCACAGCCTCTAGTCTGTCACTTTGGTTACTCAAAATTCTTTTGAATTTTTAAGCAAAAAACCATTCAATTATTTTTTAATTAAAAATAAAAAAAATTAAAATAAGAAGAGTTAAACTGACTTAATAAAATTTAAGATAAAATGTATGCTTGATACAATAGATGATTAGGCAAATGGTTTATAATTGAGAGTGAAACTTTATATTTCTAACATGGTAGAACTCTTGACTGATCTGCCTCTCATAGGTCACAACTCTGATAAAAATAGCAAAATAATATTTAATTCAATAACAATGCAATTTTTAGTTTACAAGTTAAATTAAAAAAAGAAAATCTGACAGAACATAATGTACATAAATATTTATTTACATTTAATCAATCGAATTATACATAACTCGAAACAATAGCGCAACTGTTTGTATATAATTAAATTTAATGTCATCAAATCAATTTTCATTCGCCAATGAACCTTCTCAAGATGCCATTTTTAAAATTTAAATATTTATTAAATAAAACCTCACATGATCATTATTTCCTATGCTTACACAAGCTGTTATTAACAATAGCAATTTCTCCATATAGTAATGTCACCCAGAGCAAGCCTTAGCTCCTAGCTTTATAATTAACTAAATAGGTAAAAGATGGCTAATAGAGGGTTGCATTAGATACTTAGATCTAAGTGCAGTGTTCTCTGATCCAAAGCTCCTCACTGACAAAAGCCATAAGCTAGAAACTAGTCTGGGGATATTGGATGAATAGGCACTAGATAAGGATTTTATGCACAAACCCCCATGCATCCATTGATTACTAAGATTTGCACTAGGTGGAACTACTGTATGGAGAGTTTGCTACTATTAATAACAGGCTTGTGTAAGCGTAGAAAATGGTGTAATATTTTGTTGCTTTTATTATCATCTCTGCCTATGGGATGATGGAGACTGGTTTTTGATAAACCAAGGACATCAAAATGTATAGATGCTGAACTGGATTCAGATCTATATAGTTATACAAGCGAATGAGCTTGGGTTGAAGACATTCAGGTGTTTTCATCTTGGGCTCCTAACTTTATAATTAACTAAATAGGTAAAAGGTGGCTGATGGAGGGTTGTATTAGATTCTTAGATCTAGATGCAGCTCTTAGATCCAAAACTCCTCACTGACAAAAGCCACAAGTTAGAAACTACTATAGTGATATTGGATGAGTAGGCACTAGATGGGGGTTTTATGTACAAACATTCCTGCATCCATTGATTACTAAGGCTTGAACTGGGTGGCATTACTGTATGAGAGTTTGCTACTGTTATTTATTAAACATATGAATATGAAAAAAAAAACATTAATTGTTATTTGAATTTTTGATTAAAATTTGTTTTTTGAAGCAAAATCAGGACATTTCTCATATGAATAATACCAATTAGCAATTGGAACTATTTTGCCTTTCAGTAAAATATTTGTGGCCTATCAAAGCAACGCTGGACAAAAGATAAGGATATTGTAATGTGTAACATTAGAATTCTGATAAATATACATTTATTCCTCTATTTCTAATTATAATTTTTAATGTTCTTTTTTTTTCATATTTTGTTTCCTAAACCCTCCCTTTTCAATATATTGTGCTGTCGAAAATTCTTTGGGAAAAATATAATCTTACCACAGACATGTGATGTAAAAAATAGAAACTATATACTCCAAAAAGTTTTGAAATTTCCATTCTCAAAACTAATTTAGCAATGGACTGTTTTTTATTTGTCACAATTCAAAAAAATGATGTGATGAAGTAATGAAACCTAATTAACATTACAAAAATATACATTAACTGTCTTACATTTACTCATAAGTAGTCAAATAGTTTACATTGTTTTGTTAGCAACTGGGAAAATTAAACATAAAAAAAAAAGTAGTTCATAAGCAGTAGTTAACATCACTATTAAAAATAACATATTACCTTGGAGGCCCAAAGAATGTAGTGCTTTCACTCCACCTGGTTGCAAAAGTTCTCCCACAATGCGATTTGGTTCTTTCATGTCTCGTTCTATGACTGTAACATTTCTCCCATCTTGTGCTAATACAGTAGCCATAGCCGATCCAACAATACCCGAACCCACAATAATTACATCTGAAGACCATTTTTCCTGTGAGCCTTTTTTTGTTTCAAGCATATATTTTTTCTATGTTAAATAATTAAGACTGTTAATATTGAATGACTACATTAAGAGATTAGACACAAATATTTAAATAATACACATTGTTATTATAAATCCTTAATTCAATAAATTATAAATACTAAGGATTTTAAAAGGATGTTTCCTTTACATATAAAACAGAATTATACTTATACATTATTTAAATGTTAAATTATAACTTAAATAACTATCTTTATAATATAAATTCTAAACATTAAGGGCTGTACAATAAATTGTATTAATTGGTAGTAAAGCAGTGAAAAAAACTATTATCAGCTGCACTCAGAAGATATTACTTTCGATCTTATGATGTGATGAAATAACATTTTTATTGGAATCTGTAATCTCTGTCCAATATGCCTACAAAAATATATTAACTATAATAATTACCGCTTTATAATTTTGCAATCCAAAATATTCTCTAAAACTTCTAATTATTTACTTTTAAATCCATTTCCACATTATTTTGTTCATCCAATAAATTTAATTTTATGGTCTTTATTATCCAAACTCTAAAATAAAAGCCAAATTTCCACTTTATGTATCTTCACTTAATATATACTTATATTTCCATAAATCTATTATTCCCATCCTTTCTGGTTGTATCATAAAAAATTAATATTTTCAACATTTTTTTTACATAACTAACAAAATAAATCCACATAAGTTATTCCATTTACAAATATAATTTTTGGTTGTCAGTGCTTCTAACTAAGCTTTAAAGAATATTATACTTTCATTATTATTATCACAAAATGATTATATGTTGAAGACAAAAGATATATTGTAATTCATTGATGTTTTCAGGAAAAATAATAAATTATATAATTATTGATGTTTTAGCAAAATAACATTTGTCTTTGACTGGATAAAGATGTATTACAATGTCATTGCAAATATATAGAAAGTTATAAAAAAATTAATTAGTAATTGTACAAAGAAGTAGAACACACGAAACTTCAGAACAAAATAAAATAAGTTAAAGACTGCATTTTTTGTCCAATTTAAGTAACAATAATAATAAAAAAGTAAGGATCAAACTTAAAATGGTAGAAATCAATCAGTTGACTTTAAAGTGAATTAATGGTTTTTATTTATTTGTGTAAAGAAACTTTTTCACATAGATGGTAGATTGGTTTTTCAATTACAATTATTAATTTAATTCCATCTCTTCAAAATTTTTACTGCCTTTCTAAATATTATTTGAGGATTATACATCTAGATAAGACCTTGAATTGTCTAGAACATGGAAAGTGCTAAAAATGATATATATACTCTAAAGGAATCTCATAGATTTCTTGGGTATCTAGCAGAATTAAAACTTTAGGTTTGATCAAAATATTAATTTCAGTGGAAAATATTTTTATGCTGTATCATCTCATTACAAATCCAATTTTGTCTGTGATTCCTTTTCTATAAAAAATGCATATCCCAATAAAATTAATATTATCACTAATTGTATAAATTAAAAATTATATTCCTACAACTAATTTTGATAAATTGTTGTCTGAAGACTTATGACAATGGCATTTTGCTTGTAATTAAATATTGGACTACTTCCATAATTGATAAAAATGTCTTCAGAAAAATTCAAACTTTATTTAAACTTTTCAAATGAATTCAACTGTTAATAATAACACACAAGTTAGTATATTAAATCATGTTTCTTCTCCAGGTCTTGTTTTCTTAATCAATGATAGTGCTAATATATGAATAGAATTAAGGATTTCAGTCAAAGGTTAATAGGAATTTTTTGAAGTCACCATTCCTGAATTTAAAAGTTTCTGATTTAATTTCTATGCTAATGCATTCAGATATTAACTTGTGCAATAAAATGTGAATTTTTCAAAAGATATTTAACATTAAATACTAGATGAAAGAAATAATCTAACATACAATTACAAATTATTTGACAAATTTTACTTATAGTGATGAATCAACAATTTTCATGTATATTACAAATCCAATGTTTCAATTATTTTTGTTAGTACACACATAATCTAAAAATATAATACAAATACTTGATATATATTATACATAAATAGAACAAGATACAATATGATATATTATATTAAAAATAATTTAAATAATTGTATGAATATTTACAAATTTAGTTAATAACTGGTTGATTAAAAATGAATGGAAAATTATATAAATTGGCATATATATAATTGTAAAAAAAAAACGTTAAATACTTCTCTGATAAAATATTGGACTAAAACATTCAAATGAACTTGCATGTAATTTATTATATTGTTATGATATAGTCCAGGGGTCACCAACCCTATGCCCGCGGGCACCATGGTGCCCGCAGACCATTTTACGTGTGCCCGCTGTTATCCAAACACGATAAAAAAATATTTATCTTATACAAATAAATTTAATTTTTAAAATTTCTTATAAATTATTGTATTATATTGTAATCAAATATTAAAATTTTATTTTTGAAATAAATATTTTTTTGTACATTATGTGTATTATTAACAACATCCAACTATAAA
The DNA here is from genome assembly GCA_028023455.1 of Epiperipatus broadwayi. Taxonomy (NCBI): domain Eukaryota; kingdom Metazoa; phylum Onychophora; class Udeonychophora; order Euonychophora; family Peripatidae; genus Epiperipatus; species Epiperipatus broadwayi. The sequence continues at coordinate 1,773,294 of JAQFVV010006397.1, forward strand.
TTTACATTAAAAAAATAAATGGTGCCTGCCACCTGGCCAGCATTATAGAATGTGCTCTTAAGTGCAAAAAGGTTGGGGACCGCTGATATAGACAATCATTTTGTAATTACTGGATTATGTGTAGGTTTTGATTTATTTTAATGATTTATATTGGTATTGATTTTAATTTCATTATTGAACACTAGATGGTTTTATGTCTGGAATAGTTCATTAACATAATAGATTATTAACATTTGAAAAGTTATATAACTGTTGTAAGAATTTATTATTTTCTGATTAATATCACATGCATATCATTTATAAATAATATTAATTCATCAGAAAATATTAAAAAAATATCCTGTTGACATTATTACATTACATTCTTTTTTTATATAGGTGGATTCACCTTCTAATAAAATTCCGTCATTCTTTTTTCCCAAAGATAAAAAAAAAATGCTGATTATGATTTTATTCTTTTTTTATTTATTTATTTAACATATATTTAGCATGCACACACAAAATTTTATTCCTTTATTGAATGGGCAAAAGTAAATTTACTGTTAAATAAATAATTACTAATAGTTTTTTACTACAAATGCTTTGTTTCTCCTTAAAAGTTTTATTTTACCTGCACTTAATCCTGAAATCTTATATATCAGAATCTTATATAAGAATTGCCAAAAATATTTACAATAAGGTATTGTTGGATCTATGAGGAGAAATTAATGTTCTATTTTTGTGGTATTAAGTTCAAAACTATTTCATAAAATGCAACTTTTTTTTCTTTAGCATATAGTTAATTCTAAGGCAGAATGTAATTTGCTTATACTGAATTTGAACTCAGGATTTTTCAGTTTATTCATCCTTCACTCCATCTTAAGAAATCAATATACATGACCAACTGATGAGTGTTAATTCTGCACGAAATACATATATTGGGGATCCTGTATCATTTTTGCATGTGTGTGGGCATTTGTAACGCTGCTTGAGATGGAGCGGAGAAAGAATAGACTGAAAAATCCTGAACTCAAACCTTTCTAATTACATATAATTAATTGTATCAGAGCAAGTTTATTGTTAAATAAATAATTATTAATACTTTTTCAGAATACTTTTTACTACAGATGCTCATTTCTGCCAGATTCTTAACAAGTTTGTTCTTCTGGGATTTTTAGTGAACAATGTCATTTGATACTACTTCTTTTTCACTTATCATTTTATAGAAATAGATATAAAAGACTATTATCAAGATAAAATATTTTCTAAAAAGATAAATAAAATAATCTTTTAACTGATCACTGTAAAATAATGTTATTCCAGTAGTTTCTCATAAAGGAAGAGTAACGGAGAAGACTATACTCTCTGGGATGACCAATTGCCAAATAATGGAAATTTGAATAGTTCTCCATCCTTATTTTATCTTCTAGTTAAGGAGAGCTACATTAATTACATGAAACCAAAAAAAAAAAAGTAAACTTGTTGAAAAATGTTCAGGCTTATTTGGCCCCGATTCTAATTCAGATTGCAAGTACAACAGATGGATAAAAAATCATTGCACCTAGAAACTCTGAGTACAATTACACTCATAAATATTAATTCATATGCTAAATTCAAAATAATTAGAAATTCTTCTATTATGTTAATATGTATAGAGATTTTCATGCAATTAAAATAAAAAATAAAAAATTAAATATTTAATTGATGTAAATTTAACTACACACCTTTTTTAATTTTCGCTTGCCCAAATACAGAAGTGATAAAAAGAAAATAGAAAATAATAAAATATACCATGGTATAATGTTTCTAAGGGCTGATAAATTATCACACCAATAAATAATTTTTCTGATACAGAAAAGTAATACCATTATATCTAGAAAAAAAAATTATATATATATAAAATTCAAAGATAAAATAAACAAGACAAAAACTGACATAAAATATATTTATATAATATTAAAATCAAAAATATTTAAAATCGTAATAAAAAATATGCAATTACAATACAACCAAATAACATTTTTAGTTAAATATTATATATTTTTCTAAAAAACCGAAGATACCTATAGCTGTAATTACTAAAATATAATCACATATCTGCTATCAAATAATTCGTGGATTTTTGAATTTTCAGGTGCAAAGCAAATCAGTGCCTTCTAATGGTCAGTCACTAGTTAAACTACACTTAAAGTCTTGTAAATATACACAATGATTCTAGTGTGGAGAGAAAGAGATGGAAATCATCATTACCTAATTTAACACTGTAGAACAAAGCAAAACTCTCCATACAGTATTGCCACCCTGTGCCAACCAGAGTAATCAATGGCTTGTGCATAAAATCCCTTTCTAATGCCTACTCATCCAATATCCCCAGACTAGTTTCTGGCTTGTGGCCATCGTCAGTGAGGAGCTTTGTATCTGAGAGCACTATACCTAGATCTTAGTCTGGGGGTATTGGATGAGTAGGCATTAGATAGGGATTTTATGCACAAGGCTTCTGGCATTCATTGATTACTCTGGTTGGCACAGAGTGGCAATACTGTATGGAGAGTTTTGCTTTGTTTATAAACAATTATGTGCTAGTATAAGATAGTGATCATGTGATGCTTAAGGGTTTAACACTGTAGAAGTTGTTACTAAAATTAAAATTTACCATTCACAATTGAATGTTCAAATCAACTTAAGAAATTTGGCAAAAGGCACATCCCATACTTCACTACAGATCATCATTATGAATTCCTATCCTTGTCTTCTTTCTTTAAAAAGTCAGCTAATTTATTCCTAAGCTAAAAATAGGTAGATATACATTTTCTGACTACTATGATGTTAGTTAGATTGGTTAAGGGTCATTTATATGGGAAAAAAATAAAGCCCAAAGTCTGTTTATGACCTGAAAAAATTTCAAGGATCACCTACACAAAAATACTCCTCAATTTGAAGGAATAGTAGGCAGATGTACTAATCACTATACCATAATAATCTTTTCTAGATTATTTAATGCCGTTAACGATTGAAAAATAATGTTAAACTAATTGATATATTAATCACAATAATATAAGATGCTCTACAACAATGATTAAAAAACACATTTTCTATAAAAAATTAAAAAAAGATATCATTACATTATTAAATTTGTTTGATTTCAGAACAACATTTTCCATTTAAGGAAAAAAAATTGTGTGAAACAGATTATTCAAGAAATGTTATATTTTCTAGTAAAAAAAGTAAATGAATAGTTTGAGGTAAGTCATAAACTATACATGCACTGAAATAACAGAGTTGAGTAGCAATCTATGGATCTTTAGCTCTCAAATTTTGCCACTGCATGGCATAACATTTCTGAAGTGAAAAAACAAGTTGTTACACAAAACACTGAAATTTCATACTTTTTTCTCAAAAAAGAAAAATTAGGTAACCTATGAACTCAAAAAATGGAGAAATATGTCATCCGCACTATTAATGATAAAATACCTTTTGTTTTTACATTCAAATTTACCTGACTAAATTTAATTCAAGATCCTTATCCTCTAGCTAATAATAGTTATAGATATTCATTTATTGATTACTTGAAAGAAAACCCCTAATGACTTATAAAAGTGTCTGAAAATCATTTAGTCTGGACTTGAATTCAAAATCATAAGCATCATTGGTTAATATGCTAAACAGTACTAAAAATCCTCTTATGAGAAAATAATAAAAGAAATTGAAAATAAAAAGATGTTTACCTACCGTCAAATACAGTTCTAATTGTTAATCTAATTAAATCAGACTTGTCTCTATGATCTCTTTTGCTTTATTCTCTTTATTAGAGCTTGCTAACATTACATTTTCTTAATGATGAACTCTGGATATAACATCATCTAATCAATATTTATTAATAATGTATGTATAAGTTCTCTTTTTTTTTCAATACTCAATTGATTCTTCTGAATTTTATTCAAGATGATACATTTATTACATCAGAATAAACATTTTTATAATAAATGTAATTAATATTTTTGACTACAAAAAAAAAAACAACAACTGAAGTCTTCTTTTAAAAATGTCTGATATTATCTGCAGCTTTCTTCATCTCACCTGCATCACTGAAAAAATTCCTATACTGACTGCTGCTAAAGACCTTTTAATAATCTGCAAATGATGTTGTTATGCATTATTTGTAATTGCTGGTCATTACAATCTAAAGCAGAGTTGGGGAGCATCCAGCCCTCAAAAACACTCAATATGGCTCCTGGATATTTTCATAAATGTATATATAATAAACCTGTATAAACTTCTATTTAAACATCTGCACAGTTCAAATATTGGATTAAGAGTCAAGTAAAATTAAATATTTATTTTCTCAATTATATCCAATCTTTATAATAGTTTTAATATTTTCTATCAGAGGTGCAATATTCCAATAAATTATCTGTATTTCTATCTGACTACAGATTTAATCAATGGTGCTGAGGGCATTTTCTTGACTTTTATGGTGATTTTTGCATACTAATTGTTTATTCACAAAAATAAAATTAAAATTTTACTTTGTTTTATTATTATTATTTTGTATTTATTATATTTTTTTTATTATGATGGTTATACCAAGTAAAATAAAAAAAATTGATGCAGAAAATTGTATATTTTAATAGAAATGGACCAACGCATTTTTTATATAGAAAGAATAATTCAATATATCTGAAAAGTATTTCAGTTTCTTAAAATTATTGGGAAAAAAGGAAATATTAAAATAGGAAACTTGAAAAGAAGCTTCATCAAGAGGCTGATATCTTGTAAAAAGTCAAAAAAAAATTGGAAAATTCTGTGAAAGGGAAGTCCATTTTTTTTTTATAAAAACAAAAAAAAAAAAAAAAGGCAGAAACTTCAAAACTGTTTTCTGATGAGCAATAGTCATTAATAATAATAATAATGTTATTTTAATTCACAAAAAAAATTATAGCCCTCATTTAAAAAAGGCAAGTTGAAATTGGCCTGCCAGCTGAAAAGATTGCCCAACCCTAATGATTAGGGGTAAATTAATTAAATGTTTGGTCAAATATAGCAGGCTAATTTTTAAGTAAATAATTTTGTATGGCCCGCGAATGTTATTATAAATATCCAAATGACCCTTTAGCAGAAAAAAGGTTCACCATCTCTAACATCTTCACCATTAGAGTTTCAATGTGCTTTTCTTGATTTCTATAACTAATCCTCAGTCACTTAATTCAAGCTATTTTCAAAAAAATATAATAAAATGTTACATTACAATCATGAAAAGATTTAAATTATTTTAAAATAAGAACTGTTTGTGCTAACTATATATCTTAATGGACTTGAAGAATTCATTAAGATCTTTTTTGTTTTGCTTTTGATTTCATTTTTTCACTCTTCATGATCTTTTCGAAAGTCTCCTCCATAATTGTTTAAAAGTATCAATACTGTCAGACCAGTGAATAGTTACAAAAATAAAATGCTATAATTTGAATAATTAAGATTTTTGGTCTTAAAATAAGTTTTGACATTTTAGATATTTTCCAGGTTTTTTTTTTTACAACTGTTTTCAATGTCAGGCTAGATAAAACTCTTGACTTTTGTTAATGAATGATTCAAGACAAAACCTGCTGATATTGTCAGTATCAAATCAATATAACTCCTATTCACCAGGAATGGAACATTATCAGCAGTGGTGGAATTCAGCTGGTTCTTATCAGTTGAGAAGAACGGTTTCCTAAAAACTTTATAATTAAGTAAAAATTATATTTGAAATTGTATTTATTTGGTGATTTCATAAAGCCATACACATGTTCCTGATAGTTTAGAATCACTAAAGGAAAAAACTTTATATTCTTTATGAAATATATATTAATTCCCATATGTTCATTATTGTAGCAATAAATTCAAGTTTCTAGCCCACAAAATAAAGCAAATTTATATTCTGATTATGTATCACTAGTATAAATACAAATTTTGTTTATAAAAGTTTGTAATATTAGTATGCCCATACATGTAACATGTCCTCGCATGAAAAGGCTTTGTTTATTACTGGCAGACAGAATTCATTTACAATATTGTAATCATTAGTCAGAATCTGGTGTTTAATCCAACTTAAATTTTATCCTCTTTACTGTATACCAATTATGTGTTTGGCACTCTTCGATATGATTAATCTGCCATAGACTTTTATGACACTAGATCTCTTTCTCTATGTTGTATACTAAATTTTCTTTTTCAATGACATTTGCATAAAATTTAAAAAAAAAAATAATGATCGTGTTCTGAGACATTTAACTTTTTATGCCTTTTTTATATTTACTTGGAAATTTTACCAATAAATAAAAATTTCAATTTTGTTTTTGGTAAACCCAATAAATGTGAAATATTAATATTCATTTATGCAATAAATTCTTAATGCAACGAAAAGACAATGTTTTGTTCTGAAGTGCATCAAACCATTTGTTAACTGAACATCATTATATTTAAAGACAATGTTTTTTATATCATCTAATCTGAATTTCTTGAATATTCAATATACTGAGTAGAAGTCAATATGGAGTCTCATCTAAACTTTTTTGCTAAGAGCAATGACATAAGAACATTCCATAATATATATGGTAAAGTTTTTTGGTTCCCAAACAACAAATCATTTTGGAACTCACAATGGGGTATCTGTTTTGAATCCAAGTGAACAAAGATTCCTAAGCCTTATCTACATGGCCCAGACGCTACTAGAGTTAATTAAATCAAAAGCTTTGCTGCAATCAATAACACATGCTCATTCATTTCTAGTGTTCCTTGGTCTTTTGACAATTGGTAGATTTTATTAATAGTACCTTGTACAATCGAGAGTTGTCTTTTAATATAAAGTTATAATCTGCATTCAGTACTATTTTGGGATTTAAAAAATCGTTTAGCATCAACGGTAAAAAAATAATTCGCCATATATAAATAGACGAAAATTAAAGAAAGATGTATTACTTTAGTTTAAAAAAATTTCATATAACTAAATTTATTAGCCATCAAATATACTAACATCCAATGATTTTTTTACATTTTCTAGTCTATAAAATATAAATTGGATTACAGATCTTGGAAATAATGATTAACTATCATCAATGACATTTTGTATATATACTAAAGCTTCTGAATGAAATATTTAATACACATACCCATGTTTAATAAAAAGTCAATTACTGTACTTTATTAACAATACGGAAAATTTATTCACAAAAATATCAATACTTATCTAACACAGCATTTGTTATTAGAATAATCCGAAATTTCCATAAAAAAAAAAGACAATTTTAATACAATAACAATATATTTTTGATGTTCTAAATCACATATAAATTAATAATTAATATTTTAATACTCACGTATTTAATACTAGTACAGTATACACTTTTTCTCAATGAAAATACACTTATTTGCGATAACATTGCCATCTGGTGATATTTCTATAACCAATGATATTTAGTTTTATTTCTATAAAATCGTATGATTTCATCCAATGAAGTAGTGTTTTTTAGTTAAAGTTAGATTAGTTTGCCGATGGTTAATAGCATAAGGGGTGGTATCTCAAAAGACTTAAAATGACACTACTTACTTCCTAATTTATTCCAATTTTTTTATATGTTACTTATTTAATATCTATGTATATAAAAAAATCAACCATTCAAACAAAGCGTTATTTATGGTGTGAAGATTAATTTTTCCTAATGGCGACTTTTGTATATGATCCTCCAAGTTCTGCCAGCAGTGATAGGTAAAAATATGCTTCATAGCTTATGTGCGCCTGCTGCTGCTGATCGCATTTGATTTATCATAAATGAAATTTAAAATTGCTTTGCAATTTTTATTTTATTACAATTGTTCAGATTAATTGTTGTCTATTATCTTATAAGGAAACTAATTCTAAATATATTACTTGTTTACCTTTTCTGCTAACATTAACGGAGCTCGTTACTTGAAGATAAGAATTTATTTATTTTAAATACATATATATTTTGCGTTTCTTTATTTTTTAATGCATGAATTTTGTGCTAACTATAAAATAATATTTAAATTTCACTGTCCGCATTTACTTTGATTATACTATACAATAGTTTTATTTTTAAATTACTGCGCATGCTCTGACAAAATATTTAACCAATGTTGGAGCATTCTAAGCTGTTATTGTTATTAAGATATAGTTAGGTGGGTGGGGGTATAAGGTCATAATCTTCATACTAGAATTGTTTTCTTAGTCAATGCTATAGAAAGGATTAAAGTCGTTATCTTTTTATTAAGAGAATCAAGTATTATGTTAAGATATTTTTATATCCACGCATGAGCACAATGTTTTGGCGCTTAATTGAACAGCGCCGTTCAAGCACTTTTGCACAAATACAATAAATAAACTAATAAAATATATATAGTATTATTGTATGAAGTAGTCATTTTATTTATTTGTAAATAAAACACATTTTAGATTTCATGTTTAATTTGTATTTTATGCTATTTTCTTCTCTATCTCGAACTAATGGATTAATAATTGAATCATCCTCCGCCATTTTCCTGCATATATTGTTGGTCCATCTGTTCATTCAGCATTTATGTTGGTGTAATTTATCATGATTTCTCTCTCACACGCGTATTCTTTTTTTTCTAGGTGGGTAATGAGCTTTTTTATGTTGATATATTTTGTTCAAAAGAACTGATTGTTTTTTTAATACACAAATGTTTGATGGTAAATTGAGTGGCTAATGTATTAACAATAATTGATTTGCTTCTAAATTGTGCAGTATATAAAGAGTTGTATTTGCCAAAAATTTACTATTGGCATTTATTTAAGACATTGGTCGTGAATTTATTTTTTTTAATATTCAATAAATAGTGGCGTTTCTTGATAACTTTTTTTTTTTAAACAATATCCATGACATGTTTTATGATTATATTTTTTTTAATTGTAAAAAGTTTACTCCAATATATCATTGATTATTTAAACACCTTACATTCTCGTTTTTTTTTTTTTGTACATTATTATTTTTGTATTAAATCAATTTTGAATTTCTATAAGTTGTATTGACATTTTAATCATATTTCGTTTTAATTATGCTTCTTAATGTAAAAGGTAAATTTGTTAATAGTATAGAGACAATTTTGTAGGGGAAAAGCAGTCCAAAAAAATGTAATAATTGAATCTAGAAGTGGCAATTTGTCAAAAAAAAAAACTGGCTATTGAAAATATGAAAAAGTGTATTAGAAATATAATTTATCTGTATTAACTGAAAAATAAAAAAATTTGTAGATAACAAGGAAATAAATTGATGATAGAGAATGTTAAAACTTTAAATGAAAAATATAAAGCACAAAAAGTTGTTCAGATTCGTGCTGAATTATTAAATGCTTTGAAATGAAAGTATATTAGAAAATTAATTGATATTTTTTGTTGTTAACTGATTTAAACAAATATAAAGGAATTTTATTTTATTAGATTGTGTTTAGTGAAGGTGTAAATGGTATTATATAAATTGATCTAGATGAAATTCATTAAATTACTTCTCAATAATTATGATTCTAGTGGAAATAAGATTTAACACAATAAAATATGAAGAATATAGCTAATATACTTCATAGTTTGTTGTATTGATAGAATGGCAGATAAGAAATTTGAGATTCAAGAATTGCATTCACTTCTATTATTTCCAGTTCTTGGACTTCTTATGAATTCCTGAACAATAGACCATTTAATTACTGTACTATACCATTCACGACTATAAAATACAATTTTATTTACACATACATATAATGTAAAAATTATATGCAAATATTTAAAATAACTTAAATTTATTTGTTTAAATAAATTTGGTCTGCTTTATTTATTTATGTAGTTATATTAACATAAAAGTTTTAAAAATCACATTTTTTATTTAAATATATAAACAACTATGTAATAGTTTCAAAAATGAATGTTTCAGTTCAGTATATAAAAATTGAGTGAAGTTATTGAAAATTATAAATTTTTAAAATTACACAGAATTGTAAAATATATGTACTTACGTATGTATCCTAAGCCCATAAGGCTAAAGTAGAAATAATTAACAGTGATACCTAACAATTTTAATTAATTATTCTAGAAAATCAGACTATGTATTACTTAAGGTCAATCACTTTATAACTTAAAAAGACATGTTTTAAGAAAAATCTTCCTTTCACAGTCTCACACTAAACCTAGATTAATTTTCAGTAATAAAGCTTGAATAAATCACCTAACTCTTAATATATTACAATGTTCAGTATATAGTCTAATGCCAAAGGCTGAATTAAATAATTCAATTTTTTTTAGTATATTTGATTAAATTAATAAACCATTAAATATAATCATAAATAAATAAAGCTAAATTAGAAATTGCATAAACAATGACTCCTATTAATTTGTAATAATCTAATCCATCTGATAATCATTTACATTAAGTATATAGCTTAATAAAAGTCGATCAAATTATTCTGCAAAAATATATTTTGTCATCTGCCTTGGAACATTATTGATATATCACGCAACATAGTAATCTGGATTAATAGATGTTATTTATGTATACATATTGTAATAGTATGGAGAAGCTCGGGTGATGGAAAATCATCATCAATAACCCCAGTTAATACAAAATATAAAAGAAATGAGCATGAGAGATCACAGAACTAAGTAAGTATAAGTACATCCAGCATTGCACAAAAGTAATAATCATTCATCATCATGAATGATCAACAATAAAATAAATCTTTTGACTAAATTTAAAATGGGTTTATTATAGACTAGACTAAGGGAAAATTATTTAAACATTAATTTGGATGCACAAACTTAAGTGCTAATGCATAAGAATATAACAATTTTTAAAAATGCTGGGATACTAAATCAAGCTGATTATCATCATTGCTCTGGCCACTTAGTATTACTAATATATTGGATAGCTATAAACTTAATTTCTAAATAAATAAAATATGCATGGGCTTTAAAGGATAGCCCCATTGAGCTATCCATCATCATCTGGATGTCCATAACACTAAACATAAACCCCTTTTATATAACAGACCATTATGCACTAATCCAGCTCAGAAAGCAAAAGATCTAGAATTGTTACTGCGATAGAGATACAATACAAATATTCTAAACTTTTTTTGGATTAAATAAATTCACTGTAATATTTTTAACAATGAAATATAAATTTAGTAATTAGAAACAATATAATGAAATTAAATTCTGCTGAGAATGCCATAAATATAAATCTGGCATTCTGATTTTGATTAATACAATAAGCTATTACAATGTATTTCAAATAGACTTACATAAACATAACTAAATATAAGCATGTAGACATGCAGTACAATAATTTATGAACATATTTGAATTGTCATAAACCTATAAATGAAATTCATTTTTATAATATATAATTAATTTAACAATTTACAGAGATTTTTAGATGTTTACATGACACAGATCTATATAAATAAGCATAGATGTGCTGTATAAAACATTCATTTTTAATGATAGATAAATGATTTAATATATGTTTGGGTACCCATTCAAATGTGAACATACACAAACATTTATATCCTAATGATATTTCATTAGTTAACAAATAAACTTATTAAAAATATTTTTTCACCAAACAATTCAATGTCAAAAATATACATAAAATTCACATGTATATGTGTATATATATAGATAAAATAATATGAATCAATTCGTTCATTATTTCTAATGGTAAAAAAGTTTTTCTTTTTTTTAAAGAAAAAAAATTGAGATTCAGTTTGGAATTTTTTTTCTCATGATTAATTATAAGCATCATTAAAAGTATTCAAACAAGTCCATTTATTTTCCAATCTAGAAAGATTTTTGGAGTTTACTTTTTTTTTTTAAATAAAATATATTGGAAATGCATCTTACTTTTAGTTGAATAAAATTATTTACATTAAAAAAAATGTGTAATTTAAAAATTGCAACTGTTATTTTCAAGAAATTATTTTAAATAATATCGTTCTCAAGATATATGAGACATTCTACTTATTAGCTGTACTTTATATATATACAATATACCTTTATTTGTGCTCTGTATATAGATAAAACTGTATAGACTTAATTCTTCAGCAAGTTTATGAACTCTTGGCAAGCTCATTCCTTCTCAAACAGTAGACTGACTTATTGTCATCTTCGAGAAAGATATAATCCAGTAACTTGGCCTGCAGTGATCTCTAGTTTTTATGCCATCTAATATATACAGGCTATGAACCACATAAAAGCTGGGATCACATATGAATCTAAACTACCACTGTTGCACTTGTAACAGCAGTAGAATCCACTATCACTTGCCTTCAGTTATAACTTCATAGTCATCATGCTGTCAATCTGTAAAATTCCCCCTAATCTTCTTCCCCAACTTTTTTATAGTCAGGATAAAATAAAAACAGTAATTAAAAGTAAGTTATCTTTATCTTGAATGAAAATAATTAATGACTTCAATTTACCTTAATCCTTTCATAAAAAATTTTGTAGGATTTTTATCAAAATATGTTGAATAAGTTTTAATTTTAAAAAAATTAATCTAATCAAAATAGATGGGATAATTACCAATATATTGTAATATAAAACCTGCTTGTTTCAATTTCAAAATCACAATAAAATATTAATTAGATCTTTTTAAATATTTAATTTATAATAAAGTTTTTTAAATTCAAAATTATTTAGTCCTTAACTTATTCCATTGTAATATAAGCATTTATTTTTATATAACACTATGCATACAATTGTATACATTCAAAGATCAGCCTTTCAAGCTAATTGTCCATGCGTCTTCTGCGAGTGTTAAATAATAAATGAATACTTCATTCTGCAATACAAGATATAGTATTTATGCAGGAATAAAAGGAATCCTCATTCCTACAACTCAAATTCTTTTATATGAGCAAATCTGAAGTACTGTTGAATAAAGTGTGAGAGTAGAATTCTCACTTTAAATTACTATCTACGATGTTGTAATGAATGACGTTGGTGAAATTGTCTAGAATTTATTAAACATCAAACACTCGCAGAAGACGCATGCACAATTAGTTTGAAAGGCTGATCTTTGAATGTATACAATTGTATGCATAGCGTTATATAAAAATAAATGCTTATTTACTTATAATTAAGTTTCACTTAGAGTGACGTTTAGTAAATTCTAGACAATTTCACTGACATCATTCATTACAACATCGTAGATAGTAATTTAAAGTGAGAATTCTACTCACGCTTTATTCAACAGTACTTCAGATTTGCTCATATAAAAGAATTTGAGTTGTAGGAATGAGAGGATTCCTTTTATTCCTGCATAAATACTATATCTTGTATTGCAGAATGAAGTATTCATTTATTATTTAACACTCACAGAAGACGCATGCACAATTAGCTTGAAAGGCTGATCTTTGAATGTATCCATTGTAATATAGAAAATATCTAGAAAATTTTTTTGTTTGTGTTTATTTCTACTTTTCCTTTCAACTTTATATATATATGTGCACATACACTACTATGTTGTATGCTATGAGACACATAACTCTCATATCCCTCCTTCATGGGGAAAAAGAAATGAAACACCAACCTAATAATATTTTACATAATATACATGTGTAATTAACACAAAGTTTATACTACAAACTATGTGTTCATTAATTTTTTAGAGATTTCATAGGACTGACTGCTAACAAAATGAATAGTGACCTGCAATTCTGAGATAAAGAATTCAGCCACTGGATTATAAGTACATAGAGGAGTATCTCAATTTAGACACTATAAGCTACCACAACCCAAAATAATTTAAGTCTGCAAAGCCCTTCTCCTTTGAGTCTTAGGGACTGGAAAATTTGGACCTATGCCTTTCTTCTTTTCTTGGATGCTGGGATCATGGCAGGACTATGTTAACTGCACCATGGTAAACAGTAGGAAATCAGAGAGTTGGAGTAATGCCTGAGATGGAAAACTTCAGAGTTGCATGAAAACATCCTCAAGCCAATGACAAAATCATCCATCATCTAAACTAAAAGTACAGCTAAGCAAAATCCAACAGTCAAAAACCCAATCCAATCTCCAAAATCATTGATTTTCTATTCAACTCTAAACATGAACTTTTTAAATATATATTAAAACTGCTATTTTATAATTTATCATCACTATTCTTGTCACATATTTCACAGTAATACTTTAAAATTAACTTGCATAAAATGCATATTTTTTCTCAGATGTGGTTATATTTGATATCAAGTTGACTGGCAATTTTGTATTAATAGCCACCAGTACTTGATCATCATCAGGCACACAGTTGAGTAGTGATTTGTAACAGTAAAACACGGCTGAATTCTGAGGAAATGGGAAACCATCATCAACCCCATATAAAATTAAATATAAAAGGAATGATCATGACAAATCAACACAAAACTAAGTATAAATACACTCAACATTACACAAAAGTAATAATCATTCATCATCATGAATGATCAACAATAAAAATAAATAGTTAATCTTTTGACTGGATTTGAAATGGGTCTATTATAGACCAGGCTAATTATTTAGCTTTTGCCAACTTGGAGCAGATTATTTAAACATTAATTTGGATGCTCAAACTTAAGTGCTAATCCATAAGAATATACTAAAAAAAAAATGCTGGGATATTAAAACATTCTGATTATCAATGCTCTGTCCACTTAGTCTCTTAATATACTGTTCAACTATAAACTAAATAATTAAAATGAAATGTAATGCGTGGACTTTAAATGATATCTCCTTTGCACCATCATCATCCTCTGGATGTCCATAACACTAAACAAACATATAACAGACTTATGCACGAATCCGGCTCAGAGAGAAAAGGCTGTAACTGTTACTGTGATAAAAATACATAATACAAACATAATATTCTAAACTATTTTCGGATTAAATAAATGCACTAAAATAATTTTAACAATGAAATATAAATTTATTAGTTAGATATAAAATGAAATTAAGTTCTGCTGAGTATGCCATAAATATAAATCTGGGATTCTGATTTTGATTAATACAATAAACTATAACATTGTGATTACAAATATCTTTTAATAAGTTTACATAAAACACTTAAATATAAGCATAGACGTGGTATAATAATTTATGAACATATTTAATTATCATAAACCTACAAATGAAATTCATTTTTATATATAATTTAACATTTCAGATGTCTTCATAACATCTATATAAATAAGCACAGATGGGCCATATAAAACATGCTATATTCTGACTTCGTTCTCGCACCATTATTATTCATCAGATATAAGAAATTTGATAGATATTTTTGTTTAGAAATAAACTCACATTTGATTTTTGGAATTATTTTAAAAATTAGATTTTAATCAAAATGAAACACTGCCACGTTATCAAATTTCAGGTGGAGCCGATTGAATTTGCAAAATGAATGAAATCTTTTTATTTGATGGTTGTTTTAAAGATCTGAACAAATTTTTAATATCTACTATATCAATTTATGCTTTAAAGGTTTACAATTTTTTCGTAATTATTATATCGCTAAATATAACATTCTGCTGAGTGACATTATTTCTAGATTGTTGTATTTCCCATGACCATAATTTCTATGATGACAATTTTTATATTTAAAAATAAAACATTTCTGTAAAAATAAATAAATAATAATATATATTTTTGATTAATAATTATTTCACAATTAAGATACAAAAATAATCATAAACTTTCCAAAAAATCTAGTTTTTAGATCATAATATTTTCTCAAAATAATCTCTCAGTGTTTGAGATCACGAAATACATAAAGGATACCATCATCATGGAGCTTACAAAACTTTGTGAAGACCCACATTCGATTTTCCTGCGATTTTTTGAATTTTTTTTGAAATTAAAATATTAGAAAATATTAATTTTAAAGCTGTAAAAAAAACTGATGTTAGCAATATTTCTCAGTAGATAGTGAAAATCACAAATTTAATTTCTAGATTTCTCAGATGTGGGTTCATCGCTTGGAAAAATAAGTAAGTTAATGATACTGAAGTAATGATCAATTTAATATATGTTTGGGTACCCATTCAGATGTGAGCATACAGATGTTTACATCCTAATGATATTTCATTAGTTAACAAACTTATTAAAAATATACGTTCAAATAAAATTCAAGATCAAAAATATATATAAAATTCACGTGTAAAAAAATAATATGAATTAAAGTTATTCATTCATTTATTTCTAATGGTAAAAAAAGTTTTTTCTTAAAAAAAAAAAATTGGCATGAGATTTATTTTGGTTAATTTTTTTTCTCTTGATTAATTGTAAATGTCTATTCTAACAAGCTTGTTTGTTTTCCAATCTAGAAAGATTTTTGGAGTTTACTTTTTTAAAAAATAAAACATACTGAAAATGCATCTTACTTTTAATTTAATAAAATTATTTACTTTAAAAAAAAATTTGTAATTTAAAAATTACAACTCATTTTCAAGAAATTATTTTAAATATTCTCAATATATAACACATTACTCATCAGCTATCCTTTATATATATATGTGATACAGTTCCTTTATCTGTGCTCTGCATATAGATAAAAAATCATATATTAATCTTTAACTTAGGTTTAAAGTTTATATCTGTGCTAGAGATAGTCTCTAGTTTCGAAAATGATTAGTAATAATCATTAATGTATTTATCAGAAATGGATGGCGTCAAAGTTGTGAGTGGAGGAAGTTTGACAATGGTAAATGAAAATGTAGCAAAATAGATAAAACAGTATACATATAAACTAATTCTTTAGCAAGCTGATGGATTCTTGGTAAGGTGATCTCTTATCAAACAGACTGGTTTATTGTGATCTTTGATAAAGGTTATAATTGATAACGTGGCCTGCAGTGAGCTCCCTTCAGTCTATGCTAATACACATATATATATATATATGGGCATATAAAAGCTGGATTTGCTTCCATGTGAATCCAAACTACCATTGTTGCACTTATAGCAGCAGCTGGATCTACTGTTCCTTACCTTCAGTTATAACTTCATAGTCATCATGCTGGCATAATCTGTAAACTTCCCCCTAATCTTTTTTTCTAACCTTTTTATAGTCCGAGTAGAAATAATAAAAAAACACTAATTAAAAGTAAGTTTAATTTTCAATTTACTTTAATCCTTTCAAAAACAACCTTTTGTGAATTTTTATCAAAATATGTTATACAAGTTTTAATTTTAAAAAATGTAATCTAATCAAAATAGTGGAATTTTATAATTATCATGATATTTAGTGTAACATAAAAACATGCTTGTTTTAATTTCGAAATCAGAATTAATAAAATATTAATTAGGCCTTTTTAAATGTTTAATGTATAATAAAAAAATTCAAAATTATTTAATCCTTAACTGTTATTCCAGTGTAATATAGAAAATATCTAGAAAAATTTTTTGTCTGTTTATTTCGACTTTTCCTTTCAACTTTATATATATATACGTGCATATACTACTTATGCATGCTATGAGGCACATAACCATCTCACTATAAACTAGTTATAAAAACTTGAGAATTTTATATTTGGGTAGGATATGTACATGTATAAAGTATTACATGTGTTTATAAGTAAACATAAAAATGTAATATAATTGCATTATGAAGAAGGTTGCTAGCCAATTAAAATTAGTAAAAATAAAATATTAACTATTTATCTGCAATTTGCACTTTAAAAATGAAAATCAGTAAATTTTATATGCCTTGTCACTGTTACATATATATATAAAAAAGATTTGCATTGTACTTGCATATGAGATTCTATTTGCAAGAAACAGTTTTCTATAAAATGTTGGAAACTGCATTGTGTAATCTTAGCGCTTATATATATATATACAATTATGTTTAGAAACTATTTCTTTAAAAAAGAAAAAAAGACTCCAAGAATTTATATGATAATTATTTTAAAAGAAATTAAGTTACATTCAAATAAAGAGGGACATTAACTATTGTTATTTTTTAATATTAATTTAAGTTATACTAAAATGTCTGAATAAATTCTTTCAATTTTTTCTCCAAAATTACTTACATATAAAAAAAGTAAAATTAAAAGTTAATCTATAAATATATATTCATGTGAAGCCTATGAATATATGATTTTATGTGCAAACAGCATTTATTTATTTTACATATATTATCTTACAAATTATAATTTATTATTAAACAAACATTTGAAAACAAGTTATTACATAGTTTAATGTGTATTTTCTTAGAAAAGGGTGGATACTTTCTAGCCATAGGTTCTCTTAGGTGAACTATGGCTTGAAAATGAAATCAGAAAATTCTGTTATCACAAAAAGATTGGCATAAAATGTAATTGGTGAGTATTTTTATATATTTTAATCAAAATTTTATCTTGATTTTAATAAACTTATCAAAATTTCTATTTTAAAATTTCAATATTAAAATTATCAATTTATGCATAACATTTTTTTCCATATTAATTATTTTTTTAGCTTTATTCTGTGCAATATTAATTTTATTAAATATATTTTTGATATCATGTAAAGTTTTTCTGAAAATTACATCTTCCATCTAATTTATAAATAATCAATATAGGATTTATGGCAGTGAACAAAAACATTCTTATTAAAAAATGCAACAAAAAAAAAAGGCTTCTTATCATACTTAAAAAGTATAAATAATGAAAAAGACTTAAAGGAAGTAAAACATTTTCGAAAAATTAGTTTGATCTCGTGCAGCTAAGATTTTGAGATATATTCCAAATAAGTAAATTTCCAGTACAATGCATATACTGTATTTACATTTGATAAGAAATTTGTATTTAGAAAGTGATGAGATGAAATACTATAAAAATATTAAAAGACAATGAAAAAAGAAAG
The DNA here is from genome assembly GCA_028023455.1 of Epiperipatus broadwayi. Taxonomy (NCBI): domain Eukaryota; kingdom Metazoa; phylum Onychophora; class Udeonychophora; order Euonychophora; family Peripatidae; genus Epiperipatus; species Epiperipatus broadwayi. The sequence goes on from JAQFVV010006397.1 coordinate 1,792,150, forward strand.
ATAAGTTAATATTTTATTCATCTTGAAAGAGTATTTGATAGAATAATTTGATGGATATTTTGGAAAAGAAAGTTATGCAATGAATGAAACATTTGAGCTTAAATCAAGAAACAATGTCTTCATAGTTGTCAGAAAATTCTTAACTGAAATATCAGCTGGATTTTCTTTGAGGCAGAATAAAAGTTTGTGAATGACCTTTTTTTTAATGGATATATAATTATGGCAGACAAAACTAAATTTTGGCTCTTATTTCCATGAAGCTATAAACTCACCAACTAAGGCAGTGAGTAGCTGGCATCAAAGGTAGAAGCATTAAGAATCTGATAACATCTTCAGACTTATTCAGTGATGGTCTATAACTACAACTGCAGATCATTTTCATGTGAAGGACGATTGCATGAATTTGAAGAACTAATATTAAATGGGATAATATTGGTCTAGGTGAAATTGGAAGAAATAGTGAAGAAACATTTTGTTAAAAAAGTGGGCATGTACTTTAATACAAATATTGAAAATACAGGGGGGATGTGATTATAAGTAATAGAAAAACAATATACTAGATTGATGATACATCAGAAAGAATAGCAAAATGTATTATTCAAATTATTGGAAAAACCAAATGCAGATAATTCAGATTCATATTCCAGTAAGTTCTCATAATGAAGAAGTAAAGAATTTTTATGTGAATGATGGTAGAAATTAATGCTGGGATTGGTAAATGTTGAAAAATAAGTATTGAGTCTGGATTTGGTTATGATGGCAGAGTGCACAGGCTTTTGGAATTTCACAGAAAAAGAAACTGTGTGATATGCTAAATAGAAATGGACATGAAAGCATGCAAATAAAGATACAATAAAATTCTATTATATTTCAACTAACAATATATATTTCAAAATTATAATGTTATTTAATAGATTCAACACAGAAAGTGATTGTCAATTAATGAGACATAAAATGTGTTATTGCAAAACTATAGAAATGTTATTGCAAAAGACAGTTCATATTCCTAATCTTCAGAAATGCCCCCAATTAATTTCAATTACAATTTAAAAATCTTTTTAGTTAAAATATTATTAGACTTTGAAGATGGTTCAGACATGATTGAAATTTGTAAGAAAATAACTGAAACTCTTTAAGAATTGCAAGAAAATAGCTAAAAAAGAATATACAAATTATTAAAATATAGGAATTTGCAAGAAGGAAAGTTGTTTCACCAATAAAGATTACTAAAATAGAGATATAAAATGTATGAAGATTATATAGTAATAAACAACAAGAAAAACATTCTCTACAATTACTACTGAATTTTCAAGTATTTTGAATGAAGAAGTGAGATATGCAATTATAAATCTGTGAAGAAAAATAAAGCTCTAGGAAATGGTGGAATTATTATTGGCAAAACTATATATCAATTGTCTAAATGATATACTAGATTATTGGAAAAAATTAAATAGTAGTATTAATGAAGATATTACACATTACAAACCAGTTGATCTATCAACTCTGTACAAAATCAGTGACAAAATAACACATTTATAAGAAATTTTTGATTCTACCCAACCAAAAAAAATAGGCTAGAGTTAAAAATGTTTTTAACATAGTGGGTAATATCCACTTATTAAGAGAAGTTATAGAAAGGACTAATGAATATTAATTGTTATTATGTTCTAGACTTTTACTTTATGAAAAGGCATTTGATTCAATAAGCATTTCTGTGTTGATGAAAGCTTTGCAACATCAAGATAAAGACTCTCATCATATTCTAAAGAATATTATCAAAATGCAGCAGCTCTGATTAGATTACATTCTGATAGCAAAACAATATTTAGATGGGTATAAGATTTTATACCCAAAACTTTTTATAGTTTTACTAAAAGTGTTTTGTCAATTACAATGGGAAGCTAATAAGTAAAAATAAATTAAAATTACTGAAATCATCTGGATTTTGCAGATGATGTGTTTATTTTTGGAAATAATGGTTCAGGTTTTCAGGAAATGTTGCAAGAGTTATCAAAGAAAGTAATTCTAAAGAGAAATGGTAAAAAATTTAATGTTCAATATATTTTCTCAGAAGAAGAAATATAGCTTGATAATTGTGAATAGTAAGTTAACAAATACCTTGATCAGATTATTAAAACAAACGGAAACATAATAGATGAAATTAATCTTAGAATTGCATTTTACTAAAGTGTTTTAGTAGGAAATACATGTGTGTGTGCTTTTAATAGAAATAATTTATTAAAAGGAAATATGTCTATCTGAGACATTGACATTTAATAGAAAAGCAATATATAAATTTTAGATCACTTGATGAAGTATAGCCAGATATATGTTAGATGTATCAAGAATGATTCATAAATTAAATAAAACATCATTGAAAGAATTGGTAAGAGATGCAAATGGGGCTTGATTGGACATATTATCTGAAGAGATGATAATAGGTGAATAGTTGAACTTTTAAATTGGATTCCAAAAAATAATAAAAGATCTAGAAGTAGATCACATGTAAGGTGGGTGGATGAAATAAAGTTTGCTTATGTGATGTAGGAAAGAAACGCTGTATCAAAGTAACTAGATTAAACTGGGAGAAACTTTCATTATGCAGTAAATCAATAACGGTTGAAAATTATTATGATGATTACAATCCATATATGTTTTTTTTAAAAATCTAGATTAATATTCAATATTAATAATTTTAAAGTTGTTTCCTGGAAAAATCTGATTGACATTTGTTTTGTGAAAATATTAAACTTCTATTTAAAGTATGATCCTTTAAGATTCATATTCTTGATCACCATCATATATTCATATAAAGTAAAATATTGTAACTACTTGTTGAAAGGTTTTTGATTTCATCAGCCCTTCATGCAACATAGCATTTGACACAAGTTGAACTTTTTTATTTAGTAAAATATTCTGTTGTAATAGTGAATAAAACTCGTGCACATGTGTTTAAACAGAAGATCTCGTTCTGAATTAAAGCTCACAGTATGTGCTTTTAACCTACCATGATGTTTTACCTATCTATATCATTATTGCCAAATCAATATTTAATTTTAAAAAAAAAGGGTGCAATGCAAAAATTATTGCATCAAGTTTTTAAAAAATAAGCTCTCTCTTTGGAAAAATTTGCATTTGGCTGATTTCTTAACAATCTAAATGATAATTGTGTTTAATTTCGTAGAATATTTTTAATAAGTTGATAAAACATTAAGGTATCAAGAAACATCAGTTGACTAATGATCTAAGATTCATTACAATCTGTATGTTATTCACCTTTAATATTAATTTTCTTTGCTTTATACATTGCAAATTCAAATTGAATTTTTATGTGAATATGTTTAGTTTTTTTATATGTTGTATCCTCATCAATCGATCAAGTAAAATACAAAATAATGCTCTGGCTTAACTCTGATCTTAATATAGTAAGAAATAAGTATTAACAATATCTTAAGATAATTTTCTATCATTAGACTAGCTCAAAATTTATTAATTAATAATATATGGTTTGATTAAATAAATAAATAATATACTTACAATAATCATGAGACATTTCGTGAAAGATATAGTTGTTGGAAAACATTGAGAACATCTCCCTAAGGATATAATTTCAATGGCATAAGAACACTATCCCCTTTTTTATTCAAATAATAATATAAATTTATAGCATCCTTACGACTTTAAAATATTACAAATATAATATATTATACTAGATAAATTATAATCTCTGTTATAAAATATAATAATCTCGGGTTCTTTAAATAAATCATTAACTTAATTTATAATATCCTGTAGCCAAGCATGATAAGGAATTTTACATCATCCTCAACTACACCTCAACAATAATAATAACAAAATATAATATTCCTACACTTAATCTAATTAATAATTTGATATTATATTTAATGTTTAATAACCAGATAAAATACAATAATAATAATAATACAATTATTTTATTTCTCATGTGGGGCATATTAAAAGTATGGTATAATCTGAATAATATGTGGCAATAGGAAATATACTTAATCATATGGCAGTAATTTAAATAATAGATTATGGCTATAAAATAATATAAAAATACATTTCAGTATCATATTTTGAATAATTATCAATTGAATAAACTTTTTATTTATAATGTGCAAAATATATTATATGTTCAATTTTAAATTCTGGGGATCAAACCTTGTGGAAGTGAATAGATCAATAATAACACTGACAAAAGTTTTTATAAAACAACTTTAACAAATTTATTCTATTTAACAAACCAACTTTATACAATAAATTTACAGTTTATTATAAAAAAAAAACTAACAAATATAATACTAAAGTTAAAGCAAAATATATACAAAATTAAAAAGAAAAGATTAGGTTACAGAAAAATTATCAATATGTAAGTCTTCACTCCGGCTTATGAGCTTTTATTTAAGCATATTTATCATGTATAAATATTCAAATTCTATCATTTACCTTACAAAATTACATTAGGTTTATTACTAGTTAAATGAATAAGAAAATATTATTTCTTTACTTCTAGTAAATATAAAATAAGATATTTTGTATAATATTTTTGTCAATCAAAATATATTTTAGGTTCATTCTAGGTTAATAAAATATAAAGTAACAAAAACAATGTTTGTTCATGTACTAAAATAATTTGCTTGGTTCCAAGTTTTATTATATGTTTCATGTTCAAAAAATATAAAAATTAAATAAAATATAGAAGCATTCATAATACACTCCTCAGCCTAATGTTTCTTTGTAAAATATGCATTATTTCAAAAATATTGATTTATGGAAAATCGAAAAATGCATTATTTCAAAAATATTATTGATTTATGGAAAATTGAAAAATATCTAAAAACATTTGAAAATATATTAGGAATAGTTATGATTCCTTTATCATTTTCATCATCAACATTAAACATTCAAGATCATTTGCATTTCTACTTAATTCAAAACCTATCTTGCCATTTATTTTAAAACAATTCATCATTTTAAGTTTATTCATTCTACTTTCAGAATACTAAACTCCACAATGTATTAATAATGAAATTAAGATAGTGATATAATGTATAGGATACAAAGGAATAACTAGAGTAATGACTCAATAGTATAAAATAAATTTGCTAATTCACATAGAAAGCAGTGTGAAATATTAGGTATGACTCAGTATAATATCCATAGAAAATAATGCCATGGCCTTTTTAGCACTTACAGATCATCAAAATCCAAACAACTAACACAGTCCATGGAAATAAATGCAATAATACAGGGCTTGGTTCACTGTATCTGTACAATATCTACTTTGCTATAACATAGGTTAATCTCCCTATCTTCTTGACATACCTTACAAATATAAACATCCAGCGTTTCATTTCCTATTTCCCTGTTCACTATCATCTAAAATTCCACATAGATTTAAACAATCCACATCGCAAAATAAACAATGATTATTCCCAATAATAAACAAAGCTAACATATTGATTCATCAAAGTATGAATAGTTTAAGAAAGGGTTTCACACACTTAAGCTTATCCACAAATACAAATGACTTTCATTAAAATATACTACTTCTATTCATATATTTAAAATGAATATAATATTGTTTACTTAGCAAAAATTATGATAATTAATAAAGTTATAATGAACTTTATTATGTAAGAAAAAAATAATATATGCATATTTTTATTTATAGCTTATATCATTTAATAAATAAAAATCTGTGTGTTATTAATTCACACATCCATATATCCATTCATTCTTTCAGCATAATATGAATATTTAAATTCCAAGCAATTTTTAAAAATATATACCATATAATATTTAAAACAATTTAAATTACCTATGTGATTAAATAATATAATATCACATTTAGATGTCTTCTGTTCTCCAATACATAATAATATAAAAAATCACAAATTTCATTCACACAGTGCTCATTATATAATATACTTTAAAAAAAAAAATGTTTCCAAAGTTTTACAAATTATTAACCTATTTTAAAATCAAGATTATGGTAATCAAAATGTCTAATATTAGTTCAACTTATCTAATATAAACATTAAAAAAACAAGTCTTAATTTTAAAGTTAATATTTTTTTCTAGAATTAATAAATAACTAATAATAAAATTCGAAGTTACATATTTCTTCTTCCCCATAATGTCTTTCATTGACTTCAGCAGATAATTTGGGGGTAGTGTTTGCTATTGACAACAATAACTGTTAAAAGAGTTTTCTTTAACTTTCTCCTCTATGCGGAAAATAAAGAAATAAAATTGTCAACTTTAAAAATCTGGAAAAATAAAAATTATCCATCCTGTTAAGAGATATTTATATAGTCTCTCTGCAAATGTTCTCCAGGATAATAATTTATTTAATATCACTTAAAATATTTATTTCAGGTAGGCAAATCCATTCCCTCAGTGCATGTAAATTCAACTTCTTTGGCGATAGATACATCATCCATGGTCATATTTATTAAATACGAAATTCCAGAATAAACAGACATCTTTCTATTTAAAACATTCCAATGAAGCACAATAAGATGACAAATAAATAAATTCAGGTTTTTCTTTTAAATATTAAAAGATTATTTATTCCTGATAAAATATATTTTCTTCCATTAACCATCTTCCTTTTCTTTTTTTTTAAGAAGACAGCAATTAAAGTTAGTAGTTAATCATATTTTAATGTTCACTTATTTCATAGCATTTTTAGCAACTATATTTCTCTTATATAATTTATCTTCAAAATATCTTCTTTCACTAGTCCAAATATAAAATTTGTTCTAAAGATAATTAAACTGTAATCATTCAAAGATAATGATATAAATATTATAGAAAGAACTATATATTTTATAGCTCATTTCTAATGTTTCTAAAATTCACAGGTAAATTGTGTTTCCATCTTTTCCAATAAATTCTATTAAAATAATGTCTTTTAAGTTTTTAACTTTACGAATACAGGCGTAGTTATATATAACATACCACTAGATAATAATCGTATATAACTTTGAAATCCTCCACGCAAACAAATATTTGGCAAAACTGTACTTCCATAAACTCTTCCTTTTCATCTATAATCCTCCCATAGACGACTATAAGTTTTTGCTCCATTACTTACTAATGAATTTCAATCAAGTTTCAGAATAGTTTACCGATAGGAAATTTAGTGGATTTATTCATACATATTGTTGAACTAAATATTAATTTTCTTTATCCTTTTGACTTTTTAAAAAATATTTAAAAATTTAGATAATTTACTATTAGGTTTTACTATATTACAAACCTATAGTAATAAAGATACACATTAACAACAATTTTTCAACCACACTAATTACACACTATTTATATCCATTTTTTAAAAATGTGATTGGACAAAATAGAGTCAGACAACAAACTAATTTACATATTATCTAATTAAGTAGTTTTAAAATTGGAAATAAAATAATGAGTCATCTTTTAAATAATAAATATAAGAAATATTTAATACCACCTAATTCATTTTATAACTATTTAACCAAACAAAAATATTTTTAAAATAATACATTTTATTAATTCTTTGCTACTTTATTAAATTGTAAGAAAATATTTAATTTAAGGTAGCAATTTTAGTCCACATTATTAGTTTAAAATATCTTTAAAAACTAATTAAAATATTATTTTAAACATTATTTTACCATGTTCAAATGCTTCCACTTTATGAATAATTTTAAAAAGTAATTAAAAACTTGCTTTGAATTCATGCAAGCATTACAGACATAGTGCCAGTCATGTGACATGCTTTCCAGACAAATGGTGCAATTTTTGAAACTTACTGTCTGCAATAAATTTAAATGAATATTTAATCAAAAAAATGAATACATAATATAAAATATTAACTATAATAATGAAATTCAGAATAGTAAATTTAACATTTTGTAAAACAATAAATAAAATTGAAATATTTTGTACACTATAAAATATTAAAAACTTTAATAAATAATTATTATACAATTTTAATTACTTTAAAAATAAATTTAGTAATTTATTCAACTATATTTAGTACTATATTGTAAATTAATGTTTTTCAAATATTTATTTAGCAGGATATTAAGCATATTTCCAAGTATAACATCATTTATTTTAACTATAAAATATTATTTTGCTTTCTTTTTACAATTTTAATAATTAAAATTTTTTTAAATATATTCTTTGACTACTTATTCATTTTAACAAGTTTTAAATCTCTTTAAACATTACTATTGCAATTATAACACTTATAATCATCTCAATTTAAAATTTTTAAAGAAATTGGCTTTTCTCAGCATATCTAGCCTTAACAAAAGGGTACACTATATATATGAATATAAATTTTGGCTAAAAATAACTCTTGAGATAGCCCATTGCATGGAAAAGACATTAGCAAGCTACAAATTTCCAGATGGTAAAGCTTTCAGCTATTTTACTCTCTATGAATAACTAGATACATATTTTCTAATCAGTATATAAATGGTTGGGGAGTTTGTTATGTGTTGTTACCTGAAGGGAAATTTTTAAACTTGTAATCTAAAATTTTGCTTGTTTTTTTTTTGGCTTGGATTTATACTTCTGATAGTAGCATAGCAGTTATATAAACTATCTCATGATAACTTTTTTGAGATGGCTATATTAGAAATTATATCTTGAAATGAATTTTAATACCTGTGTTCGTAAAAGTAATATTTTAAAAAATTCTACTGCATTCTTATGTGTATGCCTTCGCCTGCTATGATTTTCATGCTTAAATGAAAAAATAAAGTTTTTTTTGCTTGCTTCATGTTTTTAAATGAGCTTTTTTGTTAGTAGCATAATTATTTATCCTTATTTAATTCTATAAATACTTTTACCTCTATTTTGTAATAAATTAATAAATGTTTGACCATTTAAAAACAAAAGATTTTCATTGTTTTAAATATCTTTATTCGGCTTAATGTTTTTAATACTATTAGCATCATAATTATAGCTTTATACAATTAATTTCATTAAAAGCTCATGGCAAAAAGAAGCAGTGAATACTCATCAATATTTTTGGAGCATGAGTTATAGTCAGGCCACGAATTGGATTTCTTTAAAGCATACATTTACTCAGAGAGTGATAAGAGAAAGGGATATGAACTATTGCCAAAGATACACATTAAATAAAAAAAACTAACATCCCTCTAGTTAAAAAATGGCCTCTATAACATCTTTTATATAGATTTGAATATAAATAAAATATTCAATTTTATGCAAATTCTATAAATAATAAATACATATAAGATGAGCTTTTAGTGAAATTAATTTTACAAAACTATGATTATGATATTTATTGAAAGTGCTGAGCAATGAGAACCCTTCGTTTTTATCCTTATTTACTATCACATAAGTTATTCATTATCAATTATTTATAAATGATATGGCCATTTTATCTTCAAAAAATGAATATTAACGTAATGATAGTGAAGAATTTTGCTTGACAAAAATGCATCTATAAATATCATTTGCTGATTCTTTAGTCCATTTGTTATGTGCTGCCATAATTTCTTCTGCAGTGAACTTCTTGAAACATTTCGTCTAATCCTAGCATTTTATTTTATTCTCAGCGATGTCTTTACAATGAAAGCAATAAGTATTGTATTTCTTTCAAATGCTTGAGATAATCCTTATAACTTGAATAGTCTGCCTCTTCCACAAAATCTATGCTAAAGTTTATAATAAAATACTTTTTTAGAAAATGTTGTTTATTCTGTTTCAATGCTTAATCTAACTAGAATGCGATCTTACAAAAGTAGACACATATCTCATAAATCAAATTGAAGAATATATCAAATAATGATCTTGCTGTAGTATTTTTATAATCTTACAGAGCATTCTTGAATGAAATTTTTTAATGCTTTTATATTACGTCAATAATAGAGTCGCGGTTTTCATTTCTAGATAATATCTTAGGTAAAATATATCCATTATGATGAAATATCTCTTTTAACTTGTTAAATGCAGTATATATTTGCAATATTTTAAGTCTAGCTTTTTATTTAAATAATAGCAAGATATTCTAATTCATTCACATTTTTAAATGAATGACCATCCAGTCAAAAAGTTGCTGAATATATTTTTTATTTTATTCTTATAGTACTTGGATTTTTTTTATTTATTCTTAATTATTAAACCAAAATCTTTATAGTTCGCATGCAAAATGGGAAAAATATTCTGTAGATCATTTTAAGAATTAGCAACAATAGCTTAGTCATCTACTGTAAATCCAGAAATCATGAAGATACTCTTGTTTTTACTTTTAATCTATTCAAATTAAAAACCCATATTGTATTATGATACCTGTTTTTTTGAAGTCATTTGCACACTTTTAAAAGTAATTTATAAAAATGGAAACAAATCAACCCACTATACATCCTTGTTTAACATCAGTTTTAAAATATCACAAGGGTAGTTTTCTACTCTATCCTGTCAACCACTTGATGGTACTATTTATATGCAAAATCACATAAATGTGCTGTTTGTGGGTCCAACTGCCGGCCTGCACAGGGAATTTAGTAATTCTACTGGAATAGAATTTTGCAATAAGGTAGGTCAATTGATAAAGCTTTAATTCTTGCGGATGTGAAAAAGGAATAGCCCCCTGGCCTACATTGTAGGACTAAGATTTGACTTTTCAGGGTGACTGAGTTCAAATGGCTTTTGAAATTTGTTGGTAGCTTCAAATTGTTCTCGACTAACTTACAGAAATTGATGAATGAAATCAGAATGAATTATAAAAAAGGATGTATGAGTGTGAAAATTCTCTTAGTTCTATCCAGAGAAATCAACAAAAGTAATTGTCCAAATACCAATACATTGGTTGATTAATCTTGAAATATCCTACCAAAAAGGTGTAATAAAAATCAAAAAAAAGCCGATCGAGTTGGAAATTATTAATCGTTCTTAATAGGTATGCCATTAAGATCCATCCACATTTATCTTTAAAAGATAGCTATTGTAAGAAATCAATCAATAAATAAAATTAATATTTTTTTTTTAACCTTTTTAAAAAATGACCCGAAAAAGTAAAAGACAGTTCAGTAATTAAAGCATTATCAGCATCATTTTTGGCCATCACAATGTACTTGTAAAGTTTGTGGGGGGGGGGGGTGCCACACGGGCAATTCTACTAGAATAGAATATTTGTGATAACATATGTTTACGTAAAATTGTTCCAGTAAATATTATTAAGGAAATTAACCATATGATTTCTATATTCTTTCACAAAGAACGGGATGGGCCCGGTAACGTTATGTGTTTTTGCTTAGCATCAAGCAGCTGACACAATAGAATAGAAAACTACCATTACAATTTTCCACCAACTAAACTAACACTTGTTTTTTTTTGTATAAAAGCTGTAATATAAATAAACTTTTGAATGAGAAATTAATTTCTAATATTGCCACAGACATGTTTGATAATTAAGTCAAATACCTTAATCAGTTTAATAGAAATAATGTATAAATCACATCTTATTCTTGAGACTTTTCTTGTCTTTGGCAACAAAAATTATGTCTATAGACCTTGATTCTCCAAAACCATAAATCAGAATAATATAATTCGTATATCATTTGAAGCAACCTATTCAACAAAATCTTTGAAAATATGTTTCCTATACTGAATAATTGATATTCCACAATAATTACCTTAGCCTTTTTTATTTTTTATTATTTTTATAAAATGAAACAATAGAAGCGTCATTAATACTACAGAACTTTTTATAACTCTAATGAATCTTTTGTCATTTGCTATTTAGTAATTGTTGAGCACTGTAATTTTCTAGAATATGTGTGTGTGTAGGGGGGGGGGGTTAAAAAAAAGAAAAAATAGTATATTATATAGATTTTCAGAAATAAAAATTATTTGATATAAAATAAATGTGAATCATATTTCATCTTCCTTTTTAAATTGTTAGTCTTTAACATTTAGAAAAAGCAAAATAAATATGTCTTCAAATAAAAGGGGGGGACGCCTTTTTTTTTAAATATCAAATTATATATTAAAAAGCCGAATTGAATCCAACTCTATACATTTGAAGGAAACTGCCAGACAAGAGATCATACCAGGTTTTTTTTGCCCCCTCTGATTATAACTGTCACCTATTGGTGAAAAGTCAAAGTAAAATATAAGTTTTGCAGATGAAATAAAATAGATTTACCAGCTAATGAAGAAAAATTTGCACCACCTATTACAGAGAAAATTGGGATTAGATGACTCGGCTTCATGAGTTCATATATTTCTAAAAACTTTCACTGGTTTCAAAGGTAAAATATTACCATATTATAATTTTTTCTAGGAGCCTGCAGTCTTTCATTTTTAAAATTATGAAGACTTTTAGCTAAATCGGATATTTTTTCAAATATAAATTAGTTGATGAGTGTAATATTAAAAACTTTAATTTTGTATCATTATTCACAAGGTGAATAGTATGTGTATTATAAAGACTTTAAAAAAGATAAAAATCTTTTTATAAAGATTTTGAAAGTGAAGTATTGTATTGATTTTAATGTACTATGTGCACATGCATGCTTAAGTGGATATATATTTGATTAGAAATATGTGGTATAATTAGATTTGCAGTTAGAAAAATAAAATTTGGGATTTAATCTAGTATTGTATTGTTTTATGGTTATGCATTTTTATTTTTGCTAGTATAGTGTTAGGCAGTTTTGGTTTTATATACTTATATGTATGTTATATAATCACAAGTATATACTTACTTTGCATTTATTTAATATTTAGTCATAAACTTTTCCTCTTTTTAACTTTTTATTATGGATAAAAATATTTAATTTACGCTATAAAAATAAATGCTTATTTATATAATAAATAGTGACAATTTTTGGTCAGAATTTTTTTTAAACAGTAAAAATTATATTTTGCATTTTAAACAATGATTATATCTTTTTTTGTTATTAAACCACTAAACATCACATGACATTCTTATGCTTGCTCAAGCTGTATGAAGAGTTTTGCCTGTATCTTTTTTTTGTTGTTGTTTATTATGATTAAAAATTTCAATAATTCATTTTACATATTATACATTTTATTCCATTATTAAATATTTTAATTTTTTCCTTATTCATTTTTCTATACATAAATCTATCATCTCTATCCTAAATTACTTAAGAACCTTGTATAAGCAGTATTGATCTTTTAATAATAATATATTTCATTTATGTTATGTATTTTAATAATGCAAAAAATATTATATGTTTTTAATATAGAAAAATAATTTGGTCAAGAATAATGGAAGATTAAAATAAAAGGTGAATATTAATTGGAAGAAAAAAAAGTCTTATACATAAGAAGGAAATTTATTGCTCTTCAGTGAAAAAAAGAAATTGTAAAAACTTGAATAATGTAATGCACAAGAAATTATTTAGATTTCAACTGAATTGTTTAAAGCTTTAAAGAAAAGGGGTTTTAGAAAGTTAGGTGATATTTATATTGTAATCGATGACTTAGATGAGTTCATTAAATTGCTTCTCAGTAGTTACGATTCTAGTGGAGATAAGGTCTAATCCAACTAAATATTAAGAATATAACAAAAATTAATATATTATCTGTCATGTTTTGGTACAGTGCTAGAATAGAAGGCCCTGGAATTCATGGTCCAATAATCATGGTCTAGCTTTGTGATTTCCAGTTCTCTTCTTATGAACACCTGAGCAATACACCATTCAATAAGTTTTTTTTGTACTGCCTACATATGCACTCACTTTATTGTTTTAAAATATATTATTAAAGATGGCAAACCTAAATAATGTTTAAATATTTTCGCTTAGAATTTATATATATATTATTTAGCAATTTTTTTTTTCTTTTAATTTTTATTTCCAAAATTAAGTCTATAATGGCCTGAAAACTAACTGAAAATCTTTTAGTACAGGAAAGAAATATTTACATGTTTTGATATGTTATTAATTACAAAAATATATTTTGAATTTTTTTGTTTCATTTTACAATATATGGTAATGGCCTTGTATATTGGAAATATTAGTATAATTAAAAAAACAATTATTATGAATTCATATTTTGATGTTCATTGTAAGAAGAGAATAATTGCCAAATTAAATGAGTGATGTGCATTTTTTTATGAAGTTAAAAGAAAAGCTATTGAGTAGTTATAAAATCAGTGGTTGTCAAAGCAGAAGTATCATATATATGTACATATTCAAAATTGTATCAGAACATTTTTTTTTTTTGGTTTTGTCTTTTCTTTAATGACACTAAATTGATATTTTGGCAACATTGAAGAAATGGATATGTAGAGAGTATTTAAAATGAAGCAACACCGAATAATTTAGTGAAAATTCAAATTCTATTTTAAAACATTATCTTTAATATGCTATTTATATGTTTATTGCTTTAAAAAATAATTATGAAATATTTTACATGAAAGAATGTAATAACAGATTGTAAGAATTCTTGCTATAAATTGTTTAAAAAACAAAAAATGTATGTTTTAAGTATTATAGAAATATGGATGTAATATTATTGGTTGCAAAAAGAAGTTTGCTATTAATTAAAAACACTTTGATTCTTTTTTGAAACTTTCAAGAAATCATGCAGTGTAAATTCCTAAGGTCCATTGTATGTTTTTCTCATTATTACTACTGTTACTACATGATTATTCATATGGGAAATAAATAGTGGATTAACTTCTCGTGAGTATACTTTAGTAATCAGAATAAGTAAATCTAAAAAATATAATCTTCTCAAATGCCTGATAGTTTTTACTTGATATATCATTTGCAATTTTTAAAAAAACCAGATGAATATATGAATCCATATTTTCTTTTATATTCATAATTATAACAAAAATATATTATGATTCTCACATTTCTTAGACTGTAGTGTTATCAGCCAAGGCACTGGTTAATGACAGGAATAAAAGTTTACTAATAATCACTAGGTTATATTCCTAGCCTCACATTAGGTGATGGCCTAAAACCTGTAAATCAGTTCAAATGAAGGAAAATTGCATGAAATGGAAGAAGTGTCAAATATTAAATGGTACTATTATATTTGGTGAAAACTGGGGGGAAAAATAAAGAGACTAAATACTGGTACACATGAAGTTGGTTTTAATATAACTAAAAAATTGAACATCAGTTTGATGGTATCAAATATATCAAGATTAATTATTTACTTAATGGAAGACTTCATTAAGTTTACTTTCTTACAAATTCTCATTCCGATGAAGACTAAAAAAATTTATATAGATGTGCAGAATTGTTTTGATCAGACTAACATTTTAAAATTATCATAGATTTTAATATTAGAAAACAATTGAACAATGAATGTACTAGGAATAAATTTAAATATGGAAAAAGAAATGAAAGGGCTGTAAAACTTGATGCATGTTCTGAAAAAGAAAACCTATAATTTTTTTAAAGAATCTAAAGTGGAAATAGATCATTGCCATTTGAAAGGAATGTAAAATTTTGGCCATTTAAGTATTTAAATTTATTCTTTTGTTTTATCTTTCACAAAAAGATTTTTTTAAAAAAAAAAAAAAAGTTATATCGACTTTATTATTAAATTGCTAATTACAATATGCACATTGATTGCAAACCTCATCATAGGTAAATTGTTACATAGTAGCACATTTACACAATATACATTATTATTCATTTTTTCATCAGTAGTTGAAAAAGGGAGACTATTTTCTAATACTTCTTGGAATGAAGTATATAATTGTTTGGATGTATATATTGTAGCTGTGAAATTTGATGAAATAATTAATTTAGTAATATCTAAATTTATTCTTTTGAAAGTAAACTGAATGAATAATTTTCCTGCATTATTTTTTTAATAGATTTATAAAAATAATTAAGTAAGTCAATTATTTTATATAGCGCGATGTTTTTTACAAACTGTAATATTTTAAACAGCATTAAACTGTTGCACATGCGCTTTGGATTTTAACTATAAAATGAATGAATACAAACACTTCAAACACATGATAAAGTCTTTGGAAAAGATAAATCTTTTCCTACTATAAAATGAATGAATACAAACACATGATAAAGTCTTTGGAAAAGATAGATCTTTTCCTACTATAAAATGAATGAATACAAACACTTCAAACACATGATAAAGTCTTTGGAAAAGAAACACTTCAAACACATGATAAAGTCTTTGGAAAAGATAGATCTTTTCCAAAGACTTTATCATGTGTTTGAAGTGTTTGTATTCATTCATTTTATAGTTAAAATCCAAAGCGCATGTGCAACAGTTTAATGCTGTTTAAAATATTACAAAAATAATTAAGCTAAAAATAAATATCATAAATTGTTTAAGTCAACTAATTCTTTATAATTTTATAATATTTTTTTAAATCTTAGATCCATTGCTAAGGTTAAGGAATCCCTAAAGTTTTTGGAAATTTATAAAAAAAAAAAATAGTAAAAAGCAAATAATGAATCCTCATTCAAAGATAATGATAATGTGATAATCAACTCTTTGTTAATATCTAATTGCAGGTTTTTTTTCTTCATATAGTAATTCATTATCATCTAATCATTCATATGATTTCTCTGGCTATATGTCCTGCAGTTTGGCCCAGTTGGTAGTGCATCAAACATGAGATTGGGAGGTTCCAGGATCAATTTTGGTGCTTGAACTTATGAACTGTCAAGCAATAAAGTCATTAGCATTTTTTTCTTTTGGCTATACTCTCATTTATGATTCTCTATCTTATGTAAAATTTAGTCTTCAACAAAAGGGGGGGGGGGCTAAAACGTAAATCCTCAGCTGGTTTTGATGGTGTACCTCCATTCATTTATAAAAGTTGCTTGGATATTCTAGCTTCTGTACTTCTTTTTATTTTTAATCTTTCTATCCAAAAATCACTTTTTCCTAATAGATGAAAAATTACTAAATTGTTCCTATATATAAGAATGCTAATCAAATATTAGTAAATTATAGATTAATTTCAGTATTATTGCTTTTAGCTAAATTATTTGAATTGATTACATATGAATCTATTTATACTTACCTGAGGAAATTTATTCTAGAATTCAATATAGTTTATGGGAAACAAATTTGTTAAAACAAAAGATGCATTTTAGTGATGTTGTGTCGCATACTACTGATAATTAAAATCAAGTTGATACAATTTTTTTATTATTATTCTAAGATACTTGATAAGATTTTACACTGTATACTTATTAGTAAGTTAGATTATCTGGGATTAACTAAACCATGATTAGAATGGTTTGCATCCTTTTTACATAAAAGATCACATTTTGTTAAATATTTGAGTTGTGAATTAGATTATTTTAATGATTTTGTGTTCCTCAGGAATCTGATTTGGGACCTTTTTTTTTTTTCAATATATATCTATACTTTTGACTTAATTACATTATGTCTGATTGCTGCATTTTTTGCTTTGCTGTTGATATTAAGATTTATAAATATATAAAGACATCTAATGATTGCAGTTATCTACAAAATTGTGTCCATAGATTTGAATTATGGTGCATAAATAATTATATGAATATAAAAAAGATAAAACAAAAATGATTATTTATTCAAGAAAAACAAATCCTATATTATTTAATTATATATATATATTACTATTAAAATATTTACATTGAAAAGAATTTAAAATTGTAGATTGCAACTTTAGGGAAGTAAGATTTCCTAACAGAGAAACTTATGAGCATCTTTTTATATATTTAGTATTACCAATCCTAAACTATGGCATGTTCTTTGGAACTCTAAAAATCATTCTCATAATAGAGCATTGGATGCTGTACAAACAAAATTTATAAGTTATTATAATGCAAAGTTTAGCACAGTATATAACTGATCATATATCTTTAAAACTATTGAGAAATTGTAATGATATTTTGTTTCTTGCAAAAGCAGTTAAAAGTCAAATCAACATACTAAGCTGCTTTAGTGAAATTTCTTACAGTTTCTGACATGTTTTTGAAACATGATAAGACTTTTTACATTGCAAAATTTAGGACAAATCATTTAAGAGTTTCTACATTATTTAGACTTTCAAAGTTATTTAATGCCTTTTATCATCATGTTGATATTTATTATTTAACTATGAATGAAATAAAAATTGTAATCAATATATATTAAACAACATGAATATATTTTTATATTCTTAAGCAAAATACTATTTTTGTTTTGTTTATTTTTATTTTTTTGTTAATTGTTAATATTTTATTCTGTAATTAGGCTTTTTATGTATACTTATAGAATTCATCTAAATAAATTGAAATAATAGACTTTTTCATTGTGTTGGAAATGAAAGTATTCATTTATTATTAACATTCATAAAAAAAAAAGTGCATGTACATTAGCTTGAAATACTGATCTTTAGTTTATTACAATTTATATACATCGCGCTATATAAATAAATATCTCATTTGCATTGTATACATAACAAAACTATAGTAAAAAAAAAGCATTTAAAAATTTGATAAACTGTAATTAGAATTTTAATAAGTTGATACTATATTTTTTTTTAAAAAAAAAAAAAAATATTTGTTTGTAAAGATTTTATCAAAAATAAAATAATAAATATGAATGCCTAAAGTTCAAAAAGAAAAAAAAAAAAGACGTAATTATTTATATTAATTAGGATAGATAATAAAATTTGTGTCCTTAGAAACCAGAAATTCTAACCTAGAATATTTACAATTTTTTATTGGTGAAATGATGACAATATCCAACACCTTCAGTTCTTTTACTGGATCTATACAAAAGCATGATAATTCTAAAAATGTAAATTACTCCCCTATACTTATATTAAATTTCTTTGTATGCCAATTTTGCAAATGTGTAATTATCTTATATATGAATTTAATGTAAATAAACTTATTTTATGATAAAAAAGTGTTACTGAAAAAGATTAATTCAGTTATTTAGTTGTGATTTTTCTGCAGCATCCAGAAGTTACATTGCGAACTAAAAAAAAATATTTTATTCTAATTAAATTTTTTTTTTTTTTTGGAGCATGGCTAACTGAAATCACAGGTATGGGAAGCTTATTGTATTTTAAGATTGTAATATACTTAATAGATTTAACACAATGATTATACATTAGCAAGATATTAAATATGTGTTAATGCAAGGCTAAAGAAATGAAAAATTATTAAGAAAGAATGTACTAACAGTTATCTCTAATTTATAGATTTATTTCAATGAATTTAAATTAGAATTTGAAAATTATTTTAAAATATAGTCTTTAATGATGGCTCAGATTTAAATGGGTTCAATAGAAAGTTAGCTTATACTCTACAAATGATTCTTATTAGAATAGTCAATAAAATCACAATTCTCTAGAAATTTTTAACTGAGATGATGCATAAAGAAAAGAAATATGAAAATATTTTTAAATGATCAATTTAGACTGAATATCTGGAATATTGTAGTGTAGTATATAAAAGAATTAATGATAACATAAAAATTACAATTATGAATTTGCAAAGAAAACTAGAAGAAAAAACATCTTGATATTGGAAGAAAAGTTATTTCAGTAATAAAATAAAAAATTGAATTATTAAAAATTCAGGTTAAAATCTATATGAATACATGAAATATATATAATAAAAATTATCCCAAATTCACAAATCAATCAGATTAACTCAAAAAATAAATTCTAAAATACAGCTAATGGTTTCACTGCTAAAAGCAAACTTCTCAAGTGTAAAGGATTACAAAATAATATATTTAATCTAAACATTACCCTCAGTGTAAGTGGATTGAAGGTAATGTTTAGTTTAAATATATTATTTTGTAGTCCTTTACACTTGAGAAGTCTACTTGTAATAGTAAAACCATTTGTTGTGTTTTAGAGGGGGTTTTTTTTTTTTTTGGTTAGTCTGGTTGAGTTGTGAATTTGGGGTAATTTTGATTATTTTATTGACTAGTTTAGCTTTAGGTTTTTAATGAAATACATATATTCTTAACTGTACATTACAAAACAAAACTGCAATTCTATATTAAAAATGTATTTCCATCAATTAAAAAATGAAACTAAGAAAATGGTAGTTTCTAATGGCAGATCACTATTCCTTTAACTGACATCAAAAAAAAAAAAGGTGTGTGGTTTTTTTTTTACCTTAAATACATTTTTAAATTCCCAACTCTAAAGTTTAGAAAGCAAAAAAATTACACCTCTGTGCTAAAATGTAGGAAAGTATGAATTTATAATGTCAATTGGCTGCTTCCTTAGTAGATATCAAAAAACAAAAATGTCAAAAAATGATTCTTTTTTTTAATGTTCATTTTCAATGGCAAATGAAATACATTTTATATAGTGGCAAGTTCTGATGTCAGATTGCTAAATTATTCCATCAGCCAAGATTTAAAAAAAAAACCCTTAGTAAAAATTTAACACCTATAACATTTTTGCAAAGAAGTTAAACCTGTTGTCTGCATTGGGTACCATATTGAATTTTTTTTTTTTTAATTGATTGAAGGTGCAATTTTCACAATAACCTCAATTTATATAATTTTAAAATATACTATAAAGTTAATATATTTGAAAAATAAAGCTGAGAAAATTATTCTCATAAAAAATTTAATCATTTTTAAAGTTATTTCGATATCTCTTGAATTTTGTTAGTTGTTTATATTATTCAAAACGGAAGTCAATCTCTGATAATGTGCTATTTCTTAAATATTATAAATTTCCACACACTCGCCTGCCAGTAAGAGTTTAAAAAAATAAGTGAATTACTTAAGTTTAGAGCATACATTCTATATACACCAACTCTTACAGACCATGCTTAAATCAGGGCTTGAGTCTATTGTGTGTCTGATAATCAACTATTTAATTGTACAATTCTATTTAGTCCATGGCAGGAGAAAGACAGTATCTCATTTTTAACCACCTACGATTCGACAAACATGACTTATAAATGTAAATTATTATTATAAAGTGCTGAAAACTTTGAAGTAGTGCATTATCGAAGATTGTCTTTCATTTGAATAATTTCAAAGTTTTCAGCACATTATAATAATAGGTTTACATTTATAAGTCATGTTTGTTTAACCATAGGTGGTTAAAAATGAGACACTGTCTTTCTCCTGCGGTGGG
Organism: Epiperipatus broadwayi; assembly: GCA_028023455.1. Lineage (NCBI taxonomy): Eukaryota > Metazoa > Onychophora > Udeonychophora > Euonychophora > Peripatidae > Epiperipatus > Epiperipatus broadwayi. The sequence goes on from JAQFVV010006397.1 coordinate 1,813,259, forward strand.
TTAAATAGATTTGTACAATTGAATAGTTGAGTATAACATCGGGCACCCAATAGACTCAAGCCCAGATTTAAGCATGGTCTGTAAGAGTTGGTGTATATAGAATGTACGCTCTAAACTTAAGTGATTCACTTAAGTTTTTTAAACTCTTACCAGAGGGCGAGTGCATTTATAATATTTAATTAAGAAATAACGCATTATCGGAGATTGAGTTCCATTTGAATAATTTCAAAGTTTTCAGTGCTTTGTAATAATAGGTTTAGTTGTTTATATAAAAAAATTTGATATAAAATTATATATAATAGTACTCATTGATCAGCTTTATTTCCACTAGTTGCATTTTTAATCCTTGACATATCTACAGAAATTTATATTTAGGATGGGAATATTTTTTTTAACATAATAAATGATGGAATATGTAATAATTTGTTTTCAAATATATTCTTGTTAATAGTTATATTGATAAGTTATAAATTAAAAGTGAAAATCTACATTTCTAATTGTAATTTGGAAATTTTATACATACATATACACATTGGCACTAACATTTATAAGCAGTTCATATAATAAATAATTTTATTTTCTAGAGAAGAAATTTTAAATAACTTGTAGAGAATTTGTATGATAATGTAAATTTTATACTAAAAAAAATAAAATAATATTATATTTACTCTCAAAGTATCCAAAGTTTTTTCTAAATTCTCTGAATCATAAATTCTTTGTCATTTTTTCCTATAATTTTTTAAAAAGTAAATAAATAAATTAGTTTTTACAAAAGTTTACAAATATCAATTTTCACTATCTTGACAGTAAGTGAAGTCTATTAAATGAAATGTTATAATATATGAATAATCCAACTGTATTTTTCTATATTTAAAGAAAAACACAAATTATTTTTTTCATTGTTGCACAAGTTAAACCATGTGAAATTACCATCTAAATTCTAACACCATAATTTCCAAAAATAAAAATGTGATAGTACTGGAAAAGTTTATTTTTAATAACAAAACTATCTATGGCATTTAATATGATTGTGCTACATTGTTAAATTTAAAGGAAAAAAAAAACCCATCTATTTAATACTTCATAAAGAATTTAATCTGTGAGATTTTAAATTTTCATATGGTATTCCAAAAACAAAAAAAGTTGTGATTTTTTTTTACATTAAAAATTTTCAAAAAAAAAAGGTAAAATATCATTACTAGTTTAATATCCAAGCATGGTTGAATTGTCTATATATATAACAATATTAAACGTGGGCTAGATGGAAAGCAGTCTTTTTGCCATCCCTTTTGCAAGTAATATGCACTAACATACGAAACAAATGATTTCCACATAGAAATGAGACTTCTTTTATTAATGAACACTTGATTGAAATTATGAAATTAATGAAACTTAATATGAACTCCAATGATATTGTAAAAGATTGTTGTGCCAGAACTAGAAATAAAAGTCCAAGGCTCTTGAAATAGAAAAGATTACATGGTGTTGGCAAATGTGGAGTACATTAAGTGCCAAGTAGAATGATTTTCTCTTCAGCTAATAAACAAAATTACTTCAACTTGACATAGAGTATATCAAAATTAAAAATAGATTCTTTTTAAATTAATTGTTCAACACAACATTGATATAACTATATTTTTAGAGATTTATTCTTCTAATAATGTATATCTTAAATTTCTGGATTTATAGTGATTATTAATGTAATACATTGTAAATGGCCTTTTGTTTTAAACTAACTTGTAAATCAAACACCTTCCATTGAAGGTAACTCAAATAATATTGCAATCACAATTTTATGTATGCAGTATTTACAATTCTAATATAAATGGCTCTAATTTCTTTTTCCAGATCTCCCTTCACCATCTGCATCTGTAGATTAAATTTTCATATAATAGACTTTGGTGATATGAAAGTGAAGATCAAGCAGGTTATCAACTTTTAAATGGATGGATTTAAACAACATGCATTTACTTTTAAATTCTAAACAAGGAAGTATTTTTTTATTCAAATAGATGGGGAATAGAAACAATTCCTGATTCTTGTTTTGTTTTAACAAAAATGATTTACCATTATCTACTGTTATTGAGTCATTTCACTAATAGTCAACATAAACTAAGTCTTAATAGTCCACAGTTCTATAGTTGAAAATTATCCTGGTCTGAGGAATTTAAGAAAAGCTAATTGGAGTTGATATACTGGATATTTTGAACAGAATATTAATAGAATTTATCCAAGTCATTCTTGCAATAGCTGCCAGAAAGTTTTTCCCTTGTGGATATTGAAAGCAATTCATATTAGGTTGGATTAAAACCAATAATGGGCATTATAGCCAGTTTTTATTTATCAATAATCTAGAAGTTGCTGACAAACTTGTAAAATATAAAATCATTATATGATGCCAGAAGAGAAAATTGGAGATTATGGAAAATTAAAACTTTACATAATCTAGTCATAACACCTGGTCACAGTTTGATGGATGCAAAACTGCTAAAAGAATTAGCATTATTAATTTTATATGCCTGATTTCTAAATCCAAGATTAATAGAAATGAGAAAAAGAATCAAGTAGTATTCTCAGCTTTTCTTTTACAATGTTCCACTGATATCTGATAAAATCTGTAGGTGTTGATAAAATTAAATGTTTCTTGGATGATCTTAAGGATTTCTAAAAAAAATTTAGGACCTAAAGGGAATACATTATTCACAAAACTAGCAATTTTAAAACCAAAATAGACCTAGTAATGATCAAAAAAATTATCATTGAATATCATTATTATGTGTTTCCTACATGCTTTTTGAAATAATCAAATTAAGAATTTTTATAATATGTGAAAGTCATCAACATATAGAGGAGGCAAAGTTTAAATCAGAAATTTATTTCTGTGAACAAGTTTTATTTTTAACAAATTGAAAAAGGTCTTCAAACTATATACAAAATGTGCAACCTTTGTTGACCTAATCTCATCTTATGATGTTCTTTGGAAAAATGGTCTTTTAAAAGTTTTTAAAATTCTTGAACACAGAAAAAACATTAATTTGTTTGACAAAAAACTCTCCAATTTAAGAATTTATGGGAGACTAAATGATAAATGTCATAGAAATAAAAAAGTTTAGAATGGTCTCAGAATTCTGTTCTATCATCTATTTTACATAATATATTTATTAGTGATCTTTCTGAAACAATGCAGAAAATTCATTTATGCTGATATTGCTATGATTTTTAAAAGAGATCCTTTCCTGAAATAGAAATGTCTCAATAAGGTTATGAAAAAATCAGAAATCTATTTCAAAGACTGGAATCTTATTCCTATACCATTGAAACCAATATGCTCAATATTTCATTTAAACAATAAATCGTAATTTAAATTTAATCTTTTACAATAATAGATTGAAACCTAATTCTATCCCATGCTATTTAAAAGTGACTTTCGATTGTAGCCGAACTTATTTTCCTCATATTGGTTAGAAATTAATTTGTAGGAGTAATCTCCTTGGAAAACTAGCTGATACTGCTTGGTGTTGTGATACAAATACTTGAAGGAAAGCTTTAGCACCAATATATTCAGTTGGTGAATGCTTCTGGAGGAAAAGTTTCCATTAAACTTCTAGATATCCAAATATTACTATGATAAATATCATTGGCAGTCAAGTCTACTCTTCACAATGGCTTTCTGTTCTTTCAATATTTCTTCACTAGATATTGAAGGAAAATTGCTTCACAGAAAATATACAAAAAGCTGTTAAGCAAATTGGAGTCAAGACGTAGCTTCACTACCATAGATTTGATCCCACCAAGCATTTATAATTGAAGAATTATTGTATAGAAAATGGAATACTTATGATGTTTCTGACAAACTTTTTTTCTAGATCCAACAATGACGTCAGCTGGATTTGATTTTCTTAGATGTAACTAGAGTGCCGCCAACAAATTCAAAACAACTCATGCTAATTGTGTTCTTCATAAATGGAATTTATAGTGACTGATCTATGTAAATGCAGGCCAACACAAAATATGAACCATGTAGTTAATGACTTTAATCTTTTATGGCAGTATTAAAGCTATTGATGATTCTATTCTCTGCTTGGAATGTCTACATGTTCCTTTATGATGTTAATAATTATTGTGTCAAAAAAATTTTTTATGCTAAATAAATGTTAAGCAGCATTGTATTTGTATATCTTATGGCATTTAATTTATCCACAAGCTATTAATGTGTTGTTGTTTTTTTCACAATTCTGTATGACTGCTGAAAGCAACACATTTGCTAATCTATCCTAAATTTTATTTTCAGAAAAGCTAAAAAATAATAATAGTTTTAATTTCCAAGTAATTTTATGTAGAAGTATATTCTCTATAAAAAAAAAAAAATCAATTGTTTAAAAATCATTAGTTATCTTTGCTAAACATTTATTTTTAGAATAATAAAAATTTCCATGAAGGGATTATTTTTACATCAACTTATGATTTTTTAATTTCAAGTAAATGTAATTAAATAATGAATTCTGATGGGTTTTTTTTATTTTTTTTTTTTATAAATTAAATTTCCAAGCTTTTTTTAAAAAAAAATACCACTTTTTCAATGTACAAAATACCTTTTATTACAATGTAGTATTCTAATTTTTGCCTCTTACAAAAACAAAATTTTTTTGGTAATCAAATGTAATCAATTAAAATTTATTTTATTTCTTATTATATTAATTTTTTAAAGGACTATTTGCTAATAAATTATTTTTAAATAACACTTATAATATTTATTTTTTAAATATTTTCATTTTACTGATTTAATTACAAATTGTATTTGAGTAAGACAATTCATTTCCAAATATGAAAGGGGATTTGAACCCACGTATTTGGATTATTGATCATCTATTATTAGAAAAAGAATGATGTCTTGAAGTACATGAAGAATTGCAAACACTATATAATAATAAAGACCAAGAAAAATTAGTATATATGATTATAACAGAATCTTTTGAAATACCCAGTATTTAAAATTAAAAGATGAGGTATTCATTTAAATGTAGAAAGTAAAAAAAATTAGATAAAATTATACAATTAATTTTATTGATAGCTTAATAGATGCAAGTAAAAAAATAGAGAAATGTATTAAGATATTCCAGATAATTTGGAATAATGCAAAAATAATATTTAAAAAAGATGAAGATATCAAAAAGTAAAGACCTATCAGTTTTAAATAAAATTGTTATTGGGATCTTTATAATTCCAATAGAAAACTGGTCTCAAACCAATTAAAAAAATGCATCCAAGTATTAAGAGATTATGAAAAAATAAAATAGACTAGATACAATAATGCAAAACTAAAGAACTATATATTGTGGATGTGTCAAATAATGATAAAGTGCTTTTATGTAAATAGTTTGAACAGATGATTTTCAATGTGTAATATCATTTAAAGATATGTCAGATTAACAATTTTTACCTAGAATTTGAATTTTCATCTGAAGAATTTTAATAATATGTCATTTCCCAGCCTCATAATTATGATTAAATCTTATATATCAATAATTTCTAATAATTAACGCTGAGCATAATGTTTTAAATATGCTGCATCTGAAATGCAGTTTTAACAAATATAACACAGCTATATCTTGCAATGAAGAAATAAGTTTGTTTTCAATGTAAACGTGGCATATTAATAAACAAATAATAGTTACATTATATATAGAGAGATAAAATTTCAATTGATAAATGATTTAAACAACTAATGTTAAATACTATTAAAAAACAATCTTTGAATAATTATAATGGCTTCCATTTATGATTTGAATTACCAAATGAATAATTTTATTAATTTCTTAGTAATATTTGTTTTTTTTATATAATTATGATCAAATTTTATATAAATAAATAATATTTAGTACAAAATATAAAGATGTTTTTATGTTTGCTGCTTAGACAAATATAACCCATAACATCAGATTCAAGTAAAAATTTTAATCATGGTTGAAAACTTTCTACATTGTTTTATTCCGATAAACCTGCAAATAAACTTGTTATTTTACCGCATTTTAAATTGTTTACTTAAGAGTCATTATATATTATTTATTTACTTTATTCACTATACATTAAATGTTTATTGTAATGTGGCTTTTAAATTGAAACTGATTATTTTTAATTTTTATGATTGTTTTATGAATACTTTAAAAACATATTTAACTAATGAAATAGTTAATAAACATCACATCACCATTTCTTTTGCTTGCTTATAACTGTTATTAAAACAGGCAAAACTCTCCATACAGTATTGCCATTCAGTGCAAGCCAGAGTAATCAATGGATGCCAGAAGGCTTGTGGATAAAATCCCCATCTAGTGCCTACTCATCCAATATACCCAGACTAGTTAGAGATCCTGAGATCTAGGTGCAGTGCTCTCAGATTCAAGGCTCACAATTCAGAAACTAGTTTGGGGATATTGGATGAGTGGGTACTAGATGGGGATTTTGTGCACAAGCCTTCTGGCATATCCATTGATTACTCTAGGTTGCACTGAGTGGCAATATTGTTTGGAAAGTTTTGATTGTTTTAATGAAATTGTTCACATGTAAATTTGAATCTTGAATTGTTTTTTTTTTTTATTTTCATGCTAATAGTCCTTTAAGTAAGCGTGAGAGTTTTTTGAATCACTTAATCAATGACAATTTATCATTGTCTATTATTTATTTGTTGATTTCAATATTATAAAGAAAAAAATAGATAAATATGTGTGATATCAGTTTTTTTCATTATCATATATTCACTCGTTAACTGAGGGTAGCCATTCTAATTCCCGTAAAATAAAATATATGAAGAAATAATAATAAAATAGATATTGGTTTGTGTTGATTGTATAAACTAAAATATGGTCCACCTATATTACATGCTGGACATTTGGTCTATTTAATAAGTTATGATTATATCCGTTAATTATTTGCAGTCAACCTTTTTGATTTTATTTCATTACTTTGGCTAATTGTAGCATTCCTTCTGTTTTATCTTCCTACCAAAAATCAATTAGTTTTACACTTGTTTAGAATGTCTAAGGTGATATGTACACTATGATATTTACTTCTTCCATGAAAACTGTTTATTATAATTTTTTAAGAATTATTTTATCTGTGTTTTCATTTCACATGCCCAACTTAAGGAATTTTACACTAATATATTTAATACTATCAAATTCATCAAGCTGAAGAACATACTGATGATCTTATAATCTTGCCCTTGTATTTAAAATCTTACAAAGCATTTTAAAAAATATTTTTATGTTATATCAGTTGGAGTTCCAAGTCACATCACATGATCACCATTTTTTATGCTTGCTCATAACTATTATTAAAACAGGCAAAACTCTAATGTGTTTTCAATTTTATTCTCACAGTTTTGTAGTTAAGTAGAGATAAAAGGTGGCTGCTGAAGGGTTGCATTAGATACTAAGATTTAGGTGCAGTGCTCTCAGATCCAAAATGCCTCACTGACAAAAGCCACAAGCTAGAAACTAGTCTGGGGATATTGGATGAATAGGCACTAGATAGGGATTTTGCATCCATTGATTACCCTGGCTTGCACTGAGTGGCACTACTGTATGGAGAGTTTTGCCTGTTTTAATGGAGTTCCAAATGTGATTTAACAAAATACTTTATTTGTTAAAGTGTTAAATATAGCAACAGCATATTGGATGCTATAATACATTTCCAGATTCAAATCATTTTTTTTTTTATTTAAATACTGCCAAAATACTTAATGCATTCTTAAGTAGATAACTATCCAGTCTAAAAATTATTTATGCTTTTTATCACCAGATGATAAAATACTTCTTTTTTTATTATTAAATATTAATTACTAAACTAAAATTTATAATAAGTTGCATGAAAATATTAAGAACATTTTATAGACCAACTTTGGTATTGGCAAGGATAGTCAAAAAGATGAAAGTGTTAGTTTTGCTTTCCGTCAGTTTAAATTAAAACCTGCCATTGAATGTGCATTGCACCTTTTGATATCTGCTTTGTGAAGTCATCTACAAACTGATCTAAAGACTACCATCATAAAAATAAAAACAAAATGTGAATTAGTATATATCCTCATTTAACACCAATTTTCATTTCAAATGACTCAGATTTTTCACCAGCCATAATAGTACTCCCTTTATTTCATTGATGCCCTCCTCATTACAGATAGTAAACTATCATGAGTTTGACATATGTATATATAAATGTGCACTATGAATTAGAAGAAAAAAAAATTAAGTTTATTATACTTAATGTATACATTTAGATTGAAAAATGGAGTGATTATTGGATAATTCAAATACACTTTAGTGAACAATCCTTTTAAGCATTTTATAATTGAATCAAATGTCAATCAAATCTATTAAAGTAATATATAAATCAGATTTATATGCTTGACTTTTTTTTTTTTTGCATTGTCTTACAAACAAAAACCTTGCATATAATACATCTTGATTCTCTAAAACTATATTGTGGTTAACAAGTAATAAAGTATAAATATTTTCAGCATAGGAAAATAATTTACTATGTCTTTTTCATATTTGTTTTATAGAAAATGGATGCAAGTTACATACAAGGGGATAGTCTGATAGTTTAATTATTGTTATTCTGCGTCATAAATAATTATGCAACAATGTATTTGATTATTTCAAATAGCATATTTGTGCTATCACATGGTGCAATGTTTCCATAAATTTTGCAAATTAAAGAAATAATATTATCAGCTATATTTTATATCTACTAGTTTGCATTAATATATCTAATTTAACACATTGGTTTGCTCAACACTAATATAAGTATAACATCAACTGAAAGATTTGTAACTTCAAGTAATTTTCATATTAGAATTGTTTGATATATATATATATATTTAATGAACCATTACTCATTTTATTTCTAATAAATGTTTAATATTAACTATAAATATGTTGAAAAAAAATACAAAATTTCATTTTTCTTAAGTAATACAAATTTATTTTTAAAAAGAGTTTTTAATTGGCTGTTATTTTATTTTTGTCTTTTTTTTTATTATTGTTCAGAAGCATTCTGTATCTTTTGTTTTTAAGAATATTAGTGTATTAGATATGTGTAACAGTTTAGATGATGATTACAATTGTTTGTTTTTTGTAAATAAAAGCATAAAAATAAAGCAGCTTTGAATAGTTTATTGCAGGATAGCTATCTTTTGATAAATTTTAAGGAATACTTTTTTGAAATTTGCTCTCCAAATGAGGGAAACTAGATATTCATTTACCAGTCACTAGTAAATGGATAACTATCTTGGCTTATAAGTCTGTTATACTCAGTTATTTGAGAAAATGATATGTTGGCACGAATTTGATTCAAAAATGAAATCTAAATTTAATGATGTATGTGCTTTTCTAGTATCTTAAGTGATACCATTATTGTTATGAATTTTTTAAGATAGTCATATGTTTAAATCTAAGAATATCTTAAATTGTCAATATTGAACTATTTTATAAAAAATGTTGAATATGTTACATGTGAGTAGAATATCTTGCTGAATAATATTCTATCAGTTGGAAAAAAAAGCATCTTAGGACTGAGATGGAATGCTAGATATGTTTATATTAACCAAAGAATTTCAAATTAAGTCATCAAAGAATTAGCAGTTTGCAGTAGTCAACAACAACAGTACTACTAGTGAAACAGGAAATACGTGGTGGTGGGGGGGGGGAATCTATCTAATCGGAATGAAACCATGTTATCTTATTAATGCTTCCTGACATAATTTTTTGTAAGAAAAAAATTTCAAAAAATATTAAGCTATGTTGGTTTCCTTCAAAGATGAAATTTCTTCTACATAAGATATATTTTTATTACTCAATCTCTTTAGCAACTGATCATCTATAAATGAAAGAGTAATGAGTAATATTCAATATCTAAAAAGAATCAACTTGGACAAAATAATTTCTGTAATAATTCTTTTGCAATATATGGCAAAAATGCTAAAAAAGACAACAGAATTTTTTATTTGTTGCATGTCATAAATAGAAATATAACAGCTTGTATGAATGTTTCAAGAATAAGAATTGTAAGTTAATTGCAAAATGTTTTGATGAACAATTTTTTTTTTTTTTTATGCTTGCATGATTTGTACAATTGGTTGTAATGAGAGCAATAACAGATCAGAGTTAGATCACTCAAAATTACATCTTTCATCTTTACTTTAATCAAGTTCTAAATTTCGGAATGTAAAAAGTATAAGATTATAAAAAGTATTTTATAATTGCTATCTTGTTTCTTGGTTTTCATAATAGAACAGACACAAGATATTGTTATTTGTAAGTAATTATTTTAAAATTTACATAGTACTGTCCATTCTTATACTAGTGATAAAGGCAATATCAGTCTGTTATAAAAATTATTTCCAACTACAATTAGAAAACATTGAATTTCTAAAGTAAGAATTTGTATCTGAAATATACGAATCAGTATTTGGAGAAAGCAAATTATTTTAGTGAGAGATTTGTACTTAAATAAATATGAAATAATTATATTTTAGAACAGAAATTTCTTCATATATATTAAAAATTACTTGAATAATTTAATTATTTGAGTATGTTTAAGTAATTATTCATTTTATTAGCAATTATATTTAGCATATATGTAAGAAAGAACATTTAAAATATTTCGCTTAAAATATAGCTTCATACAAAAATAAAAAAATTGAAGACTTAAGAAATAAGAGTTTGGAATAAAATAGAAAAGATAAATTATATAGAGATATTGTACAATATCACTGAAAGTAAATTGTTGAGAAAATTAAGAAATTCAATAGAAAATAAATATCATGCATATTAGAGAGTTATGGAATTAAGGATACGTTTGAAGAGTCTGAAACAGATGAAGGAAAATATAAAACATTTATTAATAAATGATTTTAAAATATGAATGAAGTTGAGAACAAAAGATAATATCAAAATCTATCACTTAACTTCAGATGTACAAGCAAATAGCATTGATTCAAAACATTAGATATTGTTAAATCTCAAGTTGTTAGCTTTAAACCAAAATAATAAATGGTTGTAAATCTTTACTGACCAATGTCATAAGCCAGAAACTAATCTAAGCACATGAATGTTGATTATCCAAGCTTATAATAGCTGATAGCAGTATAATAAAATAAAGTGTCTGTTTCTATCAAACAACATAACATGGTTTGTGATTATGTGTGAAATCTATTGATAGATGACAATTTTCATGTACATGTATAATATGGATATACATCAGTGATTAGGAACAGGTTCCAGCAACATTGCCTCATTGAGGGAAACATTTTGAGTACCAGTCCTAAATATGTACTCTTTTAGATCTATCCTGCATTTTTTAACAAAAAATATTCCATTTTAGATAACATAATACATTTGCAAGCAATTTTAATTATCATTGGTCAATAATATTTTGGATTTATTTTTATATTTATCTATGCATAAATATGCTATTAGATTTATGCAGAAATCCTATAATTGTTTTTAGATTATTAAGCTTTTCATAGTTAATTTTCAAACCATTGCAATTCGTTGTTTTTTTTTTTTTTTTGTAATATCACACTTCACTTGATTATAAAACTTATTTATGAAATAAAATTATGCTGTACTTCTAAGAAACTTTGATTTAATAATAATAATAAAAAAAACCTTAATTAATAATTTAATTACTTGTATTTTTTATATAATTATTCAAAACATTTGACTGAGTTATATTAAGTTTATGAAGATTTAATATCATACAATACTTATTTATTTATAAAGTCCCTAAACATTTTGCCAATGTTAAACCATCATTTAAATAGTAATTTAAATATAATAAATTATTACAATTCTTAAAACTACTGAATTGCCAATCTTTTTTTTTTAATATATTGATAGCATATTTACTTCTGTTAAAAACAGACTTGTTTGTGACATTTTGAAGACAAAAAAAATCCAGATTTGTTCAAATAATCAAGTTGTCTTACCACTGATTTGCAGGTTTTTTTTTATAAATTATAATATTTATGGATAAAATAACTGAATGTGCATACAATAATAATAATAATAATTCACAAGTCATTTTTACAAACTTGCAAATAATATCTTAATCTACTAGTCAGATAAAAAATGAAACAGTGCAAATTTGTTCAAATGACCAATATGTCAGTCTTGTGGATTGTTATTAAAGTATACGCATTCAGAATTAGAATTAGCTTCTCTATAAATATTTTACATTCTCAGGACTACATATAAAATAACTTTATTTACTAAGTTATTAAAATTGTCAACATTTTTAGTTATGTACATTAAATTTTTAACCCTATAGCAGCACATAGAATAACTAAGCAATAGAGCTTGCCACACAATTGATACAAGCCTCTCAATATTAAAACAGCTTATTTCAGTGAGTTCCTTAGATCATTATTAAACATTAGAATTTAAATAGCATTATATATAAAAGAATAGATCAAGTTGTGTTTTAAGTGTTAACTATTATCAAATATTAATTTAAGTAACTAGCTTGTTATAAAATATCTAACTTATTAAAATGATTGTTACATCAATTCTAGTATGCAATAGAAACACATCTTGACTAGATAATTATTATAAAATATTTGAAATATAACCTAGATTGTTTGGAACATGAAATTTAAATAGACCAGAATAAAACTTAAGTTGTGGTTATGGTTTACAAATGTGCTACCATTTTATCATGAGATTAAAATATCAGTTTTTCATTATTTTCATGCAAAATCAAAACTTCCTAATAAGATATTTTATTTTTTATGCTGATAAAATGTGAACAAAATTTTAAAACTATCACAGAATTTTTTAAATGGTTTGGGAAAGGGAGGGCTAGAGACATTTTTCAAAGTAACATCACTCCATTTATTAATAAAACTGGTATTTATCTATATATGAAAGACATTAACTTGTAAGATTTCAATATTTTATTATAAAGTATCAGTTATTAGTACAAATGGTTTGAAAGTTAGAATTCTGAAAACCATTAGAATAACTATTCAACAAAGTATGTAATTTAGAATTCAAAAGACTTCAAATAAAAATAATTATTTATAATACACAGAAATCATTTGTATATTATATCTAGTAAAGTCTGATACAATGATTGCATAAGCAAACTTTTTCTGAGTAAATTATAATTTAAACATCTAATGCAATTAGAACAAGATGTCTTCAGTCATATAAAATTTAGTTATAAAAGTGTAGCTTCCTTTTTCTCATGAATGGGGAAAATGTAGATATTTTTTAAAGTATTCTAGATGTTTATATTGAAATCATTTGTGATGAGCTATAAAAATTTCAATGCTGATTAATGTTGACATCAAAATAAAAATTTAAGCAAAGTAATTATAATAATGAAAAAAATATAAGTGCCAACAAGCAATCACTAAATTTCTCTAGTATAAATATTGTAATAAGTGATAAAAGAAAAATTTGAAAGCTAATTAATATTGATTGCAAAAAAATAATAATAATTTTGAAGGAAAATTATAAAAACTATGGTTTAAAGCTAAATGCTTTTAGCATGGAATTATTCCATTAATAAACTCTTGCTAAAATAGCTAATATTACAATGTTTATTCATATTGCAAAAGTATCACATATCTTTATCAGAATTTATGAATTTATTTGCTTTTTTTTTTTTTTCTGGGATTTGCTTTTATTATTATTATTTTCATATGAGCTAGAAAAGTAGTCAAAAATTGTTCCATATTGAAAAAAAAAAGATTTTTTTTAAAAAAGGAAACCTTCAAGTGCTCTGAAATTAATTTTTCAATACTCTATAGTTAAGTCAACACTTTACATAAAAAGTTTTAAAAATGACAATAAGTTCAGATATTGAAATAGATTTCCATATTGAGTATTTCATGTTGAAACATTACAGAACAAATAGAAACTTGCAAATATGGATTAATCAAAAATAATTGATAGGTAATAGTATCTGTGTGAATAAAGCAGTTTGAAGACTTCTGCGTTCTTGTAAAAGTGCTATAAATGTGACTATTGCCAGCAAAGAATGTTTCACCAAATTCAGAAAAAGAACTTGATTGTGTACCATTATAAGGCATAGTAAGGCTGCTTGTTAATTTAAATAGAAATATTAGTGAATATTATCATGTAAGAAAATGGAAATTCTGAAATCAGTGATCTGTGAATTTGTATCAAGATATGTAGATTTGTTTTAATTTTATGCTTTTAAACTTTTCTGGAAATTTTAATTTTATCTCAAAACACTGCTTCCAATTAAAGTCACTGGAAACTATATCAAATGACATCTGAATGATCTGTACACTGGTAATTCTATTGCATTCTTGTAGTAAATACTTCCAAATGATAGTAAAGATTATATTTAGATTTCATTTTTATTAATAGATGGCAGAAGATATTGTTAAAATGTGAAGCTCTATAGTTCAAAATTAAATATGACATCAATATAAACACAATGGTGATACTTATCTACATTTTATTTATCAAAAATAAAATAGTTTTAAAGTAATTTTTTTTGTTGTTGTTTATTTTCGGGTTGCTTTTTATTAATTATAGGATTTAATTTCAATCTTTTAAAACTTTTCTTGGAAAACACAATTCAATATAAAAAACATACAACTTGTATACTAAGAAAAGCTTGTTTAATACTTTAAAATAAAAATGTTAAATATATCAACATTGTATGCTCAACATGCTTTCAACTAACTGGTAGTCATACTCATATCACAAAAGTGGTGATTTACATAAAATTTGATTATAAGATGCAAATGAATTTATTTAAATGAGCAACTTTTTTGATAGAGATGCAAAATTCTTTCTTGTTGATTGCATGTATATTATTGTAATGTGCTAGGCCTCTAACTGCATTTAGCATCATTTCTTTCAGAGCAGACAATACTGGCGAATGTGGGTTCACAACTGTGACCATGTTTCGACTCATGTTTGAGGAAAATAGATTTAATATCTGTATTAGTCTTAGCATGATTGTATTGATATTTGTCCTGTGCAATTCTTGTAGAGAGATTGGCATGAGGTTCACCAAAGTAAATTGTGTTGCAGTTTGGGTTGTTGAATGTAATTTTATACACAACTTGGGAAATGTACTATGGGGATAGTTTGTCTTTCATATTAATATTCTGGTGATTCAGGGCAGGAGTGGTGTGAATTCTAACTGTTTCAGTACAGATTTTGTTTATACTGTGGGTAGCTCACAGTATGTATGGAAGTGATATCCAGGATTTTTTATCAGTTTGAGTAGATCTGTTTTTAATTTTAGCATATAATGTTTAACAATGTTAATAAGATCTTAAATTTTTGTATCTGATATTTCATAAATCATTACTGTATGTAGTTTTTTTGATCGGATTCGAATTTACAAAAAATATAATTTCTATGTAAGAACTTATGAGCATTAGGCGTTATTGATTTGGGCATATAACTTCTCACACTTGCTTAGGTTTTGAATTTACAAATATTATAATTTCTATGTAAGAACATTTTAAGACCTGCAAACTTAGACATTATTGATTTGGGCATATAACTCTTCACATTTGGTTGGGTTTAACTAATACTTTATAATTTAATTGAATACTTTCATGTTGACTATATAAATCTAAAAACTTTATGCTTTTGAGATTACCTATAGTCCATTTTAATGAAGATTTATATATAAGATGATGCTGTATTTCCTTAATTTGCACCTCTGGGGCCAAATAAGGATATTATCAATGTATTGCTTGTATAACAGGGATAGAGTTTGATTTGAGTATTTAGGAATAATGTCTTTTTCTAATTTATTTAATGTGATACTAGATATTATGTTGCTCATAAGAAGACCCATAGGTCCCATTTTGTAATATTCATTAATTAGATAGGGTTATAATATCTTCATTAATCCGATTCAGACATTCAATAATAAATTCAGGTTTTTGGGAATTGTACTCAGATTTGAGTAGAGCATCTTTAATTATTTGGATGGATAGTTTTCAGGAAGTAGAGCCATATAGTTCAGTCCAATGATGACAAACAATATTCATTATCGTTATATTTTAATTCTATTAATATATTCAAGTGATGATTTTATGGTAAACCTGCCAAAACCAAGTTGTTAGGTGAACCATTATATGATTATTGAAACATTAAGTTTATGTTAGTAAGAAAGAAGTAAAAAAATTGTTATTCTCTCTGACACATATACCATTTACAACTTTCTTAAACACTTTAACAATACTATTTTTTTATACGAAAACTTTATTCTAACAGTTTCGACTGTCCTGCAATCATCATCAGAGCTACAATATTCAAATATATAATTATACATTTTATATACATTCATATACATAATTAAATACACATTTATTTGTGTATTTAATTATGTATATGAATTGTACAAATAAATGTGTACTGTATTAAATTATATATATGAATGTGTATTAATTGTATAATTATATATTTGAATATTGTAACTCTAATGACAACTGTAGGTTTAATTGAAACTGTTAGAATAAAGTCTTCATATAAAAAATAATATTGTTAAAATGTTTAAAAAAATGTAAATGGTATAATATGTAAAATAGAAAGCAATACATAAGAAAAGGAAAAAGAAAATTATATTCTCTCTGATATCTTATATGAAATAAATTTATAATTTTTTCATAGTTTTAGTTACATTAAAAATTTATTTTAGTAATAAATTTTAAACAGGCAAAACTCTCCATAACAGTAGTGCCACTCAGCACAAGCCAGAGTAAATAATAGATGAAAGAAGGTTTGTGCATAAAATCCCTATCTAGTGCCTACTCATCCAATATCCTCAGGCTTGTTTGTTTTAACAGTTTGAGCAAACATATGAAATGGTGATCATGTGCTGTTTAGTGGTTTAATATCAATCCTGCCTAATGAGATATGATTATTAAAGAACCAAAGACACTAAAAGGTATGGGTACTGAACTGAGTTTAGATCTATATGACTATATAAGCTAATGAACTTGGATTGAAAATATTGTTTTCAATTTAAGACTCATAGTTTTGTAATTAAGTAGAGATAAAAGGTGACTCCAGGCGGGTTGCATTAGATCCTAAAATCTAGATGTAGTGCTCTCAGATCCAAGGCTCCTTGCTGATGAAAGCCACAAACTGGTAACTAGTCTGGGAATATTGGATAAGTAAGCTAGATAGGTATTTTGTGCACAAACCTTCTTGCATCCATTGATTACTCTGGCTTGCACTGAGTGGCACTACTGTTATGGAGAGTTTTGCCTGTTTTAATACCTTGAGCAAGCATATGAAATGGTGATCATGTAATGTTTTGTAATAAATTTCTTAAAAAAATTAGTTGTATTTGACAAAAATACTATTCATATTGAAAAATTATTTTTTACAAATTTAGCCTTACTTTAATTATGGTATTTGGCCAGTAAATAGTTGAATGATCTAGCTATATAGTATATACAACAATTCATTTTATATGTATATTTTTTATTTTTCATGTATAAATAGTGGTTTTGGATGATAATTTTGATCTAGGCTATAAACCTAGAATGCATTATTTCTAAATATATATTTTTTAGATATAGTCTACATGAATATTATAATGAATGAGTTTCTGAAACCAATTAATTCACTGCTCCAATGCTCTTTGTACAAATATGCTGCAATGAAAGTCTATTGAATGAACAAATAGTGCAATAATCATTTTCTCATCTAATTATAATACATTAAGGAAATACATATAATGAACATTATAGTAGTAGAGATTTTTGTCAAGAAAGCATTAGTTATTTTCTGTCTCTAGTAATGAAATTATATATATATATTAAAAAACAAGAATTCTAGATTATGTACAGTATACTATAATAATTTCACCTATGAGCAACTAAAACAATTTGAAATGTTGGTGTCAAAAAACAAATCATTAAGTGAATTGTGGTAGCAATGGTTGAAATATAAATGCTAAACATGGAATTATCATCTCTAGAGATGAAAATGTTATAGTTAATTTTTTTTTTTTAAAAAATTCTCTTAGATTTGTATACTGTAGTAATTTCAATTATAAATCATAAAAGCAGAATTAATGTTGAAGTCAAAAAAGAAACAATTTCAAAGTGAAATTAATAACATTAGGGGAAGCCTTAAGTACTGATTTTGGAATCACAAAATTGACTGATATAATTACTTGAAATAATAAATGCTACATTAAAAGTTACTAGCTGATATAGCAACTATGAGTATAAGATTTTTCAGAGTACTACTTCTTTAATTAAGTAAAGCATCAGATATTATCACATTTGTCATTAATTTATTTTCTTTTTATTAGTTTTATTTTTTTTCATATATATATAAGTATTTTAATGATGAACCAAAAAAGTAGGATCAAAACTTGATAAATATTGAAGTGAAAATAAAGTTGTTTTTAAAGGAGAAAGCTTTGTAGTGTATTTATATAAGGGACTATTTCCATCATCTAATATTAGGTATTGAATGTCTTTTAGAAAAATTTAACTTTATTTAAATATTCTAATTACATTCATCTGTTAGGAATAGTGCATAGATTAGTATGTGCACAATATTTTGCGAGTTTTTTTTTTTCTCTTCAGGTGTTGCTGGCCTGACCAGTGACAAATACTAGTATGAGAATCAAGCCTGGACCTTTAGATTCTTGAATACTGAATTTTAAGGTAACACTAACTGAGTCATCCTTCCAAAGTTAACAATCAGAAATCTCATATACTTATCTATGAGGTTCCTTTTGATTTCTCCACTTAATGGTTTCCATACATTATGTATAGTCACACTAGATTGACTTATGGGGTTATTCACCATTGTCATGTGAGCAACTTCTTTGAATTTTCTTCTTTGTACCTTTTCCTCTCCAATATTCTTGTATTTTTCCAATTGGACATATGTTCATTGGTATATACATGGTCTGTTACCATAGACACATGTTTTCTTTCTTTTAATCATTAGTTTGTGTTCTGCAATTGCTTTTCAGTGAGACAACTGGTCTCACCAATATACATACTTCCACATTCACATGGTATTTTATAAATGCAGGTTTTGCTTTTCAAACTCCAGGTGATAGATAAAAATATTAAATAAATTCTATATTGATACAGAAGATATAAGAATGGTATTAAGAATTCACATACTTTGCCTGACACTGATATATACTCTGAACATAATATGGTTATGGCAAAGTTAAAATTAATCTTAAAAAAGATGAAAAGAAGAAAAAGATATGTAAGAAAAACTTGGATAAATTGAAAAGAATGGAGGAAGGAAAGTTTGGTACGTTTAGGCTTTGAAGATGTTAGAATTCCTCAGTGTGGTTTGGCTCTGGAGATTAAGAATGACAGAATGATCTACATTACTTACGAATGTTTATGTGCTGATCGTTAAATAAAATTATGATTATATAGTACAACTTTTAACACTGATAAGAGGGAGCTGCATACCTGCAGACACTGAGATGATTTTGAACTTTTTTATGTTGATTAACTTAATGTCTCCATTAAACCGGCTTTGACTTTGATATTTTAATAAATATATATGGGCAGGCATGAAAAAAATATTAGTTCTCATTTGCTAAATGTTTTTTTTTTCTAATATTAAAATTATAATGACCTTATAGTGCAATGGATAGTTTTGTGGGTGTCTCCATCATGTTTGTATACAGGGTTCGAAATGTAGTTGAGAATATGTCTAGGAAGTTCAAGAGTTTTCCAGTAGATGGGTTTACTGAATGTAACTTTTATTCCCAAATCTTGTATGATGAATGCCAGTAGCAGTTGTCACACATGCTGCATTATTTGGCTAATGTCTTTGGTTCTATCCTTCATGGGACAATTTGTAAATCTCTTGAGTGAATAGACCTTAGTTCACTTGCTATCACTGTCATTGCAGTTCTATTTGAGCAACACTACTTGTGTAATGAATGGCTCTCAAACCTCACCAAAAATTGACATATTCTCTGGTATCAAATAGGCTTGCCCTCTTAGCCTGATCAATTTCAACCTTTTGCTCGAGTTCATTCTGTACACGACCTCTAGCTTGCAATTGGATTATAAGTCTTTTGATTAGTTAATAATTATCAGCAATTATGGTTACAGAAGAGCTTACTGTTAATTGAAAAGAGACTCTTTGAGGCCTTAAAGAAACTTAACAGGATAAATTCCTGATGTCAACTTTATACATTGTTATCATTTCTATGAACTATGTGATTATCCATATGATAAACAAATATGGCTGTGACATGCACTATCATGCATCAGTTGGAGTGATTAGTTTATTGGCTTTTTAATCCAAGTTTTATATTAAGAAACAAATATCTTTCCTCTCAATTGCTTGATAATTCTTAACTGAAACACCATTTTAGTAGTTTTATTAATAAACAAAGCTGTAGATTTTGGGGGACTTTAAAGCAGTTCACCAATATCAATATATGATTTGATATTATATTATTGTTTGAACCCTACTTTATTTAAAATGAAGATAGAAGTGTAGTAATAATCATTAATAAACAATATGAAAAACAACATTAAAAATGTTGTGAAGTTTATGATGATACCTCAGATATTGTATGAGGAAGATAAGCACTACTTATATTGCTGGAATCATAAGAACAACTAATCTTACTCGATTTTGCAGCCAATTTTTTATTATGAACATCAGATTTAACAATACTCAGTTTAGCATCTATATAAAGTCAAAAGCATTGTTAATTGTTAGGAAATTTAGAGATAATCTGCCCTTACATGTTGAAAGTGTGTCTTTTGATTATGAAACTATTCATTACATATAATTATTATCTTTTCAAATCTCTACGATTTTTATAGCTATCCTGCTTTTAATATAAAAAAAAAATTTTTTTAAACATTCTCTTTGTATGTATGCATGCACATATATCATTTTTATGTTATAAAAATTAATTTCGTAATCAATTTTTTTTTTCAACCTCATCATTAATCATGAATGAAAGAAAAATGTCATATTTAAATTGAATTTTTTTAGTAATTGCTGTTTGTTTGATTTTTTAATCTAACAGTGATGTTTTCAGCTTTTCTGATTTAATACAATTAAAACTATCTTGAACTATTTTAATCTGATTATTATAAACTAATATTGCAACTACATTTCTGTAATAATGACAGTAATTCTGATGTAATAGTAGAATAGCAAAAAATGATTCAGCATTAATAATTTTATTGTCATTTGTTGTATTAATGTATAATAATAGTTTTATATTAAAAATAAATTCATCTGATATACTTGGCTGCACTGCAACTCAGTTATGCAAAATCAAACAACTGAAAATCCAATTAATAATCAGTACTGGAAGCCAAATGTCTAACTATAAGTTAAGAATGTAATTTGAATTACTTTTAAAATCTACCACATATAGTTTATTTACTGACTTTTCTGTTAAAATGATAACCATGTGTATATGTGGAATGTCATTCTTGATTATATGAAACTAGAGTAATTCATTAAAGATAGTATCATTTTCATTCTTTTATGGTCCTGCACTTCACCACTATCACTTCATGGAGAGTAGCTCAGTACTGCTGCTGCATCATGATTTCATTTGCGCAATTAGGACAGATGTATATGATGAAGATTATTTATTAAATCATCTAAAGACACTACATCACAATTATCTGTGGTAATCAGTTTAAATAAAAATCATCAAATTATTTCATCTCATTTTAAAAAGTGAATCAACTTTTTAAGATACGTTTGATTTTTTTAAGCCTTAGTTATTAATTATCTTCCCTAGTTTATGTTCTTGAATTCTTACAATATAATTAATTCCAGATTTTCTGACTATATATATTTCTATCTGTATTTATATGTATGTATGTAATATTATTCCCAGTATGCTTCATTTTGCTGAGCTGATTCAAGTTTACTGTATGAAGGTTTAGCTTTCTACTCAAAGTTGGGTTGAATAATTTGGTATTAGAGTACTGTGATATGTATAATAACATTTGATCATTATGGGTAATAGTTTGCCATTGTTTTTCATTCTCATTATTTTAAAGCAAGACTACAAACTGTAATTAATTTGTATTTATTATATTGCAATAATTTACTTAAATAAGCCAATTGTCTATTTTTTCAATCTTCATACTCTACAGTATATTCATGTCAAATCACAATTTTTAAACATCATATGTATAAAGTATTACGGTTTACTATACATATGAAGGTCTTAGTAGTTATCCATAAACAGGTTCACATTTGAATAAAACAAAATTTCAATTGAGTAAACGTAAAATTTTCTTTCAAGTAACAGAGTCTATAGTCATCCATTTATTATTCCCTAACGTGTGTGTTTAACCATTTCCCAGAAAATAAAACAAGAAAACAAAATCACCATGCAGCAAGTAATTAGCCTGAGAGGTTTGTCTTTTTACTGACCTTTGCATTGCACCAGATGGTTAGTTCAATTTTTAGCCCATTATATACAAGTATAATGTAAATTTTATAGTAATTTTTTTTTAAAAAATACTGTTAAAATTTGTATTTTGATATTAGAATAAAGATCTCTACAAAATAAAATTTAATTGAGTCTAGATCTAAGTGCTAATCCTTTATAACTATTACTACTTTTGCTATTATATATTATCTTTTAATTTCCGTATCCTGTATTAATTCGAATTAAAATGCTTATTGTGATTATATTTTTCAACAGTATATATGCATATGTCTGCATTTATATACTAACATACATAATTCCAAGAAATATAACATATTTCAGAATTAGCGTTTTTTTAGTATTACAATTTTTACATACAGTATATAATGGTGGCTTTATGTATATTTAACTTACCTTTTTAATTTTTAAATATTAATATGTACATCTTATTTTCTTGTACCGTTCACTAAATAAATATCAAAAGTAAATAAT
Organism: Epiperipatus broadwayi; assembly: GCA_028023455.1. NCBI lineage: Eukaryota > Metazoa > Onychophora > Udeonychophora > Euonychophora > Peripatidae > Epiperipatus > Epiperipatus broadwayi. Next base: position 1,836,185 of record JAQFVV010006397.1, read on the forward strand.
GCACATATTACTTTTAACCACATGATTTTTAAAAACCAATCGTTTTTGTTAGAGTTATTCATTAAATCGTTAACCTCTCCAATCAATGCATTTTCTAAAGCCGAGGAGGTAGTCTTAATCCTTTGATTTGTTTAGTAGCTGTTATTGTTTAAAAAAGAAATAAAAGAATTGAAGCGGAGAATTATGTTCTATCTCCATTTGAAAAGAAATGGAAGTTGACATGTAAGTTTTTATTTTTCTAATTGTTAAAGCTCAATTTAAAAGAGTAATGTTTTATATATGTATGAGTGTGCTTGCGTGACTGCACTTGTTGATTTACATTATACGTGGTTAAAAATATTTGGTATATTCAAATTATAACTTACTTATTACATGTTTATTACAGCAATCATTTCGTTGCGATTACAAATGTCAATTTCTTTGTTGTTCTCTTATTTTCTTCATAAACCAGTCTTACTAATTACCTTTAAAGACCTGTTTCCTATTTTTTTCTCCCGCTCTCGTAATATTATCAGTCTTAACTGTTGTTTTATTCTCAGAACTTAATTTCGGAATAAGCTTTTAGCTTATATATGATTTAATAAATTTAAGGTAAAATGCTATTTATTTATTAAATTGAAAGATATTTTAATTAATTCCCACGAATTTTAATTTTTAAAAACAAACTCACAGAAAGCTTGATTGATGCAATTTTAAAATGAATGTGTGCTGAATAAATAAATCATCGAAAAATATCCATTTAATGATTTTTTTTTTGGGTGGAGCCATATTTCTGATTCATCATCTTTTTCTTATCTTTATTTACGTAATATAGAATATACCATTTCTCTGTATAATTTTAAAAAATTAATTTGCCCTTCCGCGTAAATTTCTCCAATTACATGTTTTAAGATCATTATTATAATTTGTAACCATTCATAAACGATTACAGCCATTCTAACTTTAGAAGAAAATATATATATATGTAGAAATGTAAAATATATATAGAGAGAGTATTATTGAATATGTAATTAAAGAATGGAAATGTGGTTGCACAAATACATAATCCCTTTCTTGTAGTTAGTGTAGGGAGGTGACTGATGCTTGAGAACCTATAGTAGGCCCCATATTACATGAATGACGACAGTAAAGCAAGATAATTCAATAAGAATGAGATATGGTTTATATAATTGTATAGCTAGTTCAAAAAAACCTGAATGTCATGTTTAACCAAGATATTTCTAGGGGAAAATTAAATAAATATGAAAGTGCTAAATCAGTCCTATATATAGTAATAATTGATTTTCACTTCTTAAACCCAATTCTTCTTTCTATACTACAATGTGTTAACATTTAATCTATGTGTTCTGCGATCAGAAGTTTATTGGATCAGGAACAATAATTTCTGATATCTTCAAAAAGCTATTACTGTCAATAAATTTGGGTACTCCATTTTATATATATATATAATGATTATCTATGTGCTGATTTACCTATGAAGTATCTCTTACTTATATGTAATGCTTTAACTTAAAAATCCAATTATTTGTATAGTTACAATTATTTAGTGTCAGTTTTTTATATCATATTTTATTTGAATGTATTACTTGGAATTGGCATATTTATTAATTAATTATATATATATATATTAGTACAGTATGTCTAAAAGTAATATGTTTACATATTTAAATATGTAAATGTTAAGTTTATGAAATACATGGGTAAGAGAACAAACAGATGTTACTGACATCATTGAAAGAATTAAGAGACTAAAGAGGAGGTGGGCTGGACAAATTGCAAGAAGAAATGATAATAAATAGACAATTGAAATCTTAAACTGGATTTCAAAAAATTGTAAAAATCCTAGAAAGAGACTGCATGTGAGATGGATAGATGATATGGAAAAGAGAGGCTAGAGATCTGAGAAGATAGATTGAACTTGGAGAGACCATTCTGCAGCGGATTGATAATGTTTGAAAATGATGATATTAAGCTTAGGAAGTAAAAATAAAGTACGATTTTGTGACCAAATAATTGCATTTAATTTTCATCAATGGTAATTTGGTATTTTTCCTCCATACTGAATATAATTCATTTTAATACTGTTAACTCATTACTTAGAGCTATACCAGATACTTTAATAAACCATCTAGATCAGTGGTAGCGAATCTTTTTATATGTGCATGCCAAAAATCTCAAAAATATTTATTAAATGATTGGTTAAAAGTTTATAAAACATAGTAATAATAATTACAATAATAATTAAACAAAATTTCTAAATAAGCTAAATACAAGCAAACGATATTTATTTAGAAGAGCACAAGTTGAATAAAATGTAATAGTAATTAAAACAAAATTGTGGAAATAAAACAAGGTCAACATAAATAGATAGTATTTAATGAGATTTTTGCTGTTGTACATTGGATGCTAAATTTTTTATATCTGGTTCATATTTTGTCATTTTTAATAATGTGTTGAACTAGATTCATCTGTCATTCTAAATTTGGAACTGTCTTTAATTAAATTTATTTCTGAAAACAATGATTCACTTGCATATGTAGGGGAGAAAATTGATAATATAGTGGTCGCTAATTTTTTAAACAATTGTTTCAGGAATAGCATTCCAGGCAATCAGTAGTTCCTCTTCACCATTCTTTTTATATATGCCCAATAATCGATCATTTCCCATCTTTTCTAACTCATTCCTCAAATCAACAAATTTCTATTTCCATATAGAACTGCATTGAAAATTGAGTGATTGCATTTCCATATCTTCCAAATTAAGCCACTCAAAAATTTCTAAATTGAGACTATCCATTGATATTATGTCTGGGTATAAAATAAATTTTGATGTTTCTGAAAATTGTCTGAACTGGGTAAATCTTGAAGAAAATTCATCAATTGAATAACAACACAAAAACTCTTGTGTCAATTTTACTTGATCTGACTTCTCGAGATTCTAAATCAGTCAAGAACTCATTTATATTTGGAAAATATTTGAAGGTGTAAGTAATAACATCATGATCAAAAATTTGTAATTTAACTTCAAATGCTTTGAGCAAATCAAACATGACAACAATTGTCTTATTGTAACCTTGCAATTTCATATTTAATTCATTTACATGTGAACACATATCAGTAAAAAACATTAATTTCAAAAGCCATTCAACATCCATTAATTCATTATATTTTTCAATAATTTTCTCATTATGTAAAAATAGTCTAATTTCATCTAAACGCTCAACAAATCTGTGAAGAACTTTTCCTTGGCTTAACTATCGAACATTGTTGTACATAAGTAAACTATTATATACTGAGTTCACCTCACTCAATAATTTTACAATTTTTTTGTTTATTTAAAGCTTGTGTAGGTATAAAATTGACTAACTTAGTTACAATGTTCATAATATCATCCAGTAGCTTAAAGCTGGCCTTCATGTATAAAATCCACTAATGTATAATGCAATGAATACTCAAAATTGAATATCCAATGTGGTTGATAAATAAACTGAAAAAAGCATTTTTTTTTTTTTTCAATTATACTTTGAGCACCATTTGTAGCTACTGATACAATCTTGGTAACATCTATTTCTTTTTCAGCAAGTATATTTGAAACTTGGTTACAAATATTTATTCCTTTTGTTGTTGTTACTAATGAAGTTAAACTGATCAATTCTTTGACATTATTCTTAACACAATAGCAAATAAAAATAGCAAAACAAGCTAATCCATTTATGTCTGTACTTTCATCAAGACAGAGAAATTGAACTGGATTTTATATCTCTCTTTTTTTCATAAGTTATATTGTTAGCCATTTACAGGATTCTTTCTTTAACTGGATTTCTAGCCAATGATAAACCTTTTATTCTCTGAATCATTTTTGCTTTATTTTCAAAATCTTCAAAAAGAACTGGTGCTCATTTCATCCAAACTTCTTTCATATATTCTCCATCATTAAAAAGTTTCCTGTGTTTGACAATTACATTTGAAATAAAAAAACTAGCAGCAGTTATATTTGAATAATTTTTGATAAATTTCATTATAGATGATTGGATATTTATATTTTTAAATGCTTAGGCAATATATTATTTTTGTTCATCTTTACTTTTTGTACAGAGTGATTTATGATTGGTCTCATAATGCTGTTTTACTGATGATGATGTCAATACAATTGTTCCAGAATATAAAACACATATTACCTTCATGCCTTTGTTAATCATTTCATACTCATCAAACCACCAATTTTGAAATTCTCTACTGCTTGACAATTTTTGTTTTTTATTTTCATTAATCATACAACAAATTTATTTAAAAGTAAATTTAAATGAGCTTTAATAATTTTATAAATCAAAGATTTATTATATGTTAAAATATATTATCATCCTTACATTTCACCTTTACAGCAAAACTTCAAGCAAACAAAAAAAAAATGCATTTCATTCCTTTGTTCGTGATTTTGATTACAATAAAAAAATGAATGGTGTCAGCATGTTTAGATCAAAAAAGATTACGACAGAAAACCATTTTATTACTTTTACTTTAGATTTGGAAAAATTTACTTCAAAGTGTTATAAAATATTTTACTGAGTTTACTTTCTAGTTTTATTGGAATCATTTGACAGTTTTATAGAATATGATACCACAGTATACCAATACCACTTTGACTTAAAATATTCCCACATATGTATAATTTTTTTTTTTCAAATTTTGTAATTTATTGCTTTTAATCGGAGTTCAATTATAAATCGAATTCTAATATAATATTATATTTATTTATTTTACCTTTGGGTAACAGTAAATTTTTATTAGTACAGATTTTAGCAACAAAAAAATATTGAATAATTTAAAGCATAGAAAATTATAATATGTAAATAGTTTGTGTGCCAGTAAAAAATTCAAACATGCCATCTCTGGAACACGTGTCATAGGTTCACTGATCTAGACCATTAAGATGTGCATATAAAAATATACAGATGATTTTTATTCATAATTTTTACTAAATTAAATTCCCAAATTTAGTGTTTTTTTACTATCTGCTTTATCAGCGTTCATGCACTATCACAGAAGCTCTGCTCTTCAAAGATTTCTATTGTAACATAATATTAATAATTAAATTTGACACCATAGTTTGGACAATTTTAAGAAATAGAACCAACATTTATTCATTTCATTTTTGAATAATCTTAAAATGCAAAAGGTAATTAAAGTTCTTATTCACAACTCTTTTTTTCATAATTATATTTGTTTTCAACATTGCTTTTGTTTTAGTGTTGTTAATTCACTTTATTCTTTTTGACTTCCAAATAAATTTGAATGACTTTGAAATTATATTATTATGTGGGCTTAGTAGATAGAGCACAAGTTGAATTGAGCCATAAGAGCACATACTAAAATAGCATTCCAAAAGATTAAAATATTTGTGTAAAATATTTAAATATAGTATATATATAAATTTTATGAAATAATGTAGATAATTAAAATTTTTCAATGAGTATAATTATTATAGTAATCCTCCAAGTATTAATTTTAAGATAAGCATTCATTCGACCTATTCTAATATAATTTTAGTTGCAGGTTATAAGTTAACATTAATAATATATTATGTCTGGCTTAAGTTTCAAATTACTCTTGCTCCAACATTTATCAGAAAACCAAGCTTTAATGAAATCAGTGGGTACAAGATTGGTTGTTCTATTCATAGATTTTATGCCAATGAAAGTAGTTGTATATATATATATTTGACTGCTAATAAAAGTTAATCTGTTTCCCTATGTATGATTACATATATGTTTTGTGCCGTGTTCATTAAATGTTTACAATTATTTGACTTCTAGTCATCATTTACAAAGGTTATTATAAAATGATGTTTTATCTCTTGCCTTTATAAGTTCAAATTAATAATACTACATTTACATCTAGTTAAAATTTGACATTTATTCTTATTCCTGCATTTGCAGAAAATTAAATCTTAATAAAATTCAGAACTGCAGTAATAAGTGGTGATTTTTAGATTTTATGATAGTGAAAGTGGGTGTGTGCATTTGTATTTGACAGTTTATGAAAATTAGTCTGCTTTCATACAATTAAAGATTAGAGCTGTATTGTTAGATAACTTAAGATCATAACATTAAACTATGTATGCATATCTATATATAGTCATTTCTTTTATAATCATTTGTTTCACTGATCTCTGATTAATTACAAGTTGAATAATCAGGCAACAAAATGTTACAATTAAATGATAATACTTGACAAGTTGTGGTTTGCCACTGTTATTTACCTACTTAACTAATCTTGACAGTAATTTATTCAAATGTGATGAGCAGTGTTTAAATTGCTTAAATAATAGATTTTTTTTTGCTTTTCATTGAAGATTTGTGTAAGAGACATGCCATGTAGCACACCAGTATATTGCATTGATCCAGCTCTGCTGTGAGTATATACATTCTTGTGCAATATTTATTTGGTGGTGAAGAAGAAGACAAAACAATCATTAAAAAATATATTGCCTGAGTATTCTTTCTGCATTGTTATCATTTTTTATTTTATGCAAATAACAGAAAAATGAAACTACCAGAATTGCACTTATTTTACAATTAAGGTTATAATATAACCTGCCCAAAATTTAATTATGCCAATCAGAGATTGCTTTTGTTTATAAGAGTTAAACTGTCTATATATAAGTTCAATATAAAGAAAGCTGATTCACTTCTTTCATTTTAAGAATGAATATTCTTGAAGTTTTGAAAGGATTTATTCATAATTTCAAGTATTGTTTGACAACTTATGACCTGTGGGTCACTAAGTGAAGTTGAAAATACATGTGGGATGATGCCCTAATCGCTTTCTAGAAAAAATAATTTTATTGAATTGATAAACCTATAAAAATAACAAACTGATATTACAGTGAATTTATATTTTAGTAATCGATTTTTATTTAGTAATTAATATTTAATTTTGATAAAAATAAAATTACTCAAACAAAGCGCTGTTTTTATTTTTTGGCAGTCAATAATCTGAAAATGAAAGATTTTAAAAATTATTTAATGACTAATAAATTCAAAGAAATTTTTAAAAATCCCAAATTATACAAATAAAATTATATTGGAATGAATCCATTAAGAAGTTGGTTGACACATGATAGAGGCTTATAAAAACATGACCAAAAACATCATTGATCTAATTATTATTATAGTTTTCAGTTAAAATTTTAATTTATATAAATTTAACTTTGTATGTTTTCCTTTTGTTTTTTGTTTATCAATTTGATTTTAAAAAAATAATGAGCTAAGAGTACTATGATAAAGAAATTAACACTGGACCATCATTTGTAATAGTTAATCTTTGCTGTCCGACAATACTGGTTTTAAATTCTTTGTTACAAGATGTGAAGCTTTTTGGTTGTTTATTAGTCATAATAACTTTAACAGTAATACATTTTTTACAAAGTATTCAGAACAGGATTTGGCAAATCCCATATATCTGAGCCAATTATCTTTTTGTTATTAATGTGATCTATATTTTTTTATTTCCAAATTAAAGTAACAAAAATCATGTCATAATCTTTTTTTTTCTACTTTCTTTTTACGCCTTAGATTCTCTTCAAAAAATTGTAATCATATTGCTAATTCACTTTTTCTTCTTATAATAATATATCTTCTACTTCACATTCCAGCATTTCAGTATTTTTTTTTTTCTCTTTACAGTTTTTTAAGTAGCTAGAGTTTCTACTATCGAATCCATTAACTAAACATTTCTCTTGGTCCCGTTCATATGTTTTTTGCATATATTTGCTTATAAATGAGTAATAAAAATGTTAAGGTTGTAACAGGTTCATTAAAGTTTTGGTGCAGAAATGACAGTAACAAACTACCATCATTAATGATCAAATATTATTTAGTTGTAATTTTATTATTACCTGATTTCCTTAACATGCTTTTGTATCAAAGAGCTTAACGTACATATTAGTAACATTTACTGTTTATATATATATTTAAAAAATATTTTGATTATTGATAATATTTTCATTGTTTTACAATTCTTTGTTATTAAAAAATTTCAATGTACTGTGTATAACTTACTATTGTTTGTCCCTACATTGCTTTTTATATTTCCTTTCTTTGTTATTAGCTATTATAGTTATTTTTATTTTTTCAAAAAAAGAAATGAGATTTAGATGTAAATATTACCATTGTTATTAAGATAAGCAATTCTCTGTATGTTTTTTTTTTTTTAAGTTTAAAAAAGGCTAATAAATGAATCTGTTCTTGATTAAATGTAACTTGATATACACAGTTCAGGATCCAGCTTGTAATGAATCTCAATATTTTAAAACATTATAAATTTGTGTATATCAAACTCCTTTCCTGAAGATATTTCAAGATATCTAAATGAAAACAATTGATCATCATCTATCCTAATTTGCTATTGCTTATCATCACCTTATCAATTTAAATTAGCAACCCAAATTTACAACTGCATCATAATAATGATAATGAAACCTTTTACATCATTAATATGCTGAGAAATTGTTTTAATAAAAGTTTTTTTTTTTTTCTATTTCTGTTCTTAGACTTGACAATATTAAATAATATGAAGATTGAGATACAAATATGAATTTGGTAGTTTTATTTTAATGATTAGTACATTTTCTAAATTCATTTTTGTATTTATCTACATATGTTATGCACTTATCTTAAATCCCAATTTTTCAAAAATTCAGTTAGTTTATTTTGTTCTTTGCAACTTTCTGGAAAAAAATTATTGGCAGTAGTCATTTTTTTATTAGTGAATTAGGGTACTCAATAAATCCAACATCATACGAAAAAAGATAAATAAAAGCTTTTTATTTACTGAACTTGCTTAAGTCATCCATCATTATTTTTAGGACATAAATTTGTCTTTATCCAATCAGTATTGATACAAATATTCATTCCTAATTTTCTTTGTGTGTACCATATTATTAGCTAAATTTGGTGCTAGTACCATATATACTTTATTAAACTAGTCAGTACATACTATTGAGAAAAATGAGAAAATCAAGAAAATCATATATTTTGCAATAAAAATAATTCATTTAATAAACAATATTAATTATAATAAATTAGTACATCACTGACAAATATAATGTATATAAAAATGTAGGTCAATAAGAAATGGCATCTTTTACTAATAAATTTATGGATACGAGTGTATATTAAATAAAATGTCAGAAATATATTTTATCATAAATTCTAGAATAAATATGAACATTTTATTTCTTATCAATTAGTTTTTTTTTCACTCAATGTTAATTACCATGCAACTCCATCGAGTGAGCAGAGCAACTAAAATTCTGATATCATTTGGAATCATTTTGCTTAATTTTTGTAGAAGGTAAAGTTTATATAGATATCATTTGTGAGGTTGAAGAATGTAATGGATACTACTTTTTAAGCTTTCAATGGCACTAAGTGAATTTTTTAAAAATTCACTATGTGACTTATCATGGATAGTTCTTATTTAACTTTGTTCATTTCTGCATATTGGTTGAGGTCTGGATGTGTCCTGTTACATTTTATCTGTTTCTTTTTTGACATCGATTTTTTTATACATAAAATTATTTCAATTCATTCTTTGTTTCTTAGATATATTATGGTCTAAAAATATTTATTAATTTTATAATGTTGTATTTATGAGACACAGTATATTAATATAATTTATTAACTCCATAAAAAGTCTTAATGGTTTTAGTGCAGTAGGAACTCTGTTTTAACTGGTTTATAGTATTTAACAACTACTCTCAAGAACTTTTGTTAATTTAATGTCTACTAAAATTCTATATGTTAATAAACTATCAAATGAAACTCCTTTGTTGCTTGTGCATATCCTGCATAATTGACACTTATATCTCTAAAAATTATTGTGTGTTTAGTCGAACATAACATATGTAATTTTTGGTTTGCTCTATAGATAAATAAATAGCTTTAAATATCCTAAACAACTAATACAAAAGATTTTTTTTATGTAAATAGCTCTTCATAACGTTTTTGAATAATTTGATTGATTTGTAAATCTGAATAATTAATTATACATCTCTTTTACAACTGTGATATAATAAAGAAATAATATTTGCTGCTAAAGAAGGAAAGAAATATATTTTTCTCCCTTTTTTCAACTTTGATTGGCATAATAAACTACTAGTTTGCCTCAAATGAATAAAATAAATATATTATGAATATTTTTCAAGCTATCTTTAAGCTTTGTGTATGTCATGATATTTTTTTTTTTACCTAATACAGGTTTATATCTGTCAGATTTACATAAATGGATGAGTCTGTTTATAATTTAATCACATAGCACTTACATTTATGATGGATAAGTAGAAATGAAAGATACAAATGTAATTAGTACTTAAAAAGATTAATTAGTAACAATTCAAAAAAATACTTATTTATATTTTAGTAGTTTTCAGTATACTCATTATAGGTGTTAAAACATTTGTTTAGTCTAGTTTTAATGTTATAAAATTCTAGACGCTGTATTTTTTCTTATCTCTGACATCTTCACACTTTTACCTATCCAATGCTTCTTCACAATCAAGTGGAAAATATTTAGAATATAATATGTGCTTAGGAAAGGTGATTTAAAATTTCTCAGTTGAAATTCTGCAATAACTGCCACACAAATCTTGTGACATTTTCTTATATTGTCCAAAAGGCAAATATATATATGTTAGCATCTTTGATATTTTGTTTTGAAATGTGCTATAAATATTAATTTTGACTATGAATTTAGTTGGTGCTTTTGTGCTAGAAAATTGAATGACTGACTACTTTTCACATTTGGCAGGATTTGAAGTGGCAGAACTATTTTAAATTCACATAATGCTGCACAACCATGCTACTGAGAATGTTAATGTCAACTGAAGTGTATTACTGAAAGTATGATAGACATGATAGGGTTACTTTTATAATGACATGGTGCTACTCATTCTTTCAGAAACATTTCATTTATTTTCTGAATATTTCTAATATATGCACACTTATATTGTATATTATTTTTTTGTGTAATATATTTATACCAACCTAATACATTTTTAATGCATTCTATACTCTATAAACTTTACTTCTTTCCTTATTATTTTGTAATTCAATACATAGTGTAGTTCACTGCAAAGGAAAGATTAAAAAATAACATGAATTAATTATAGCTTAGCACTACTTTCAACTGGGCAGGTCATATTCATAGCATAAATCTACCTTTAACTAGTGCTATAAATATGACCTGCCTGGTCAAAAGCAGTGCTAAGCTGTAGGTAATTTGTATTATTTTTTAATCTTTTCTACTCTGTACTGAATTAAAAGTCTGATTTATTTTTCTTTTCAAAATAAATTTTGAATTTCTTTTAATAATATATTCATATATCTATATATATATTAAACCAAGTATGTTAATGCTAAACTGATTATTATACAGTAGAAAATGGAAATCCAATTTTTATTTAAACATGATTAGCCTTGGTAATAGATGATTTGAATACATATTGTATATTGATTGACTTGGTGATATGGTAAGATTTGAGATATACTAAAAATCATAAAAAATCTATATTAAAATATGTATTGTCTGTGTGGGTCCCTAAAGAAATAGATTGATATTAGTCATGTAAATGACTAAGTAATTTGCCCAATTTCTTGCTAAGTTAAAAATAATATTATACATGTATTTGTATAAAATTAAATCAGTCTGCTATATGTATTTGAGTGGTAAATTATTCTAAAAATGTTTTTAAATATTTATAAATTTTAATGAATAATATTTAGAAGTAATAATATGAAATATGTACTGCATAGTACTAGATAAATCATAAATGGATAAAGAAATTTTAGGATAGAATTTGTAAGTTATTAAAAAAAAACACTTAAGAACATATTGTTGGAAACTAATAATAAATTAGCAAATTTCTTTTATTATTACTATGGTAACTAATTTTATAAAAATATTAATTTATAACTTAATTCAAATTAATTTTTAAGTGCAGCAAATTAATTTTTTTTTTTTTTTTTGTAGGAACAATAAAATATATATTAAGAAAAAAAACAAACCTTAAAAGTTAATTATTCATAATTCCATATGGTTATTTTGATCAAATTATAATGTAAGTAAAATACTTTGATTAAACTTCACAGAATTGAAATTTGTTACATTTTTGCAGTAAATATATTCATCTATAGAGATGTTCATAAGATAAACCGTTATCATAATATGTAAAATTTATTTTAATTTACAAATTCAAAAATATTCCTAAACAGTTTTATAAATCTTAAAATCATCAAAATGACAACTATTCATTTTTATATGCTAACTAAAAGCATATTAAAAGCATATTCTTGAATATTAATTTTTAAGCAGTATTATTCTGGATGCATTAAATATTAGAAGGATTTTTCAAGACTACATGTGCTAAAGTAGCTCCTAAAAATAAAAAAAAATGGCTATCATCCCATCTTATACAAAAAATTACCATTGAAACTACCTCACTTCACCACACACAACTTTCTATTTTGGGAATTCTACAGCAATATTGGAATGTAAATAAAAGAATAATGCCTTTCCATTTTGTGACTAACAGTACCTAATGCAAAATTGTGATTTTTCTATTCGATTTAATCTTAATAGGTGCCATGAGCTTAAATGATGCTTTTTATTAAATTAATCTGATAAAAATTACATAAAAAGTAGTTTCAAAAGTAATTTCGAACTAAAACAAATATAATTGTTTTTATTCAGTTCTTTATATATATATATAAAATAAAGAAATTAATATATCCAGGGCCATGCAGTCAGTTGGCAGCTGGATAATTATATTTTATTAAAAACCAACAAAATTTAAATATAACTTCAAGAATTTTTTTACTCTGAATAATAATTATATTAGTGGGGATTATTAATCCAACTTGCTATTTGCTCAGATTTCTTTAAAGTTCTTATCTCCTTAGAGTTTTAATATCTATAAAGCCTCTTTACTCAGTAACTTGTAGTTATAATTTTGTAAGCACAATTTTCTCACACATATTTATTCAGAGATAGTCCAATTAGATTCTTCACTAGAGCTCTTTCTTTATTAATATCAAGAACAACATCATTTTTACTAATTTATCTTTCCATTACTTTTTGCTTACTATTTCTTTTATCACTTAATTCTTCTGCAGACTTTTTATCAGCTTTGTTAATTTGCATTAAAGTGAAATTTTTTTAACATGTAAATTAGCCTTTTGCTATTTTCAGTAAGTTTTCTTTTTCTGCATAATTATTTATTTTATTTCTGGAATATTCTAGATATTAACATTAAATGCTTATGCAAACACACACATCTTTATTCTTTAATAACATATATGTGTATACATAATATTCCTCCCTCCACTCCAAGAAATATGCAGAATTTATACATAAATAAATTTTCTGGCTTGTTTTATTTATAATATATTCAGTTTTATTTATAAGATAGTCTTGTAACTTTAATCGGTCTTTTCCATCAACAGGTAGGCCTTGTTGTAATTCTGTTTTCTTCATCTGGCTCTGTATTATTTTCTTCTCTCTCAGTGTTGCTTTCAATAGTTTCTTCTTGCAGGAGAACTAACTGCAGTTTTATCAAAAATATCAGTCTGACTTTCTTTCTCCGAGTTTGTAATAATCACTATGTCTTCTACCGATTCTGTTCTCCTTTTTTTAATATGGTTTATATGACATTTAAATACTCTGCCATCTTCCAAACTTATTTTGCATATTAGTTCAGATACTATTTTTCTAATTATTCCTGGTAGCCATTTTCTCTTTATATCTTTAATCCATATTCTTTGGCTCATAGTAAATTTTACATTTTCCAAATCTCAATCTTTTTTACACTATTTGGAAATAAAATAGTTTTGCTGATAACTGTTTCAGACTTTAATTTATGTAGCAGTAGAAATTTTTTTTGAGAGATTCATTTTTACTATAGCAGTTTTATCATGTCTGATATTTATTCCGAAAGGCTTAGACCAACTTCTTTCTAATATTGGTTTAATATCCAGGCCTCGCAGATTGGATTGTCAAACTATGCCAAATAATATATTCAGGGTCACACAGTCAGCCGCTGAATAATTATGTTTTATTAAATAAGAAAAAAAAAAATTTAAATAAAATTTCAAGAGTTAATTTACTCTGAATATTAATAATAATAATAAGTATATTAGTAAGGATTAGTAATTCAACTTGCTATTTAAAAGAATAATGAATGATACGTATCATTTTCCCATAAATATAAATGTAAATATGCATATGCTTAAATAAGTTTATTATTATTATATATAAATGGAAATGTCTGCATATAAATTAATTACATAATTAAAATATATCTCACTTTTTATCTATAGTTCTTTGTTCAAAGATGGAGATTTTTTTTACAATATTTTAAGTTATGAAAATGTATTTTGAGGAAGATCACTAAGTTTTGAACAATATTAAAGGGTGAAATGTGATCAAATTATAAAAAAAACAAACTAAGAATTTATTAACTTCTATTATATTTTGTCATTGCTTTAGCATACTTTTTTTATTCCAATTTTATGATCTTCTACCTCAAATTTGTGAACATACATTGTATTTTAGTTTATCCTATTAGTGTTGTTCCTGATGGTAGTACCTAATTATTTCATACGTATATAACTTTAAGCTTACAAGAATAAAAAGAAAATAAGTTAAAATAAATATTGTGGTGTGGGGGGTGATGAAGACATTTTGAGAAATTAAAATAAAAAAATTAAAATGTTTAGCAATGTTACGAAAAATACAAAGAAGAAAAGACTAAATTTGATTGCATATGCATTTATTCCCACTAATGACTATAATTTCACCATGTATTGCAGATATTATTTAGCAAAATGTATTTTTTATACCAATATTTGCATCATATTGAAATTTAGTATTTTGAGTTCTTATAGTCTTGATTCATAGAATCAAGAATCAGACTTTTACAAATATGCTAAACAACATTGAAGTGAATTGGTTTGCCAGTTTTAATTTCTATGCAGATTTATATATATATATTTTACTAATAATTAAGGAATTATTAAATTTAGAAATGGTCATATATAAATGTAATAGCTTTAAAGAAATATTCTGGTGCCCTTGATTTTTAAAAAGCATTTTCAGATTTTAGGTTTTTCTGTGTTAAAAGGAGTCACTCAATAACACAAATGGAAAAATGTTATTAATCAAACAAAAACTAAATGCTAATTTTTTTATTTAGCTGTCTTGTAAAAAAAATTATGACAAGTTGAGCTTTTAGCCATTTCAT
This sequence comes from Epiperipatus broadwayi, assembly GCA_028023455.1. Taxonomy (NCBI): domain Eukaryota; kingdom Metazoa; phylum Onychophora; class Udeonychophora; order Euonychophora; family Peripatidae; genus Epiperipatus; species Epiperipatus broadwayi. The sequence goes on from JAQFVV010006397.1 coordinate 1,851,483, forward strand.
ACTTATTATATCATAAAAGAAAGTACTTTATAATTACGATTTTGATCATTTTTATCATATAAATATTTTTTTTAATGGTCTGCTTTGATCAAAAGCTTCATGTGTTTAGTAAGAGTATCCAGGGTTGCCATTCTTGCTGAGGAATTGTAATTTGATATTTTACTAATGAAGTCTGTTCATTTAAGGCTGTATAAACTTGTAGATATATATATTATCCTGATAATATGAATAAAACTTTGTCATCTTTTTTTTCTTACATTATTTTAAAATATAAATAAATCCAAATTATTTTTTAAAAAATTCAAAATTAAGAAAATTGACTTAAAATATAGTCTTGGATTTAGAGATAGAATAGTGCAATATTGATATTAAATATATATTTTTATAATTATTAGAGTTAAAAGCTATTATTTTATACTATAAGCCAATGTATGTGCATATATATTCATGGTTTTGTTATTAATTAGTTTTAATATCTCTTATTTACTCTAGTTGTACAGATTCCTAACATACAGTTGAGCTGTATGGTAAATTATAGAATGTATGGTTCTTATAATGTGCTAAGCATCATATAGAGCAGAATTTGTCAAACTTTTTAACACAAAGAGTCATTTTGTTTACCCACCTTCCCCCATTAAAGAACCACAAGGAAATGTGTGAAAATTTTGTTCATAAAAAATTTGAATGTCTGAATGGTTGTGGATATATTTGAAGATTTATTTTAGTAATAGAACATAATAGAAACTGTATACATTCTAGTGAAAACAAAAATTCTCTCAGAAATAAATAAAAACAAAATTACTTTGACATTTAATTTATTCACAAATTCCTAATATTTAAATATTAGTCACAAACAAGAATTACTATTCTGTAATAATGCTGAATTCAATAAACAACATTGTAAAGTGCATTTTATCTCCTAGAATCATTTAAAAATTACAAGAGGAAATACATAATGTTTATGTTTATCATGATAAAAAGAACTGTAAAAAAAACCATAAGTTTGAAATCGAAGAGCTGGATTTGATTTGCGAGCTGCAGTTTGCCACCCCTTGGTATAGAACATATTTTAAAAAGATTTAATAACATACAAGCTGTACAAATTACAAACATTAATTATCTCATGATGTCCGGTTGTGCACTATTAATGTTTGCAATAATATTACAAGATTGCAATACAGTTATTTATTGGTAAAGAAATTGTACAAGTCTCTGACATCAATTGATATTCAATCTAGATCATTTAGTGCTACTCTATGTAAATAACATCTATTTGTAGAGGAACAGTGTGTGATATATATGTAATTATGAAGACATCATAATGTAATTGTTAGCTCCTGTAACTTCTATACCATGATGAGTTAAACTCCATGTGAAAGTTGAAGATTTTTATTTTTAATTAGCTAAGTTAACCAATACATCTATCAATTATTGTTTAATAAATGTATATGTGGCTATTCTTAAATAAACAATAAATCAAGAGAGGAAAATTGTCATTATCATCCAGCATTTGATTAACCTGATGATGATGAGATGGAGTGATCATTACCCTATTGTGTGTAATTTAAAAATCACTTTATCTACAGTAATTTTTCTGCTTGGAAGTAAATCTGGGAAGGGACAATGAAGATGGACACATTATCTCACCAGGCCTGCTAATTATTAGAAAGCAAGAGGTTAAGCAATTTTTTATTCTTGTTTTACCTTTTATCTAAGAATAGACAGATACCCTTTTACTGATAAATGTTGGATGATGAGCTGATGTGGCTATAGATATAATGATGTAGTTTTCTCAAAAGATGCTAATGTTTCTAAATGATTTATTACACTTAAAAAAAAAAAAACAAATCTTAATAATTTACTTAGTTATTCAAACGAAATCTTTTATTTATCATTTAAAACTATTGTAGTCACATCTATAAAAAAAAAAAAAAATCAAACTCCTATAGTATTTATCACTAAATGAATAACAAAATGTCACATGACTTCCTCTGTTTACATTTAACGTGTCAAACAAAATGACACTGTTAAAATAACAAATCATTATTTGATTTGATATTTGAATTTATTAGTTTTTTTTTTTGACAGAAGCTAATTGTAGTAAAATAATAGTTATAAAAAATGAAAATTTCCATTTTTTTTTTTTTTTAAGAAAATATGAATAGTTTTTATTTTTTTTTCTATAAATGTCTGACATGTAAACCAATTGTCAAGAACCTTATTGAAACAATATTTTTTTTATATATTAATTTATCTCTATGTTTAAGTTGTAAATTTAATCTATTGTAGGCAAATTTCTAAATATGTTATACAGAGAATTAACTTGCCATCTATTTGCTATATATGAAACTAATATTTATTAAAAGTTATGTGATTAATCTTTGAGGGAGAAAGAATACCAAAATATAGAGACATAATACTATAAGTCCTTCATTTTGGAAAACCCATTTATTTGCCATCTTTCTTAACTGGCAGATTTTTATTTATGTCATTTTTTTTTATATAAAAATTTTAAAGTTGTTATGCACATATTTAGTAAATGTATTCTTTATTATGTTTAAATACTCAAACATTTTATTTTTAGTAAATATAGGATGCACATTCATTTATATTATTTAGTTTAATAGCTGTTTATTATCTTGAACCATAGCAGTACTATATAAATATTTTATTAATTAATCATATTTATTTATTTGATTTGAATACAGTAGAGCTACTGCTTATGCTTTCTGAACATTTGCTATTTATACTTTAAAAAATAAACTTGTCAAGTGTTGGTGGTCTAGTGGTTAGCATAGCTGCCTTCCAAGCAGCTGGCCCTGGTTCACTTCCCTATGAAAAAAAAAAAACTTGAAATTTGTAAATTTATTAGCAAAATGTAAATTTTACACTTATATTTTCTGATAGACTGCAATTTTTTTTTTTTGATAAGCAGATTAAATTTCTTTATTTTTTTTCTGTCACAAATTTAAAATTTCATTTGAAATGGATTCAAAACAAACTAATAATTCATAGCAATTTTTTCCAACTTAAAAAAAAAAACAAGTTTTAAAATGCAATTGATTAATTTAAATGTAAAAGTAAAAAAAAAATAGTATTCTGAAAAAACTGATGTTTGTGTTAATAAGGAAGAATTGCTCATTCATGAAATAATGGAGAGAAAAAAACTGAAGTAGTAGAATTATAAAAAATATATACTGTATAGTAAAAAACAATATAGTTAATTTTATTTTATTACTTTTTTTTTTTTTTTTTGAAGGAGTGTGCACATTACTTGTTACTTATGTATTATGTATTTTTTATTTATCATTTTATTGTTAATTATAATTTATATATGGGTTGTAATATTTAATTAAAGTTATACTATAGTTATATATATTAAAAACATTTCTGATCTGTATATGTGTGTTGCAAAATACTGTACATATGCAGGATAGTACTGTCAACAATATATATTTTAAATAAAGCATGAATTTCCGATAATTTATGCTATCTGATAAAGCAGTGTTGTACAACTTTTTTACACTTGTGATCTTTGTAAGCAGATGAAAATTTGATGTGATTCATTATTTGTTTTTATCATGCCTAAATTATAAATATGATTATGTAAAGATATTCATAATAAAACAGTAGTAGTTTTAATTACTATACTAATTTATATTTTAGTATTAAATGCATATGATTTGAAATGAAATTTTTGAAATAAATTGTATACAAATTGTGATACATGCAAAAACAATTTATTTTCATATGATTTTTTCAAAAAAACAACTTATGATACATAACTTAAGAAAATTTCATGATTCCCTGTGTTGTTGTGACCCATGAGTTGCACACTACTATGTTAAAGAGTTTTGGAAGAAAATATAATGAATATTACAGCCTCATTCTATTGAATTATATATTAATTATTATTGATTATTTCTGAAAAACATCATAAATTAACTCCGTGGTCATCTAATAAAAAAGAACATTAAAATTGTTAGTGATACTTTGTCATTCTAAATTTTAAGAAAATACTATTATAACATTTAAATGTTCAAAAATGCATTGTAAAGCAAGAATTGAAATATTAAGAAGTTTACTTAAATATTAATGAAGATATTCCCCAAATCACTCTTTTCTTTATTTTGTTATAATATCTTATATAAATACAATTTATCCAAATCACTTTGAACACTTTTTAGCAAAAGGTCTTTACTTGTAGATATATATATGTACACTTATGTTTCAACTGCCAATTTACTTTAAATTGGCTCTGAAGAAAACTGCAGGACAGTTGAAATGTAGGTGTATGTATATATGTACAAGTAAAGGTTTTTGCTAAAAAGTGTTGTGTATTAATGAAGATAATTATGTCAATAAACAAAGTCTTTGTTCTCTATCCATTCAAATATAAAATTAACTATCTAAGTACAATGCCCAATCATCATAAAAATACAGTCCTTCCCTTCCCTATTCATAATAATTGCTTCCCAACTTTATCATGAATACCGCAATCATGAATAGTGGTCAACTCTATGGGTTATGCATTTTAATCTCTGCATATGTCTTAATACACACATGGTCAAGTCGCAATCTTTAATGTCTAGGGATTTCACCCATATTGTTAAAAGGAGGTTGCCTTGACAACAGTTAGAAATTGTTGATTGTTATTGATATTGGTTTTTAATGATTTTTTTACTATATATATACATAACTGTAATACACTTCTATTAAATAATACACATTAAGACATCAGCAAAAATAATTAATAAAAGGTAGATAAAATATAATTAGATGTTTTATAATAAACATAGTATTATATCTTTTTTAAAAAATGAAAATATCTTTTAAAAAAGAAAATATTTTAATTATTTTTTTAAAGATAAAAGATAAATCATTTGTAAAATGAAAAAGAATACAAAAAACTTCCATAGCAAAATATAGTATTTATTAAATACATTATTACTGTATTTGAAAAATTCATAGAGAATTTTAGATAGGTATAAATTTGGCTCTTAATATTCGGAGAAAAATATTTATGGAAATATGCATATGAAATCACAGAAGTATCTGATTTGTGAACCCATACTATAAGTGAGAACAGAATATTGAGATGAGTTTTTAATTTTATTTTCTTTGATATTTCAGTATATGTTGAAATGAATGTATAAAATACAATAGATATGATTTACATGTGTGGTTATAAGAAAATAATTTTGTTTTAAATGTAACCACTGTGGCAAAGAGATTTAAAAAAGCAAACAAACAAAAAAATGTCCTCATCAAAGCAAATATTGACCAATCAGAAAAGAAAAGCTTAATAATTATAAAATCAGTGAAACATAGATATTTTTTTCAAGTTACTACTGTAAATATTGAAAAAGGTTTTTAATTTTTAAAAAATAAAAAGTTCATTATGATGAATAAGTACTGAAATTGCTTCATTGGACAATAAAAAAATAATGGCATAGATATAGTACAGATTGACCATTATTTATTTCACTATATTGGTTCATTGAATTTCACAATTAATATTTGCTGTTTTAACAGATCCTAGGTTATGTTATAATAATTCAACAAATCACTTCTTATTTTCAAATTATGTATATTCCACATCTTAAACAATTATTAAATAATAATAATAATGTTTGAATAGTTCTTTGGTATAAATTTATGAATAAAGTTTGTTTATTTTCTTTCTTATGTAATGTTTGTGCTTTAAAAAAACAGGCAAAACTCTCCATATAGTAGTACCACTCAGTGCAAGCCAGAATGGATGCCAGAAGGCTTGTGCATAAAATCTTTATCCAGTGCCTATTCATCCAATATCCCCAGACTAGTTTCTAGCTTATGGCTTTCATCAGTGAGGAGCCTTGGATCTGAGAACACTGCACCTAGATCTTAGGATCATGTGATGTTTAATGTTTGTGCTTTTTAATAATCTTTATCTTTAATGCTTAAAGATTATCTTTTTTTAAAAAAAACATTTTTTTTACATAGGGTAATGGATAATTTTCTCTTTTGTTCAAAATAAGAAAGTCAAAAGGAGATATGTGCTCACATTACTCAGGCATACTATTTTTTTTATTAAAATAATCCAGGGTTTGCTATATGGTTAGTTCTGGTGAAGTTCAAGAATCAGACGCGATAATCCATTCTAGAGTCTCCTAGTTTACCATAAATCACATGTTTTTTTATTATTATATTGTTTATTTTTAAATTTTATATGTATATATTATTTATTTAAAATTCACTTTAGAAAAAGTTACAGTACATAAATATTCATGAAATTAACGAGATTTGAAGTACCATCTTGTAATTTACTATATTATCAGTTGATGGATTCTTGATGGTCAACTTGTATTATAAAGAAGAAATTGGTAAAAAAAATTATCTGTGTTTTTGTTTGATTTGATTTTTTAATCTCTTCTGATTGTGTACTAATGAATGTTTGTGTTAGATTTTTTTCTCTCTGCTTTTAGTATTTAAAATTAAACAGTTCTATTTAAATGATTGTTTTTATTTCATCCGTTTTTTTTTTTTTATTTTTTACAAACACTACAGCATCTATCATTTAGTAAGTTGATATTAACTGTATATGCAAATAAATTCTGAAAATTTAAAATATTAATATAAATTTCTTTAACTGTGGTTTATATCAAGATTATTTATTTATTTTACTAAAGGTTTCTTTCACTTAGATTTTTTTACAAAAACATCAGTATAATGTTCATTATTTACTAACCTAACTAATATTAATTCTATATATATTGATAATACTAATCTCAGAATTAAATTTTGTTGAATATTTTTCTGTGCTTCTATTTAAAATCAAATTAATATTATACAAATGTCATTTACTTTTATTAATTCAAGTACTAGTTCTTTTATTTTTATTCAAATTGGAATAAGCTTTGTTTTGTTGCTAAGGACATTTATGATACATTTAAGATCATTAAGTAAGAAATTTTAAAAAAAAAAAAAATCTGTTTTATATTCTGCTTCAGTGATCCAAATAATTAAAATGAATTTTAAGGAAGTTTAAAATTATATTTTAAAAGAGAAAACCATCAAAGAATTTTTTTTTAAAAATTACTAGTGCTCTGAAATATGTATAAAATTTATATTTACATTTTTTTCTGTAGCACAGCCTAGTCTCATATCTAAAGGAAGTACAGTAATCTATTTTTCTTATATATATGGAGCACTGAAATTCTTAGAACAAATGACCTCATTAAATTCATATAAATTTGGATTTAGTTGTATGAAATAAATGAATAATATATTAGGATAATTATTTATTTATAAATATTTGTATATTTATGTATGATAAGTTTCAATATTACACCTGTATCATAAATTAAATGATTTTGCTAAGGCCAAAATAAGAAAATAGGAGTGGGCATTTATTGTAATTATTTCCTAAAACATTGTATGATTAGATTGTTTTGTTGTTGTTTTTTTAAATTTAAATCTATTACCAAGAAAAACTTTTTTTTGGTGGTTGCAGTTGAATCTGTTTGAGTATTATATTGTTTGGAGGATTTGAATATCAATCACAAGCTGTAATTAATTATCAAAAGTTTTCTCTTATATTGATCTCAACTAGTGGCATGAAAAAAAAATTTTTTTTCTATTCTGTTTAATATTTAGTATAGAAATTTAATGTGTCTTCAAATGATTTATATTGTATTAAAGCTAACTTTTAGTTGTTTCCTATTTACCATCAGCAATATTTTCATATATAATATAGATGGACTCAAAGAAAATGCATAAATTATTATGGTATTATGCAATTATGAATAGTGTGCTTTATCAGCTGTCATGGAGTCTTACTGTACCACCAGACACTGTGATCTTCAATGTTGATTAAAGATTTCTATTGCAACATAATATTAAATGAAGAGACTTGCATTTACATTTCTATGACACCATAGTCTGGAAAATTTTAATAAATAGTCCAAATAAACATTCATTCATTTTTTAATGATTTTGAAATACAAATCAGTTTATATTTCTTATTCATCACTTTATTTTTAATATTTGTTTCAACATTGCTTTTGATTTGATATTGAAATTTAAATCAATTGTGTCCCAATAATACACATTTTATTTTATAACAATTTCATTCATTATATTTTAACTTCAAAATAAAAAATTTCACATAAATAAGAGAAGCATTAATGTCATATTGATTTTGTGTGGGCATAGAATATGTATCATACCTTGAAGGAGTATCTTATGATTACATAGTACACGAAGCGTATGAACAATTTCAAATGTAATTTGGCAGATTAGTTCTTATGCCACATATCATTTCTTTGTTTTCTCTTATTTATTGTCTTCTTTTTTTCTTTGAAATACTAAATATTTCGAACCCAAAGTTGTCACTACTAGATTTTGTGGATCAATAAAACAGACATATTGTTCATAAATTTTCTTCATTGCAATTCAGTCATAGAACATTTGTTGTTCTCATTCCTCTTTTCCTATTAACTGCATATATAGTTAAAGTTAGATTAATTATCAACAAACAATGGATTTGTTTGTAAAAATAATTTATATTATTTTATTAAAAACAATTTCCATCAATTCTGTTTTATAAATAAAGTTTGTTTAATATATATAAAATTCACATTCTTTTGTGCAGTCAATCTATGTATAATGTTTTTGCTTTTTATTAGCATTGTCCTTGCCATTATTTAATAGTTTAAAAATATTAGTGACCAGAAATTTGATATATTAATTTTTTTTTGAGAAAATAATAGCCATTCTCTTATTAAATTTGCTATTCATGAATAATTTTAATATTCATTATGTATTCATATATATATTTTTTTTATAATGGGCAATGTTTTCAAAATTTCTTTCAATTATGTGTTCATACTATTTTTATTTAAAACTTTGAAGAGTTTTTGAAAATTGTCAATTGTATGGATTTCTAATGTGTGTATTGTGAAAATTAATGAATGTGCATTTTAGCATATTCTATCGCAAATATAAGCTTTCAAGTTAGCTACCACCCAGTATAAAATAACAGACAGATCGTCTCACCCAATACAGGTATTTCATCTGGAATAGCCATGTCAGATATGTTAGAGGTTTGAATAATTACCAACCATATCAGAACAATTGCCTAATGAAATTTCATATGTAAGTATCTTCAATGTAAGCATAATAAATATGTGTGATTGTATTAACAGGTTCTCATTTTTAATTCAAGCAAATTTCAAAGTTTTTTAATATTGAAGTTTAATGATTCTAATATATCTTAGTAGATGATTAGAATGGTAACACATCGAATGAGCTTATGACCGACTCAAATATATGATAATGTGAAAGAACTGATCTCTTATTTTTCATTAGACATCAGTTAATAATCTAAAAGCTTACATTTGCAATAGAATGATGATAATAATTATATTGTTTACTTATATATATATTGGTTACATTTATCATTTATTGTAAATATATATTTACTAATTGCTGCAAATGACTTGACAGCTAGATCCTTAGTATTTATATTTGAATTTTTAGAAAGATGCCACTATAAACTAATTAGATTTTTTACATCAAGATTGTAAGTTCATTCCTTTTTTTTTTTTTAAAAGAACTATTTATTAGTGTAATATGATTTTTTTCACAATATTGATTAGTATTGAATAAAAGTATTATATCACTTCATTCCTTGAGTTACTATAGTATTATAGACAAAACTTTTTTTTTAGTATCACCTATTATAAGCTTGAGTTGTTACAATTTGATAGCACAATTTAATAGAAGATTAAATTGCTTTGCTATTTGGTAATCACGGTTTACTCAGGCTTAGAATAGATAGCATTAGAATAGAAAAGGAGAATTGCTTTTGTTTATGAAAGAAATATCCCTGTCTACATTAATACTGTAGACATATTTTTTGCAATTTATAGAAGCATTCACATTGTGTCCTCATTAGACCTTAAGCCATATAACAAATATTTTCCTTAACTCATGACTATGAGACTGAGAGTGAATTCTTTACCAAAGTTAATTCATAAGTCTTACTTTTTTTTTTTTTTTGGTATCAGTGACCATTAATAGGAACTAAAAAACCTGGTGTGATAATGGTGGTGCCATTTTTTTTTTAAATGTTTAATTTAGTTCTAATATCTGAAAACTTAATGATTGCATATTGTTTACATATTTAAACTCCATTTTCCAGTATTTTTTTTTATTCTTGCATTGTGCACATGTCACATAGGTGAGATTGAGAAACTGACACCATCCTATCTGATATACTATGTATGGATAAGATCAATCAATTTAAGAATTGATTGTGAATTTTTCTTTAATAGTAGATGGGATATATTATAGTCTTTTTTTTCTCTAATTTTGTTTGAACATAAGGATAACAGTTACATTTTTAAATAATTGATTTTTTCAAATGCTTATTTAAATCTTTTTTTTTTAATTCTACTCCTTGAGCATCTATTTTAAACTTGAGTAATTATTATTGATTCTAGATAGTGTTTCTACAATTTACCTCTTAAGCATAATGTCCATTGATTATGCAAGCTTATTATAAATGGCTTTGGAGTAAAATAAATAAAAAATGTTTGCTCCTTACAATATATAATGAATATATACAAAAAAAAATATTTGATGCTTCTTTGCTATAAAACTTTTTTTTTAAAATCTAGGAAAAATAAGCTATATTTGTGTCATTTAAAGAAATAAAATTGTTTGTTCTTTTTATATCTTTCAATATATGGTCTATCCTTAGTTGTACACGCCCAATGAAAGTAATCAATATTGCAATTCTTCAAAATGACTTTACGATAATCTTTATAATGTGAATAAGGTTTGCTTCTCTTATAAAAATTACACATAAATTGATCATAATATACTTTTTGTGCTTTATGGATTAATTTGAGTAATCATTATTTATTTTGCTGTTTTTTTACTTTTTTAAGTGAAAATGAAGATACTCGTTATGCTTATAAATGAATGAATGATATTTGAATAAATAGAAAATTTTTTAGGTATCATAAGAAGTCAATAATTATAAACTTTTGGAAGGTTCGATAAATTATAAAATCAATTATATTATTTCAGCAAAAATATAGACCAGATATGGCCAAGCTATTAGCACGTGTGCCAAAACTAGTCCATTAATGTGTTAATTTTGGTGCTTTGATCTCCTGATTATAAAATTAAGATTAATTCTTGTAAACCAATGCTGTAATTAAAAGTAGTTTTTATTAATAATTAAAAAAAATGTATACCAAAAATTAAAATTCAGTGAGTCAGACTAAAAAAATTGTTCTGCATTCAGTTTGTATGTTGATATTTCATACTTCTAATTTTGCCAACTAATTTAGAGTAAGTCTGTGATCATCCGTCTTTTTTTATTTTTATTATATAATTGTTAATTCTTTTTAAGCTTTTCAGGTTTATTCTTTATGAATATTATTTTCACCAATAAAAGTAATATTAAAAAAATTGCCATCATATTTGAGCAATTTAAAGTTGAAATATGCTCTGCTTAATTCCAAACATTAAAAAATATGATGAAAACAAAACAGACTCAAAAAATGTCATTAAAATAAGCAATATTTAAATTTTAATATTTTTTTTTAAATGTTAAATAATATTTATATATAGCATATTGCATTTTATACAAAAATTGAATAGTTGTGCAAAAGTTGTAAAACATTATCTCATAGGTAGAAAATGTTGGCATTTGGACTAAAAAGTATTGACATTCCTGATTTAGACTATTGCAAAAAATTCACTCTGTATATGATATATTAAGATTTTTTGTTTTTTAAGACTCAATATAGTTTAATTTGAAAGTTGTCGTTTCTAACAGGTTTAATTGGAACAAATTTTTTTTTTTTCAAATCTTTCTAGTATCATGTAATCTAATTGCTGTTGTTGCATCTTTGTAAATATTTTTCAGAATATGACAATATCCTGGATCTATATCTTGATGATTCAATGCTTTAATCATTAAAGAAATGCTTACAGAATCAAACCTACAAATCTAAAGCATAATGTCAACTCATATTTATTGAGCCTTTCTATAACTTCTCTCAATATCTGGATATGATCTACTGTACTAAAACCACTTTTAAATCCAGCTTGTTCTCTTGGTTGGTGGAAATCCAATATTCTCTGTAGACGAGTTGTAATTATCTTAGTAAAAATTTTATATAAAACTGATAAAAGGCTGATAGGTCTGTAATTTCTAATATATTCTTTATCATCTTCTTTAAATATTAATATTAATACTGCATTCTTCCAATCATCTGGTATATCTTTATTATTTAGACATTTGGTATATAACTTTGCCAAAAAAAATTTTATTTCTTCACCTGTTTCTTTTAAAGTATCGATTATAATTCAACTATTATTTGTAGATTTTCTCTTTTTCATAAATTTAATTGCATGTTTGACTTCTTTCTTTAAAATCCTGGGCAATTCAGAAGATATAATAGATGTAGGATGCACTTGTTTTTTATTATTATATAATTCTTGATAGAACTCTTCTACACATTTCTTTTTAATAATAGTTCCATCTTTTTTTTTTCTTAATGCAGAAATAAGTTTTCTACCAATATCAGAATGTTGTTTTACACTCGGAAACTTATTCTTTTCTATAGCTTTCCTTGCTAGTCCACAATTATACTTTCTTATATCATTATCAGTTCTTTTTTGCACGATTTTACAAAATTCAAGATATTCAATCTTTCGTAATGCATCATTTTTAGATATTTTCATATTCCTTCTTTTCTTCATAAATTCTCTGGTCTCTTTAGAAATTTTACTGGTGAATTACTGCTTTTTCTACCAATTTTCTTTGATGCAGTTTTTAAAAATATATGTTATTTTCCTATTAATTTCATTTAAATCTGAATCATATTCAAAATCTGTTAATATCTGAAAACAATTTGCAAGTTTCAACTTGAACTCATCAGAATGTTTCTGAAGATTAGAAATATCAACTGTGAATACTGTTTTTCTTAATAATTTTTGTCTCTCTAGTTTTGCATTAACATGTGTCTTACATCTCACTAAGTGATGAACACTTCCTGTGTTGAATTTATTAGAAACATTACAATCTTGAAATAAGTAATATGTGTTGCGTTTAAATAAATTTATAATTACAACTTTAAATCTTGAAATAAGTATTTTTTGTTAGTCAAAATATAATCCAATTCTGCTGTACCTTTGTTTGGATTTTTCCATGTCCATTTCCGTTTAACATTTTTCTCAAAAAAAGAATTTATAATATAAAGTTTTTCTTTTTTTGCAAACTCCACAAGTCTGTTCACTCTCTTTTCTATTATCCTAACCAAATTTACATACCGCACTTTCATCTTTCAATTGTTTACCAATTCTAGCATTAAAGTCTCCTATAACAATTTTAAAAAGTTGTTTGTTCTGATCAAAAGCCTTTTATACATCCATATAAAAATCCTCTACTACTTCATCACTATGAAAACTTGTTGGGACATAATTATGAATTTTTGTTATCTGCTATTAAGTTGAATAAATAATCTTATCATTCTGTCCAATACACCATCAATTTTAACAATGTTGTTTTCCTTTTTTTTTTATTTATAGTAAATCCTACTCCACTTCCTATATTCGTGTATTTGTAGAACATTACATGTCCATTTTTTAAATCAATTGTCTCTTCACCTTTTCTTTTAATTTCACAAAGTCCAATTAATATGAGACAATTCTTGCAATCTTCCTTCATTTGAAAGTGATCTGCAGTTGTAAGTATGTAAATAAAAGGTCTCCATCAATCAGGGGATTCTTAGCACCCTCTGCCTTCAACTGTCAATGACTGCCTTGGCTAGAATCTTTACAGCCTCCTGGGAATAAGGGCCATGATTTATTTTTGTCTGTCATGATTGTAAATATCTATTTTTTTTTAAAAAAATGTGTTTTTCATTTGCACAAACATTCATTCTGCCTTCAAGAAAAGTCAACTGATATTTCAATTAAGAGCTATCAGGCAACTGAGAAGAAAGACTATGGTGTTTCTTGATCTTAAACTCAGAGATAAAAAGCCAATAAACTCACCATGATTGGCTAATGCATGTTATTTGAGCAGCCTATCCATGTCTTTATACTATATGAATAATCACAAAGTAATTACAGCTGCAATGACAAGAAGTATGGAGTGGACATTAGTAATTTTCCCTACTCAGTTCCTTTAAAGCCTCCGAGAGGAATTAAAGTATCTCTTTTTACTTAACAGCAAACTCCTTTCTGCAGCCTATCTGTGTATAAAACTACCTGTTTTTTGTATAATAACTTTGTTAAACTAGTATGTACAAAAATATTTAAAAAAGACTTTTTTTACCATTATTTCTGCAATCATGATAAACATACTTGAAACTATTAAGTTACTGTTTATAAGTTATTGTCTACTTATACTATTTCATGAAATAGAAAAATTGGAGTGCTTCAAGTTTTTTTCCAACTTGAGGTAGTGATTAAAGATTAATCATATCATATAACCCAAAAGTTAAGAAACAATGATGTTCAATATGTAGTATTTATATGTGATTTTGGCTTATTTTTAAATAATGGGATCATTATTTTGTTTTCATTTACCTTTAGTCCAGAAACTTGTAAATAATATTTTTAGTTGATATGTAGATTACTTATATATATATATATATTTATATTTTCAGTGGTGATGATGATGTTATTTTATCAGAAGTAATGGTTGAAGTGGATGAAGAAGCACACGGAGATATTGTACTATCACCATGTACAACTCCCACAAAATCCCGGCAACGTTTTGCTCGATTAAGGACGAAATCTACAAGCAGTTTATCATCAAATGCAGCCAAAGAATCTGTGATCAGAACACCAACACGCACAATTTACACAGCAGGGAGACCACCTTGGTATGATTCTCTTGGCCAGTTAATAGAACCTTTTGTTATAGGTAATTAATTTTTATTTATGATTATTTTGGGAAAAGATCGTCTCTTATATAGAAAATAATTATTTTCAATTTAGTAAATGATACATTAACAATGCGTTTGAATTTAAATAATGATTTACTATTGTTGTTGTTAATGATGATTATGATGGATAACAAGGAATGATTAGTACAATATAAAAAATAATAATATTAAGATCTATTCTAAATTAATTGAATGTTATTTTTTTTCTTTATGAAAATAATATGTTTTTTTCCTCCTGTTGTGAGACATTGTTTTCACAAGATTTATTTTTTGCATATCACTAAAATAAATATAGATTTATATATTTCAGAAGAGTATTCTATATTATATATGCATAGATAAACATTATAACAGTAATACAAATTAGATGTTACAATTTATTGTGTTTCTTATTACTGTAAATTTTACTTTAAGTAGGTATATTTAATTTGTTCCTTAGATTATTGTATTATGTATAGATGATATTTTTTGATTTTTAACAAATGATGATGATTATCTAATAGTAATGATAAAAAATATGAATATGTATTTTGAATGGTGATGTATTATTTTGAAATATAAAATTTTTAAATTTTGGAATAGTGACAATTTCTTATGTAAATTATATAAACAGAAAATCATATAACATTACAAAAATAGCCAAAAACCAAGATTTTACCAAAATTCTCTCATGATTATGCTTTCATCTTAACAAATAGACCTTTTCAAATAAAATTCAACAAAATACAAACAATATATATATATATAGAAAACAAAATAATTTTCCCATAATTCACTTCAAAAACCAACCACTTTTAATATCAAAGGATGTCTTTCTGAGAGTGATGGCCTCAGATTCAAGAAGATTTATCATCAGTGTTTCTTTTACTCGTCTTTGTAATTCATTTTTTTCATAAAAGATAACCTCTGCCCTGTTAAATAATGTTTTATGACGTCTATTTAGTTCATAAATATACAAAGATGAGCTATGATGCCTATATTTAACTTTACACTTATGAAGTTCATTAAAACTTAATTTATATTGACCTATATAAATTTTAAGACAACTGCAAGAAATCTTATAAACTATACCAGGTGTAGATTTATTATGAATTGACTGTTTTGAACTATTTAATAATGAATATAAATCAAGTTCTTTCTTCTAGACCACTTTCATACCATCCAATAAATGATTATTCTTGTAAACCAATCTATAAATTGATGGATATATTTATTAAATATAATATTTCTAATAAATTTATGATTATAATCTAAATCAATATAATCAGAAGCAAATTGACTTCTCTGAATATAAGCATTATTTTTGATAACTTTCTGACCTTATCATATTTTTAAAAAATTTTTGTTAAATAAATTGACTGCAAAATAAAACATTATCAAATTTATATCTAGTAATTGTAATTTAACAAACTCAGAAGTATCTTTTCCAATAGTAAAATTAATATTAGAATCAAAAGTATTCAATGTATCAAAAAAGTCCTTCAATTTATCTTTCTGAATAACAATCACAATCCTCAACATATCTAACAAATAATTTTAAAGAAACAGAAAAATGATTAATAACACTACTCTCCAAAAAATCAAGAAACAGAGCAAAGTAAAGAAGAAATAACATAACCAATAATCCATTTCTCTCTAATCTTATAAAACACATTATTACACATAAACTACATAGAATCTTCTAATAATAATATCAATCATGAAGAGGATTCTATGTATTTTATGTGTAATAATGTGTTTTATAAGATTAGAGCAGCATGGGTTATTGGTTATGTTATTTCTTCTTTAATGTGCTCTGTCTACATTAATTTTGTTTTTGGAGAGTAGTGTGTTGTTAATCATTTTTCTATTTCTTTAAAATTATTTGTTAGGTATGTTGATGATTTTTTGTTTATTAATCAGTAGTACAAATTGAAGGTATTTGTTGATAGATTGAATAACTTTCAATTCTAATATTAGGGGAATACTTTTGAGTTTGTTAAATTTAAATTTCTGGATTCAAATGTTGATAAAGTTGATTATGTTTCATTTTGCTGTCAATTTATTAAGTTAAAAATTAAAAAAAAAATGATAAGGCTAGACAGTTATCAATCTTTTACTCATGAAAATTTCTTCATTGAAGTTTGTTATAGGAATGGAAGGTTAATAATTTTGAAAATAATGATTATATTCAGAGGAGTCAATTTCCATCTCACTACATTGATAATTAATAAAAATATTTATAGGCCTGATAATAATAAAAATTTAATTTTTAATGAGAATGAAGAGTTTATTTCTTTATCATTAAAGTCATCATTTTATAGGAATAATCATTTATTGGTAATATGAAAGTGACCTGGAAGAAAGACCTTTATTTAAATTCATTATTAAATAGTTCAAAACAATCAATTGATAGTAAATTTATTCCTGGCATAGTTTATAAGATTTCTTACAACTGTCATAAAATTTATATAGGTCAAAGTAAATTAAGATTTAATGAAAAAGTTTATATATTAATGAACTGAATACTGGTCACATTGCAGAAGTTATCTTTTATAAAAAAAAAAAAAAGAATTAAAAAGAAGAGTAAAAGATATCTCAGGCCATCAATCACGTGAAGACATCCTTTGATGTTAAAAGTGATTGGTTTTTTAAGTGAATTATGAGGTTGTTTTGTTTCTATATATATGTTGTTTGTATTTTATTGAATTTCATTTGAAAAGATCTATTTGTTAATGGATGAAATCATGGTTAGTGAGAGAATTTAATAAAAAAAATTTTTTTATTAGTTTTGTAATATATGATTTTTTATTTTATTTATCATTACTAATAAAGTATTAGGCATTATTTAATACATATACTTTATTTTATCAGGTTTATGTGGTGGGAGTGCATCAGGTAAAACTACTGTAGCTAAAAAAATTATAGAAGCCTTGGATGTTCCTTGGGTTACTTTATTATGTATGGATTCATTTTATAAGGTATTTAAACATAAAGCTGTGAACATATATTTCAAATTTGGTTGTGTACTCATTTGTTTGTTATTAAAATTAGAATTATACTGATGTTTTGACTGGATCATACTGACCATTGTTTGGGCATTAATGGTATTTCAAGAATATTGCTTTAGTGCATTCTGTAATTAGGTCTTCATGTAACTTATTTGAATCACCAATATTGCCCAGTGTCAATGACTGGTATGATCTAATCAAAATGTCAATCTAATATTAATTATGACAACAACATATATATACATTGATGAATGTAAAATATATGTTCATAACTTTTACTAAAAATGTTTTGATTTAATATATATATTATAATGGATAAATAATTCCATACATAACTTTACTAGAAGGTGCGACTAGATAATAAATCTAGACTTTTTTCCAATAACCAATTGTAATTTAATGTTGATAATTAATATAAGAAAATACCAAAGAAAGAAGTTAAGTTTATTAGTAAAGTCACAATTACAAACCAATATTGGGAAGTTATGAATTACAAAATGAAACTAAAATTCCAATTAATAATAAATCTTATAATAAAAGACAAGTTTACCCAGCATGAGTTACATTTGGACAGCCATTAATTTGGCATGTCAATATTTCATACTTCAAATAATAATCAATAATAAAAGAAACAGTAATTATTATTAAACAAAATAATTATTTAAAATATAAAATAACAATAATATTACTGTAATAGCTACCAGTATCTAAATTAATACATTAAAATCAACAAGCACATGTATAATAAACTGAGCAAAACTCTCCATACAGTATTGCCACCTGTGCTAAACAGAGTAATCAATGGATGCCAGAAGGCTTGTGCATAAAATCCCTATCTAATGCCTATTCATCCAATATCCCCAGACTAGTTTCTGGCTTGTGGCCTTCGTCAGTGAGGAGCTTTGGATCTGAGAGCACTGCATCTAGATCTTAGGATCTAATGCAACTCTCTAGCAAACACCTTTTATCTCTACTTAACTACAAAACTATGAGAATGAAATTGAAAACATAAAAAATATTAGATCCTAAGATCTAGATGCAGTGCTCTCAGATCCAAAGCTCCTCACTGACGAAGGCCACAAGCCAGAAACTAGTCTGGGGATATTGGATGAGTAGGCATTAGATAGGGATTTTATGCACAAGCCTTCTGGCATCCATTGATTACTCTGTTTAGCACAGGTGACAATACTGTATGGAGAGTTTTGCTCTGTTTATCAACAATTAATGTGCTAGTATAGGAGATGTGATCATGTGATGCTTAATGGTTTAAGCACATGTATAATCAACAATCTGAGATATTACCAAAACAAACCAAGCTATCCTTATCTCAATACCTAGTATCACAGTAATTTATATACTGAGGGCTATAAAATTAAACAATGGATGACATGCTTGTTATATAAAAGCTTAAATCTCTACTACAATAGTCTAGATAATGGCATAAACTGAAAACTTCATATACAAAATATTTAAATATTAATTCTTCATCATTGCCATATTATTTATAAAGATCTAAACATTACCCATGCTTAAGAAAATATTCATTACAAAAATGAAATCATTACAAAATGAATCCATATGAATTTATAACTGGAACTAATAAATAATATCAAGCTAAACATATCGATAATATCTTAGTTGCTGTTATATACAGCATCAGTCAAATCCCATATACATATAATAAATATTTATCACCATTCAAATAATCATTATTTAAAATTGTAACTATCATTAAATAACACAGATTATATATTTCATAATCCATATTAAAATGTGATATCTATAAATTAAAAATAAGTTTTCATTTATTACATCAATATTATTTTTGAACATTATATAATTAAAACGTTTTGAAAATATTATTTGTATATAGCTTTTATAATTGTTTACATAGTGATCAATCCAATATTTAAGAATTGACAATTTAAAGTAATTAATATCAGCATATTTTTGTAAAAAAAAAAAAAATTTATTATAAACAAAAAATATTTCGTAGTTGTGACCTACACCCAATGTATGCTCCAGGCGACATTGCAGTACCATCAACAACCACCATGAAGCATGCAAGTGATAAATTTCTATCTGAAAATCGCTGAAATCGACAAATTAAAAATGCCTAAGGCAAAAGTAAATTGAACAAATCCTTCAAAAATACAAATTATAAAAAAAAAAAATACTATAAAATTCGAATTACAAAAACAGAAATCCGTGAAAATACGTCAACACACCCCCTCCCCCCAGAATGAAGAATTCTTTGCTTAAATCGACAAATAAAAATGTCTGAGGTAAAATCAATCCAACAAATCCTTCGAAAATACAAATTACAAAAAAAAAAAAAATACAAGAAAACACTATGAATTTTGAAGTACAACAAAAACAAAAAAAATTTAATGATTTAAGGGGCTTCATTAATGGCAGGAGTTACAAAAACAGAATTTCATCAAAATTTAGCTTTCAACGTTTGCAAATATGCATCTGCGATCAGATGTTAACATTATCCAAATTTAAGCTAAAGCAGATGATCCTTCTTTAATAATGGCACATCATTTGAAATATAAAAGATAGGCTTAAACAAAGATGTAGAAAAAATCATGATTTTGCAGCAGCTGATGATTATTAAATAAATGTATGATAAATGAAAACATGAAGAAATAGATTATCCTTTTGAATCTTGGTTCCCAAATTCTTGAAATAAAAACTGTTTACAAATTCATTTTGGAGAGTTTAAAATCCAATGTTTTCCCTTTTAAATTCTGCAGCCAACCACTTTGTTCACATGATCAAAATAGTTTTCTTGATAAAAAATCATTATTGGCCACTTGCCAATAGAACAATAAATAAATCTACAATCATTTAAAAATTATTTAAAACTACTTGTCAAGTCTTTAAAATTAATATTTTTAAATTAAACACTTGAATTGCTTTTTATATTATTGTTTAATAAAATCAATTTTTATTTATAAAAGAATATATAATGTCTTTCAAATAATAATAACTCAGTATTTTAAAATATTAATGGCATCACACTTTTAAATTAATAAAAAAAAGTTTCTATATATTTAATTAATTTATACAGCAATGAAATATATTCTATAGGAATATATTATTTCACTATATATTTATTTAATTTATTTCTATTGCACTTCTGAACATGATTTTTATAACGTATAATTACTTTAAATGCAGATAAAGTACCTATAACTTGAAATTTTTGGTTCCTAAGCTGTTTTGATTGGGTGAAGATTTACAATTGTATACTTCTTACTCATTATTGTTAACACCCTGTGTTTATAAAGTATCCACTGATAAAAATTTAAATCTTAAAATATATGCTTATTTTTATATTGCTACTAAGTTTTTAGACAGTACTGATTAAAACAATTGTCATTCCTTATGCTTTATTAAATATATTTAAGTGATAATAATACTTATTAGTTTAATTATAATGCAAGTCAGCTTTCTAAATGATTTGTTTACTTTTTCTCCATTTTTTTTTTTTGAAGCTCCACTACTGTAGACCAAAACCTTTTGAAAACTTTGCATTAAACTTCTTGTTTATTAAATTAGATTATTAGGAGATCTTTTGCTTTTCTCCACATAGCAATTGAAATTAACCTTATTTGAAGATCAATCAGCAAGAAATTTTTGACAAATTTTAACATTAGTGTTATTTTTTAATAAAATAAATAATTAAATAATTAGTATTGAAGTTTCACTCAATCTATAAATTTTGATTCTTTCACTCTATCACTGCAGTAAATTAGTTGGAACAGATCGAGTTATTTTTCAGGATCTTATCACTAACTTTACTACTAAAACATCACATGATCACCAATTTCTATGTTTACACAAGCTGTATGGAGAGTTTGCTACTGTTTACTCTACCACTGTGATAAATCACTCAGAGCAAAATGTTTTAATCATACTGGGTCCATATTTGGACTCAGTGGAGTTATTTGATTAAAAATAAAATGTCTCGTAACATTTTGGCTTGGCTTATTTATCTACAGGTATTTACTGAATTGTAATTTTTGCTTTGTTTTTATATTTACATGTATTTCTAATTTATTTAGGTACTTATGTATTAGGCCTGTTGACCATGTTTGCACCGGGGGGGGGGTGTTTGTGATAGCAGAATGCCATATTAAAAGATCACAATTACCTCTTCTTATTTAGCATCATGATGTGTTTATTATTTTTATGTACAAATTTATACTTTTCGTATTGTTAAAAATTTGACTTTTTAATACAGCAATCTGCCGTCACAATCACCCTCCCCCATCTGGAGAAAGGTACGGTACTTTGTCAAATGAGCAACAGATCTAATACATAAGTACTTTTATTTACTATATTGTATTTATAATGCACTTAAAATTAAATAAAAATTAGTATTTAAATAAATTATAATTTATGCTAAACTAATAAACTCAAGATATAATAAAATAAAGATTAAATATTACCTTTGTAATCAATTCCTTTTTGAGAGAATTTTATTTATGCTAGATAAATAATTGTTATCTTGATTTTAAATTCTCCTATTTATCTTTCATAAAGAAAGATAGAAAATCACAGAGTATTAACTCACTTATTGGACAGCAATAATTTTTCTCTAGAACTAACTTCGTGTTAGCATGAGTTGTTATTGAATACAATGTAGAGAATGTCTCATGATATTTTATTTTGATTATTGTAATTATAAGGAAGCTGTTGTTATATAGTTCTTTGTATGTTTTTACAACTTTTCCCCAAGGAAAAATATAAAATTATTTTGTTTATATAGAATTTATTAGAGCTTAAATATTTCTTACTAGTATAGAGTCTAATTATTGTAATATAGTTTATCTTTTATTTACAAATAGAAAAAAAAAAAAATTCTTTTATTCATTTCAATTTTGAAACAGTCATAATTTATATTTTGAATTTTTTTTTCCTCCTTATGTTTTGTCAACTTTTCACTTGTATAATTATTTTGACAGCGAGCTTAAATTCAGGACCATATTTTTAGTTTGAAATTTATAATAATTGAATCAGCCAACATTTCTAAGATAATTTATGCCATATTTTTTAGAAAACATTTATTCATAATAATCACTTTTCAGTGAAATATAAATAATTATTAATAATTTTTATTAGATTAGAAATAATTATTATATTATTAAATTTAATAGTTATTATAGGTTCATGACAACCTCCATCTTTTAACCCATATCTCTTTCTGCTCATATGCCACAATCTTGTATTTATAAATATTATAATCAACATCATGGTTGAAGGCATTGTTAATGAGTCCTAGAGTTCATTTTGATCCAATCAAATCTCTCCAGTTTGCCCAAGCTACATATGGTTGCCCAAATGCCATATGTTGTCATTTTTGTATTTAATTTTATATATATTTTACAAATGTCATATTTTTTAGAAAATAATTATTCACAACAATTATCTTTCAATAAATACAAAATGATTATTAATTATATGTATTAGGATACAAATTATTATATTTCTTTTAACTCTAGATATAGAAGAGATCAATGGTTTTAAAGATAGAAATAATCATGCATCTATTGGAAAACAAGTGCCTAACAATTAGGAGTAATAATTTTTAATCATATATATAGGTTCTAAATTACAATAGTAATTTTTATTCAAATTAAAAAATGGTTAACTATTATTTATGTGTTTCTTAAAAGTTGGTTATCGTTTATAAATATTTGTTTAAAAATAGAGCAGTTTCAAAATAAATTTGAATAATGAACATTAATAAATACATATCTCGATAATATATGGTATTTGGGAGCATGTGGATGGCATAGTCTAACTGAAAGGATCTGGTTGAATTAAAAATATCTTAAGCAATATTAACATGTTTTTTTCCAAATTCTTTAATCATATGTTTGAAGTATGAGTAGGTATTGTGCACATTAGCAGACAAATGTCAATAGTTAAAGATTAGCAATTAACATACACCTATAGTAATATAGTCTTTGAATTTAATTAATTAAAAAAATAATAATAATTTATAACTTAATAAAAAATGCTTAATAATTACCAGTATTTTTGTATTTATTGAAGTGATTGTTATGAATAAATGTTTATTAATGGATATGAGATTTGGGGAACTATATGACCTAATTAAAGAGATGTGATTAGTCAAATTTTATTTTGTGAGCTTTTGTCATTTTTTTTTTTGTTTTGTTTTGCTTAATAATTATATATTTGAAATATAAAAATGAACTATTGGTTATTATTATAATTAATAGAGAAAGTAAAACATTACAAGATGGAAATTATCGTTCTCATATATATATATAAAGAGTAGAGAACTTTATTAAATTTAAAATCTATAAATATAAAATGAAATGAAATGTAATGACTTTTGACCTAATAAAGAATGATTAATAGTCATTTCTATATTAATTAAAAGTGATTGTTAGGAATAAGTGTTTTCTAAAAAAAAAAAAATAACTCACTTATAAATAAATTTATGTAAAGAATTGATAGTTATGGTATTGCTTGTATTTACATATTAATTGAGTTTATGTTTACATATTAAATTTAAATGTGTCAGTCAATTATTTGCAGTAAATTTTTCTAATTTAAAGTGCTTGTAAATTTACATATCATTAAATATTTCTTGAAATCAAATTTTCATAAATTGTTTTTATAATAGATATGTAAATTTTGATTTTATGAATAAATATTATCTTTATATCAACAAGAAATAAATTTTTTTTAAAATAAATTTTTTTATTTAATTTCTGATAGTTAAATAAAAAATTATTGATTAATTTTTAAAATCTTCATAATATTTTCTATAGAGTATATATGTTATTAAGTTCTAATAATTTTAATAAATTTGAAAGTAAATCATGACTATTAAATATATAACTTTGAGAATATAAACTTTATTCATAGACCAACTAAATCTTTTGAGTGTTAGTTAGTCACAAGTTAAGGTATTAAACCACTAAATATCTCATGATCACCACAAGTTAAGATCTAAAGAATTATAATTTCACTTTCTTGTATTAATATCAATTTATTGGTCAAATAAAAAAGTGGCTATTTTTTATCTGACAAATGTAAGAGCGCATTGTTGCAAGTTTATTAAAATATTTTTTTTAAGAATCTGACTTTAAATTATAGTTACATACTTGGGCTTAGTTGGTGTGTGAATAAAGTTTAAATTCAAAATTGAAAATTGATCGTATTACTTCACTTTTGAAATTGGATTTTTTTTTTCCAATTCTTTTTTAAGTGTTATCTTTTAAACATGTTTTTTTTTTTTTTACAAAATTTATTCATTAAAAAAAAACCTTAAGTAGCAGTCCCAACACACTTGCATGAAGAAATAATTAAAAAGACCTAATCACCAGTCTGGTTAAATACCTTTTGGGTTAAAGTTTAGTGAATTTCTTTTTTGTGACTCCTTAAAAATAATTAAATATTCATTCACTAATTAATAATTGGATAACTAATTAATTTATCTATGGGATGCCTACTTGAAAAAAAATTTTAAACTTATTTAGAAGTCCTCTGCTGTCTGAAATAATTTCCAAATTCCACGCAGATTCTATTCTTTTATATTATAAGGCCTAGCATAAGGATGCATCAATCAATATATTAAAAGTCCTTTCACTTTTATTTATATATTGGCTAATTTTATTTGTTTGTTTAAAAAGGAAGATAGAGTAATAAAGTATTATAACTAAATACTAACTTTGATGTATTTTTTTTTATCTCAATTTTAGAACTACATCTATGATGAAGCTTTATGTAATTAAAATAAAATCATCTTAATTATTAATTTTGTATAGCCTCAACTGAGATTCACATTCTTAATCTATTTATAAAAGGCATCTTCAGTTTCTAGAAATCTTAATTTGATCTCAAAACAGGCAATAAAATATAAATTAAAGTATGTCAAGATCTCTCGTTGGCAAAATTGAGAACCATCTACATCTTCATGGAACTTAGACATGGCAACTTAAAGTTCTTTGCACAGTTTAACGTCACAGAGTTCACAATTTTCTAATTTTAAAATTTAACAAACATCCAATCTTTATAATACAGATATGGATTAGATAGCAAAATCATCATACTTTTTTTTAAAATGGAGATTGGCGTATACTTAGAT
The DNA here is from genome assembly GCA_028023455.1 of Epiperipatus broadwayi. Classification (NCBI taxonomy): domain Eukaryota; kingdom Metazoa; phylum Onychophora; class Udeonychophora; order Euonychophora; family Peripatidae; genus Epiperipatus; species Epiperipatus broadwayi. Next base: position 1,877,567 of record JAQFVV010006397.1, read on the forward strand.
CATATACGCATTTGAAATGATAAACTTAGAATTAATCTTATATAGATCTGTCCCTTAAAATCTGGACTCTCATTCGATATGGAATAACGATCTATTTACAAAATGATTAATATTTTTGAGCATATGCCTGCCCTCTCCCAAAATCTGCACTAATTAATGTGCTAAATTTGTCTTGGGTTATTTTTTAAAAGTTATTTCTACAAACCACTGGTGTTTGATACATCCTTCTATCTATGTGCTATCCAAGACAAGAACCTTCTTTTACATAATATATATATATATATAAAACCAAAAAAAAAAAAAGACATAAATCCAAGAAATAATACAATATTTCAACCAGAGGACTGGTATTCATCAGAAAGAAAAAATATATACACATAGTAAAAATGGGATCACCATTTTACTATGTATATATTTTTTCTTTCTGATGAAAACCAGTCCTCTGGTTGAAATATATTATTTCTTGGATTTATAAGTCTTTTTTTGATTTTTTATATGTATTTTCTTTGGTTAGTTTTATATATATGTTCTTATTTCAACTATTTAAGATAAATAAACATCTACAATCCTAAACTATGTCAAAATTAGAATTCGTCTTTTTATATAAAAATTTATTTCTCTGACCTTGTGTACTTGATTTGTTCCAAGGAAAAAATACATCAATATTATCATTATATTATATAATCAGTAATTATTACTATTCCATAAAATACTTAGTTCATTATCAGAATGCATTTCCAACTATATCCTCAGACGCTCTTTTTCCTTCAGTAATCCTTATTATTCTATACTTAATAAGCTTAGTTTATATTACATATCTCATGATCTTTCAATATAATTTTATGATCTAACAACAAATTGCTGAACAACAATATATGATCAAAATGTCATAAGCAATGATCTATGTATGTGTAAGAAAGTTTTTATCACTTATTTGAAAATTAAACTAAAATATGGTTGTTGTTTTTCCCCCTTTAGTTCTGTAATGACATAGCTAAAATCTCTTATTTCATTTTATTCTCAAAGAAAAAGATAAAATATCAAATGTCATATTGTAAATGAGCTAAAGCTCTCCTGTGGCCAATTATATTTTCTGAAAGTTTTAAAACTACTTTCAAGATATTTTCACCTGTGTCTACATTCGCAATATTGTAATAATTTTTCTCATCATTCAAATTACATTATTTAAACTATGATGATTTTTCACATCTAGCTGTGTTCAAATTATATTCATTTATTTTTTTTTTGTCCAGTATTTCACTGGCATTTTAAGCTTTAATGTTTGTTATCAACATGTTAAAATTAAGTACATTCTATATAATACTCAGATTAGTAAAGAAAATAAAATCAATTTTATATTGAATGCCATTAGATTTATTCACTGTTCATTTTTGGTTGTTTTTCAAAATAAATTTTATAAAATTCAATCTGTCTTTTTTTTTTTAATATATGTATATATAATTTTCTTTGTAATGTTAATTAAATTGTTAAACTGCAGTCATTAAAATTTTTGAAATTCTACTATAAAAGTATAATTTTTTATCTGATTTAAATATATATATATGTGCATCAGTGTATTTATAAATAAAATAGTTTTTGGGTTAAACCATGTGTTAGTATTGATTAATTCCCAGGGTTTCAATGAACTAGCATCCGCCATCTTGATAATGGTGGATGCCATTTTGTCGAAACATTGAGGATTAATCAATACTAACACATGATTTAACCCAAAAACTATTTTTATTTACATCATATTACCATAAAAGCATTAAATATAATATATACATATAACCTTTAATCTTAACCACAACTTTAGCCCATGATTTGAAAAAAAATTAGAAATTCTTTTAAGTATGAATTTCTAAATTTCTGAGTCCTGCATGTCTGAGTTAGCATTATGAATTATCTTTCATTCAGTAAATTTTTCATCTCAATATACTTTTCATCAATAATGTGGTTACTATTACAATGAAAACTTTTTACACTCATGATGTTACTGTTGTCAGTTATTAAATAAAAATTTTGTTTAAAATGAACTTAAAAGAAGCAGTTTAGTTTTTTTTTGTAGTTGATAAAATGAAAGTGTATTTTTTTGTGTTAATGAGAAAGTAAGCAACGAATATAGTCATATATATACTCACTCATCTAGATTTGAATGTGCCCTTATATATATAAATTCATGCTTTTTCTCAGCTTACTACTGTTGTTATTTTTATATCTATTTATCCTATTTTTGTCTTATATATATTTATAAAGTATAAAAAAATAAATATCTTAGGACATGGCCTACTACATATCTGAATTAGAACTTAGAATGCATTTCAGGAATTAGAGCACCAATCAAAAAAGCTCATAATGAAATTAGGTTAATGATTATTAAGTTATAAAGAGAATGCAGATATAGAGTGCAAACCAGCTGCTACTATTTTCACATTAGTCAAACTGTGTAGAAATTCAGCTGTGGAGAGCATAATGAGAAATAGTTTTGTAATCTGAAGTAAGACTCATCTCACTATAAGTAAAAAAAGGTATTTTTTAAAATGGATTTGAAGAACACATGTTAAATTTTACTTAGAATCTGAGAAAATGTAGAAAAATAACCTTGACGTAATCTGCAACAAACCTTGTCTCTATCTAAGAGCATAACTCTTGGTGTGTTTGCCTCACTAGAAAATAGTAGATTGAAAAAGTGGATAAATTCATTATGTGTTTTAGCCTAACTTGAAAATTAGCAGATTCATTTTGTGAATTATTAGCTTGACCTGTAAATTATTATATTGGAAAGATGAAGAAAATCAATCTGTGTGAAATCAGAAAATATTGTATTATAAATTCTCAGTTTTATGGCCAAGTTATATGTTTCCCAATAATTAATATTTGTCAATAGATTATGTTCCTTGAAGATGGAGAATTTAAGGATTTTTAGGTTTTTGAAAAAGGTATTTTTAGATGGAGGTGGTATATCTGTTGGGATGATGAAAATAAATTTCTGAGAGTCGGGGAGAAGGGTGAGAAATTTGACTATATTCTTTGTAGGTGGATTATAGAGATGAAATGGAGTGATAATTCATTGTTAGTGGCATGTTTTCGCATGGTTCTAATGCTCATTGCCACAACTTTCTTATCCCATGTTAGTTTGGTGCATAGGGAGTTTATTTTCTTTTTGAAAGTTGTGATACAATTGATTATTGGTATGTAATATGCTATTTTGGAAAATATTAGTATATGAATGAGATAGGTAAATTATTGTACTGTATATTAATGAGAGTGATTTTAGCATATAATGATAATAAATTTTAGATAGGGAACTAACTTTGGTTTCAATGTATGGCTTGAAAGGAAGTTCTCATGGCATTTGTAGACTTATAAATAGAAAGTTCTAAAAAGTTATGAGGAGGTGTTGTCAAATTAGAGGGTATACTATTTTTATTTAAAATGTTCCGTGTATATGATTTATTGAAATTGAATTGGAGTTTGTATTGTTTTGTATAGTTTTTAAGAATTGTTGTTAATGCAGGAAGGAATTTTTTGAAAGGAAGAAAGATTACTAGGTCATCCATGTAGAAAATATGCTTTATTTGTTTTATTTATGATTGGAATCTAGATGCCACATATTTTGTTTTCAATTTCTAATAATAAAGGATTAGTTAGAAGTTATAAATAGTAATGAACTAAGGGCAATCCTTGGGGAATGGAATTTTGAAAATAGAAGCCAGGGAGGACTTTTCCATTAAATGTAATGTGATTTTCCATCTATGAGAACATTGGTGAGAATATACAGTATAGGTGTAGGTATGTTGTGTGTTGTTAGAACCTTGATCAAAGTTTCAATTGGGACAGTCGAAAGCAGAAGAAATATCAAACTGAACAGCAAATGGACCCATTTTTCTCATGTACCTTCATTTGGTCTATAATTGTTTTAAAAAGAGTAATAGCTATAGTGGTGGATGATCCTTTTTTTGGTAGATTGAAAATCTGAGATAGTTGGCAGAGTGGTAGGTTGTATTTTATTTTTTATGATTGATTCTATGGTTTGATTAAAACTGGAGTCATGGAGATGAGGTATGTTATTTAGAGGAGATGGAAGAATATTTTTTTTGAGAAAAGGAATTAAGGATACAGGATATAGTTGTTCAATTTGATAGACCCTTATATCTCCCTCTGAACCAGTTATGAGGTTGAGCTACAATTTCATTTTTGATTCAGATATAATCAGCAAGTAGTGATTGGGTTTTTAGAATTGTTGTTTAAGATGGATAATAGAAGGGATAGCTGCAGGCTTGGATGGAGTTAACTTTTAGTTTTTGGTGTAATATGTCAAACTCTTTGATTAAGGCTGTGGGTAATTTGTTTTTGCTTGTATAGTGCCTAAGTAATATTGATGAAAGCAAGCCAAGCCTCAGTGAGATGTAATGAGAGAATTTTTTTTTTTGGAAGAGAATGTATATTTCAGAAATAATAGCTTCTGGTGCAGCAGTCTTTAGGAGAAGTTTAGTTGGACTGTTCCATTGAAGTATTAGCTAATTGTTGAAGCTAATATTTAGTTCAATACTAAGAGCTAGATGGTTAAAAAAGCTGATAGATTGAAGTGAAGAATTAATAATGAAAATATAGATCTGGTGAGTAAAAGAGTACTTCTATAAGAGTTGCATGTTTTTGGATATAAAATGAAAAGGCATTGTTAGGGAAGAAACCTTAAGCACTCAATAATTTTTTATTGATGGGGTGAAGATATTTAGAGATAAATTTAGGGTATGGCATGTTGAAGTCCCCCATAAGTATAGTAGGGATTTGAGGATAAAGTTACATTTGTCTGAGAGATTATTTGGTGAATAAGTAAGAGTAGGTTATAAAGATATAAGTTGATAATGTTTATGGTCAGAGCAGGGTGATGGAAGGAAGAGGTAGTCATGTTTTGGTCAAGATATACAATTTTAAAGGATAAGGGTGCAGTATGGTGGATTATAATTCTTACCTCTACAGCAGAGGTGTTGGAGGTGGAAAGTTGTAGGTAACTAAATTTTCCAAGATATTTTTTGAGGGTCTACCTTGCTGTTGGTTGAGTATTTAGTTTCAGAGAAGAGGCAAATGTGATGAGAATATTGTCTAATCCAGTTTGCAAATAAGTGTCGAGGGGAGTTGATGTCTCTTACATTGGCTCCTGTGATGTTGAGGGGTATTTGGAAGCAGGAAAGATTGAACCATATGTATAGAAAATTTGATAAAGTGTATAGTTTGATGTCTATTATATAGTTGTTGTTTTTTTTTTTTTTTTTTGGGGGGGGGGGTGTATTTTGACCAAAGTGGACTTTGATTTATTATTGTAATCTACTGGATTTTTTCTAATAATATAATTGTTTAAATTTGTTTTGTTAATGACCATTTTTATAAATCTAATACTAATGGTGGTGAAGAAGCTAAGCTAAGTTTAACCATTTGTTATTAAGCTTCATTGTTTTGACTAATTTTGTTGTTGAGAGTTGCTTGTTGAGTTTTGAGTTTGTAGAGATTGTTTTTCTATGTTGAGAAGTATGGTCACTTTTATGGGTCTTAACATTCATGCAAAGATTTAATTGCTATGGAGATAGGATTGATATATTATTTAGTATTTGCCTAATTAATTGTTTATCCTTGATTATATTAGAGTCTGTGTTTGTTGAATTTTTAATTGAACCTTTTCATTTTTTTTTTGTTGGTGCAGAGGAAAGAGTTGTAGATCTAGTTTTAATATGTGTTGCAGGCATTTGTGTTTCTAACTTAGTGGTTAGAGGGTGGTAATCGCTTAGATTTAGTATCCAGTTTGCTGTTTGAGTTAATTATCATTGATTCAATGAGGTTGTTTTCTTTCTGTTCTTGATTTACTGGTATAATGGTTTGGTTAAGGGTGTTGTTGTTTCAATGATGTTGCTTGGATTTTCATTGAGCTTGTATGTCTGTGATTTCAGTTGATTTAGATATGTTGTCATTTGCCTACAATAATGTAGATTTAGCATATTGATGTTTTATGCATTTTAATCCACAGAGTTTACAGAAACCGGGACAGTCTTTAATGATATGGTTTCTATCTTTGCAGAGAAAGCATTGTGGAGGTATGCCTTTAAATGTTATTATTAGAGTTGATGAGTTAGTGAAATGAAGTGTTGGAATATCTGTTGGAGAAATATTTTTATTGAGGGTAATATTAAATAATCCCACTCATATCATGGATGAAATGATTATGACTGGCTATGGGAAACATATGTGGATTGGCAGTTTTTTTCAATCAAATAATATAAAGAGATATAATGAAATAGAGAAGAGAATTTAGCTAAAAGATTAGAGAATCTCTATGGAATCCTGATAAAAACATTGGATTGACTATTGTTATTCTAATTGAAGAATTAAACTGTAAGGTGATGACTCCAAAATGGTAAACCCTTCTAATGCCACTTAAATTTGAGATGATATTTTAAAAACTCAAAACATCCACTATCAGTAAAATGATACCTAACAACAAGGAATGTAATGATTAAATTCTGCTATCAAAGAAAGTATCTAATTTTATTAACATATATATAAAGTACTACAGACTAACTAAAATGAGAAGTTTAAATTATAAATTATTTTTTTCTTTTTATGCATTGCAGTTTAAATAATAAAATAAAAAAGTTATTTTTTTAAACATTACTACTTTTTACATTTTATTTTGTGACCAATATATGTCATTCATACATTGTAGATCTGCATAGTATTAAAAGTTAATCAATTATTAGACAAAGCGGGTAAAATGTATACATGAATCTGTCTATTTTGCCCTATATATATATGGGTAAATTGTACATTATTTGTTAATATTTATAATTCTAATTTACTTTACCCTAATTAATTTTTTTTTGATTTATTAAAAATATTAAATAAATTTCACAGAATTTAGTATTATTTCTCCTCATGATTACTTTTTACTTACGTAAATGTAATTGTCAATTAACTGATCTCAAATGAGTTAAATTTAATTAAACCCAGCTATTATGATGGAGATATGGTAATGAAAAGGTTTATTAAATGAAATTAACTTTTGCTTTATTGGTTCCACTGAATTAAAATCAGATTTTCCCAGAACAAATGTTGAATTCATTTTGGTTAAGTTTATGTTATCATTCCCTAATTTGATACATCAATGTATTGTCAAATGTACAAAACTTTAGTCACCTCCCACAGTTTCTGTTGCATATTTTGGTGATCAATACTTGGTTGTGCTTATATGTTTACTGATATCATCATTTTCATAATTTTCTTTTTAATATACGAGGGGGGGGTCCTAAAAATAATCGGAATTGTTCTCTAGTAAGTGCACCTGCTGTCATAAATGCTTCTATGATTACATAATGTGTTGCAGGGACTTTTTTTGCATCAATCTGCCAAATTACGTTACCACGTGAAATCATGGGCCATATAGCACTTTTTTTTTTTTTAAAGTGTGCAGTTTTTTGTAATGGCTGAAAAGTTGGAATAATGTAAAATTCTGTTTTCTTTTAGGAAAACAGTTGTAATGCTTGAAACATATTACAAGAAAGCTGGGGAAAACATGTTTATAAATGGTTTAATGAATTTGTCAAATTCACCATGTCCCAATGAAGTCCAAGGTCAAGATAATGCTGATATTTTTTTTTTTTATTGATACAAACAGCATTTTTATCTCAAAATTAATTCTTAATAGTTGGGACATTTTATTTTCAAGTTCTGAAACATTTGTGTAATGCAATAAAATGTAAATGTCCCATTTTGTGGCAAAGTGAGGAGTGCAACCTTCACCATGACAATAATTAAATTCAACATGATCAAGTTTATCTATCAATAATATTCCCTCATTCTTTAACCGTGTGACTTTTTATTTTCTTGAATGAAAAAGTGCCTCAAAAATTTTTTTTTGCTGACTTAGAAGTGGTGAAAAAAAAAATGATGCAGACATTAAAAGGCTTCACTTTGTGTTTTAGACTATTTCAAAAAGTGGAAAACACATTTAGGTATTATATTAAATGGCCAGTAGTTTGAAGGAGATTATATTTGTAAACTTAAAGATAAATAAATAATTTTTTATTATAAAATTTTGGTTGTTTTGGGGTTACCCCCCTCGTATATCTATTTGTACATTTATACAGTTAAAAATATTTATGAGTTATGTCACTATTTCTTGATTAATTGGAGTAGCTCTAGCTGTTATATAGTGTTGTATATAAAGTATGTTTATGAAGTTATATTCATAATATAATGTGCAGTAAAAATGACAACAGTTGAATAGTCTATCTTAATTTATGATTTTATTATTTTTTACAGGTCTTAAATGAAAAAGAACACAATATGGCAGCAAAAAATGAATATAACTTTGATCATCCTGATGCATTTGATTTTGATCTATTGATTGCAACTCTACGTAAATTGAAAGAAGGTAGAAGAGTAGAAGTTCCTATCTACAACTTCAATACTCACAGTAGGGATAAAAGAATGGTAATTGGAGCTTTTTAAAAAAAACAATTTTACATTTTCTGTATGTTAGTGTGATGACTAGATAAAATGCATTTATGTACATTAATTTCTCTTATTATAACTAGATAAAATAATTAGACCTTAGAATATTATCATTAAACAATAACATTTCATCATTCCTCTTAACACAATTCATTTTTTGCCCAAAGTATATATATATTATCAGAAGGATAATTTGCTTTTCAAGTGTTTTCACTTTAGACACTAAAACTCATTTCATTTCCTCAAAGGATATCCCAGGATTTTACAAATTGAAAAACTGAAATTCAGAAAGAAAAAATAATTTATATAAGTCACAATATTGAAGCAGATTTTGTGGTTTGCATAAAGAACTATAGACAAATTACTACTTGGTATTGAGTCTATTATAAATCTGCAATTAAAATTAATTAAAAATGCCAAAAATTTAAAAGTCTGACAAAATACTGTTTTTGAAACAATAAGATAAAATCTTTCAATTGATTTTAAAATCTATTAGTAGAATTCACTACTTTTTTTAATGTATATGTATTCAAGATTAAATAAAAAATATCTAAATCATAACTCAAGATTTAAGTGTTGCAGTCATAAAAATTAAAGGAATCCCCTCTCCCTCTTATTATTTTATTCAAATAATGGAAGTTGCAAATTAAAGGAAACAAATAATAGTATTCTACCTATATGCTAGTTAGTCAGATTTGTCATAGTAATAGATATTGCCATCTAGTATCTATTGACTTAATGATCCTATAATTGAATAAGTGAAGATATAAGTTGCCATTATTTAATAATAATGATTTATGGTATGGAAAGTTCTCATTCATTACAGTTGATCTAGAAAAATAAAGTAGTGAATGAATTCTTGATGGATGGACACCAAATTATCACAAGAATGACCCTGTAAAATTTCAGTATTTATTTTTATTCATTGCCCCTATGATATGTAGTGTTCAAGTTAATATTATACTGCATTGTACATATATTATTTAAAACATTATGGTATAGATTTAATTAGCTCAAAAACTAATGTTTATATAATAAATAATATAACAATAAAACAATATATGAATTTAAAGATATATATTATATAATACTTTCTTATAGATTTGTACCTTCATTTTTGAAAGCATATTATTATTTTGCAATAAAACTTGCTATTTTCATATTCAAATTTGAAAGTAGATTTAGAAAATGAATACTTTTTTGAATAACACTAAGGATGTCTTCTTTATTAGATTTCCAAATAAGTAGTATTTTTAACTTTTTTTTACAATAAAAATTTTTCACATATTTGTTATTTTTGTATGCAAATATGAGCAAGGTTAGACATTTTTTTTTAATGCTTTAAAATAGGAAAGACTTTTTTTTTTGCAAAATTTAAAGGAAGGGTAATTTTCATTTTATCTCATCAAAATTAAATATTTGTTTTGGAGTATAATGTCCTCAGCAACGTAAATTTTTATTTCATAACACTTTTTCCTTGAATCTTTATAATTTTAAATATAGACTTTTATAGTTGATGACTATAACTTTTTTAAGTTGCCATATTATATTTTTAATTGTCAAAGTATTTATATTTTATTCATTATGATCATTTTTAATTTTACATTTAAGCTATTGTATTAGCAATATAGAAAATGCATTACAGTATCTGAATGTAAATACATATTTTAATACTCTGTTGAAAAATAGCATCTTTTATATCATTTAATTCTGCGTTAATGTAATGTACTCAAGGATTGAAGGTTTTTGAATTAAAGCTCCATCCATCGCTGTAATGCTCAGACATAAACACAGCTTATTGGTTAATTATTTATTTGCCTAATCATTCTTTTTTTGTCTATAAGAGTTCAGACATTACCTAGATATTTTATTTTGTGAGCTTAAAGTTCATGAAGCTATGAAAAGTTTTTATCATATTTTACATCCTTTATAATGATATATTGACAGAAAACCCCTATGCTATTATCTTTGTGCAAAATTGCATGAATTCTATTGCTAAATATAAAATATATTTTAAACACTAATATCTCATGTCATCCTTTATCTTTTAGATGTGTTTTTATTTTGATGTTCATATCATGTACATATTCTTATTTATGAGACTATTATTTGAAAATTGACAATAATATAGTAGTCAATCACTTTTATTTTATTTTATTTTTATAATGAGCAGTTACTTTAAAATAATATGTTATTTAAAAAACAAACATGTTACTATTTACATTTTAATATGTAATAATGAACAAACATGATTGAAAATCATTCATTATTTTCTTTTCTTAGTAATAAAAATAATATATGTTTGAAAAAAACAAAAATAAATGTAAAAATAATTTATTGTTTATGAAAATATTTAAATAATATAATTTATTTAAACAACAAATCTGAAATTACTATGTTTAATAAACAAAAAATGATTGAAAAGCATTTAGGAAAAAATAAATTAATGTTTGAAAAAAAGAAAAATTTCCACTGAGTTTGATCTATATAAACAATTCCCAAATTGGAAAAATGAATATTATAATGACAAAATGTATCAAATTTAAATTTTTTTTTTCCTGAATGACATTTACCAAACATGAAGTTGTTAATAAATTAAACATACAATGTTTAATTGTTTTTTCAAATGTATTTTTTTACTGATTTGCATTACATATGAAAATGTAAATAGTAGCACATTTGTTTTCTAAATAAATGATATTATTTTTATATTGTTCTTTTATATTATTTTAAATAAAATGATATTAATATTATTATGAAAAAAACGGAAATGATCAATTAGCATTTTTTTATCAACTTTATTGTGTGATTGATGGCCCTGCCAATGGGTAGTACATAACATAAGAACAGCACCTTTATTTTTTATTTTATCGGAAGTTAATTTATTATAATGTTTCTTGTTGGATTGCTTTTGTGTGCTTTACATTATTTAGGATCTATTTTTCTGCTTTTAAATTTTATGTGTTGAAATAAGTGACAGAAATCTTTTTTGTACTGTTTTAGAAAACTATGTATGGTGCCAATGTTATTATTTTTGAAGGTATTCTAACATTTTATCATAAGGAGTTATTAAAGGTAAGAGTATTCATAGTATGAAAAAGATTAATTGTTGAATCTATTTTAATTATTACAAAAGAAAAATTTTTTTAAGCTAGAATTACTTTTCAGAAATTAGTCATCAATCTATTTACAGGTAACAATTCTTTAAAAGGTCTTAAGGATCCATCTATTATTCCATGACTTAGGGTTTAAATACAAGCTATGTATATATATTTTGGATGATTTTTTTCATTCTCCATGATTCAATATACACAATTTATCTTCTCTATTATTGGATAATTTTTCCCTCACAATTTTTTTCTGTTTTTTTAATTTTTTTTTAATTTACTTGAAAATTTTTCAAGAAATCTATAAATTTAGAAATAAAGAAATGCAATTCATTACACAATTAATTGTTACGTACCATTTTTATTCATATGTTCTACCCAAGAACCTAAAGTTTGATCCTAAGTCAACTCGTGACCAACTGTATAACTTTTTAACTTGTTCAAAAATTGTATTTTAATAATCTCAGTTACAAACTTATTGTAGATATTTTTGATCATTATCTACAAGGATAATATATACATATCAATTATTTCACAATTCCTTAGTTTACTACATTTCACTACATAGTGGTGACATTATCTTTCCTCATAGCTAATTATCTAGTATTTGTTAAGTGCTTATAATAGTGACTAAGAATGAATATAAAGGTCATTTATTTAATTTCTGTGATCCAAACATACAGTCCCTCACAAAATAACAATGAAAATGGGTTTCCTAAGTTTATCCCTTAATTAATAGTAATTAATGCCTACTTCTTCATCATCATTATCAACCATTATCAATCCACTGCAGGATGAAGGTCTCTCCAAGTTTAATCCATCTTCTCCGATCTTTAGCTTCTCTTCTCCACATCACCCCTGCACACTTTCTTATTTCATCCATCCATCTCACATGTGGTCTCTTTCTGGGTCTTTTACAATCTCTTGGAATCCAGTTTAAAATTTCAATTGTCCATCTATTATCATCTCTTCTAATAATATGTCCAGCCCAACTCCACTTCAATCTTTTAATTTTTTCAATGAGGTCAGTAACATCTGTTTGTTCTCTTACCCATACATTGCGTTTATGATCTCTTCTTGTTACTCCCAACATACATCTCTCCATACTTCTTTGAGTGGTCTGAAGTCTCTGAATTGCTCTTCTATTAAGTGTCCAAGTCTCAGATCCATAAGTAAGAACTGGTAAAACACATTTGTTAAAAACCTTCCTTTTCAAACACATAGGCATATTTCCTTTTAGTATCAAGTTATTTCTACCAAAAGCACTCCAACCAAGTTTAATTCTATGATTAATTTCCTCCATTATGTTTCCATCTGTATTAATAATCTGACCAAGGTATTTGTAACTGTTAACTTCTTCTAATTCATCATAATCAATCTTTATTTTCATATTTTGAGCAAATCGATTAAACATTACTTTAGTCTTTTTAACATTTATCTTTAGTCCTACTTTCATCTGATAATTCCTGCAACATTTCCTGCACATCTGAAGCATTATTTGCAAAAACAACTACATCATCTGCGAAATCTAAATGACTTAAATAATCACCATTTACTTTCACTCCTTTAGTTTCCCATTTTAATCCACAAAATACTTCATGCAGCACTGCTGTAAAAAGTTTTGGAGATATGGAGTCACCTTGTATTACACCTTTCTCAATGTTGACTTTCCCAGTGTCATTATGTAATCTAATTGTTGCTGTTGCATTTTTATAAATATTCTTTAAAATATGACAATATCCTGGATCTATACCTTGATGATCTAATGCTTTAATCACTGAAGAAATGTTTATAGAATCAAATGCCTTTTCATAATCTACAAATCCTAAGCATAATGGCAACTCATATTCATTTGTCCTTTCTATAACTTCTCTCAATACCTGATTATGATCTATTGTACTAAAACCACTTTTAAATCCGGCTTGTTCTCTTGGTTGGTGGAAATCCAATGTTCTCTGTAGACGAGTAGTAATTATCTTGGTAAAAATTTTATATAAAACTGATAAAAGGCTGATAGGTCTGTAATTTCTAATATCTTCTTTATCACCTTTTTTAAATATTAATATTAATACTGCATTCTTCCAATCTTCCGGTACATCTTTATCATTTAGACATTTGGTATATAACTTTGCTAATTTTTTTTCTATTTCTTCACCTGCTTCTTTTAATATATCAATTATAATTCCATCATTACCTGGAGCCTTTCCTTTCTTCATACATTTAATTGCATGTCTCACTTCTTCATTTAAAATTCTGGGCAATTTGGAAGATGTAATAGATATAGGAGGTACTTGTTCTTTATGACTATATAATTCTTGATAAAAATCTTCTACCAATTTCATGATGTCATCTCTCCTTTTAGTAATAATTCCATCTTTTTTTTTTATTGCAGATATAAATTTCCTACCAATACCAAAATGTTGTTTTACATTCTTAAGACTTTTATTTTCTTCTACAGCTTTCCTTGCTAGTTCATAGTTATACTTTCTTATATCATTTTCAACTCTTTTTCCACACCATTTTACAAAATTCGAGATATTCTATTCTTTTTAATGCATCATTTTTGTATATCTTCATATTCCTTCTTTTCTTCATAAATTCTCTAGTCTCAGTAGAAATTTTATTGGTCAATTGCTGTTTCTTTCTACCAGCTATCTTTGTTGCAGTTTTCAAAAGTGTATCAGTTATTTTCATATTAATTTCATTCAAATCTGAATCATGTTCAAAATCTACTAATACTTGAAACCGATTTGTAAGTTCTAATTTAAATTCATTAGAATGTTTCTGAAGATTAGGAATATCAACTGTAAATATTGTTTTTCTTAGTAATTTTTGTCTCTCTAGTTTTACATTAACACGTATCTTACACCTTACTAATCAATGATCACTTCCTGTGTTAAATTTATTAAGAACATTACAATCTTGAAATATGTATTTCCTGTTAGTCAAAATATAATCCAATTCTGCTGTACCTTCATTTGGATGCTTCCATGTCCATTTCCTTTTAACATTTTTCTCAAAAAAAGAATTCATAATATAAAGTTTTTCTTTTTCTGCAAACTCCACAAGTCTATGTCCTCTCTCATTTCTATTACCATAACCAAAATTACCCACAGCACTTTCATCTTTCATTTTTTTACCAATTCTAGCATTAAAGTCTCCCATAACAATTTTAAAATGGTGTTTACTCTGATCAAAAGTCTTTTGTACATCCATATAAAAATCTTCTACTACTTCATCACTATGAGAACTTGTTGGGGCATAAACCTGAATTATCTGCATTTGGTATCTGCTATTAAGTTGTATAACTAATCTTGCCACTCTGTCCGATACACCATCAATCTCCACAATATTGTTCTTCCACTTTTTATTTATAATGAATCCTACTCCACTTGTATTTCCAATATTTGTGCCTTTATAATAGAGTATATGTCCACTTTTTAAATCAATTGTCTCTTCACCAAGTCCAATAATGTCCCATTTAATATAAGAGAGTTCTTCTAATTCTTGCAATCTTCCTTCCCTTGAAAGTGATCTGCAGTTGTAAGTACCTAAATAAAAAGTCGTCATCAACAAATGGCAGCCTGGGTCCGCAATCAGGGGATTCTTAGCACCCTCCGCCTTCGGCCACCAACCGCTGCCTTGGTTGGTGACTTTACAGCCTCCTGGGAATAAGGGCCATGCTTTATTTTTGTCTGTCATAATTGTATATATGTATTGGGAAAATATTTATCATTTACACAAACATTCATTCTGCCTTATCAGGCACTGAGAAGAAAGACCATGGTGTTTCTTGATCTTAAACTCAGAGGTAAAAAGCCAATAAACTCACCACGCTGGCTAATGCATGTTGGTGAGCAGCCCATCCATGTTCGTATACTATATGAATAATCACATAGTAATAACGGCTGCAACGACAAGAACGTATGGAGTGGGCATTAGGAATTTGCCCTGCTCGGTTCCTTTAAGGCCTCCAAGAGGAATCAAAGGGTCTCCTTTCAGTTAATAGCAAAACTCCTTTCTGCAGCCAATGCCTACTTACAGTTCAATAAATGAATGGATTTAACTTTGGACAATTATCTAAGAAAAGCTTCCATATAATCTTTAGAAAGGTAAAAACAAATTCAAATTTCATCTGAATTCAAATTCCAACCCATGGGCTTTCAGCAGATAGATTTTGAAGTTATATTGTTAGTACCCTATTTTAATATTAATAGTTCTTTTGACTTTTTGTATCTGAAGAAACATTTCCAAAATTGGAGAATTTTATGAATTTTTTTCCTTGATGCTGAGAAGCAGTATATATATATAAATTTCTCTAATTTTCATCTTTATTATTATTGGATTTTATATATTTAAAAATTATTTCAATAGTTTTGTCTTATGGGAAAAAAAAATTTCTGAAGAAGATTTTGAGGTCTGTCAAAGTATTAAGATATTTTTAAAATAAAAATATTCTTGGTAAAAGTGTATTAAAGTACTGAAATAATTTTAAAATGTATATTCAAGTGTGTTTTAAGTTTTTTAAAAATGCCATTAAGAATTCAGTGAGAAAATTCAGGTCTAAGTTTTTATAAGAGTAAATAACTCAGATTTTAAATGCAAATTTATTTTCATAGCATCATAGAATTGTTATTGAGACTGGGATTGTTCAGAAGTTTTCTATTATTTCTCAATATATTTTGCCAATATCTATTCTATATATTGCAAGTTTATAATAGTATTTAATAGTTTATTTTAAAATATAAATAATAAAATTTCAATCAAAGATTGCATATAACAATTGTTTAAAATGCCAACTAATTATAAATTTATATTTACTAGAATCCTATTCTAGGATGTTGCCTTTATCTGTGAAGACTAGGATTCAAAGCTGGAATTAATGCATTTAATGCATCTCACAGCCATCTTTTACTTTTTTTATATTATTCAAGTTAATATCCCAAAATTAAAAGAATCTTAAAGTTTTGAATCCAAGCTAACTTGTTTGCATAGTTATACACATCCATTACCCGATCATTTTCTATACATTTTTTAAAGATCTCAGATTAATCCCAACTGTAAGCTCAATTTTATATATAGTTATCAGAAAACTGATGTCTATAAAACACATACAGAAACTGATCATCTTTAGTTGTGCAGGCAAGTTAGCTTGAGTTTAAAATTTTAGAGTTTTTTTAATTTCAAGATACTAAGTCGAATATTGTGAAGAAGTAATATGTGACTGCTAGATACATAAGTGCATTTGTTTTAGCTTTGAATCCTAGTCTTCTCTGATGAAGGCAATAATCAGAAATAGTTCTTCTCGATGAAAGTGGAGATTTTATGAAACTGTATAATCTGCTGTCCATTGTTTATTCAAACTCATAATTAATAACTTTGTAGTAGAGTTAAGAATACTGGTTTTGGATGCATATGAGTCATGTAATATTGTTGTTAATATATATTTGAAAAAAGTTGCTCACCAACCTTAAATTGCTTTTTTGATTGATTTATCTGACTAATGATATAATATAGATAAAAGTTAAATTTGAATCTTTTGACAATATATTATTTTAAAGGTTTTTTTTTTTTTTTTGAGACTTTATATAAATTCATAATCATTAGTTAATATTTTTTATTTCATAACTGTTTTTAGATTATGGATATGAAAATATTTGTAGATACAGATTCTGATATTCGATTAGCAAGGAGGCTTAAGCGAGATATAACAGAGCGTGGCCGAGATTTAATAGGAGTTCTTAAACAATATGAAAAATTTGTCAAACCAGCATTTGAATACTACATTGAATCCACAATGGTTCATGCTGACTTAATTGTTCCTAGAGGTCTGCACAACTTTTTAGTTTTATATATTTTGCTTATTTTCTTAACTTTCTTGAGAAATGCTTTATTTTTTACCATTATTATTTTTTTATATTTATATTATTGAAAAATAAAAAAACATATACACCCGGGTCTCTTTTTACGCGGACTTATTTAACACGATTTTGAAGTTACGCGATTCGTGTTTCACCGGAAGTCGACCTCCGATAATGCGCTATTACTTTAAATAATAAATTTCGTGCACTTACGTTATATTGAAAGTAATAGCACATTATTGGAATTCTACTTTCATCTTAGTAATTTCAATATTTTCAGTGCTTTATAA